>JADLZN010007688.1:0-35761 GCA_018155175.1 Sinocyclocheilus anophthalmus | reverse complement strand
ACCTCACGCCGCACACACTCACTCACTCACGCACTCGCACACACACACACACACACAACACACCACAACACTCAAACTCACACAAACACTCACACACACAAACACTCACACTCACACTCACACACACTCACAAACACACACACAAACACAAACAAACACAAACAAACACACACAAACACACACACACACTCACACTCACACACACACTCACACTCACACGCACATACATACACACACACACCTCACACTCACACACTCGCACACGCACACGCACACTCACGCACGCACACTCACTCACACACACTCACTCACGCACTCGCACACACACACACACACACACTCAAACACACAAACCATACACTCCCACACTCACACACACTCACACTCACACGCACACACACTCAATCACACACACACACTCACAAGCAACTCACGCCTCACACCACTCACTCACCCACACACACTCAGCACGCGCACACACACCACACAATCACACTCAAACTCACACACACACACACACACTCACCCCACACACACACACACACACACCCTCACACACATACACACACACACACAAACACAACACTCACAAACTCGCACTCGCCCCGCACACTCAAGCACGCCCAACTCACTCCACTCACACAAACATAGCACTCGCACACTCACGCACATCACTCACACACACCTCAACACACACACACTCACACACTCGCACTCGCACACGCACACTCACGCACGCACACTCACTCACTCACACACACACTCGCACTCACACACAAACACACACACACACACTCACTCACTCACACACACACTCGCACTCGCACACTCACGCACACTCACTCACACACACACACACTCGCACTCGCACCGCACATCACGCACACTCACTCACTCACACACACACTCGCACTCGCACACGCACACTCACGCACGCACACTCACACACACACAACACCCTCAAGCACTCATACACACACAAACTCACTCACGCACGCACACTCACTCACACTCACACACACTCACACTCACACACACCCACACACACAAACACAAACACACACAAAAACACACACACACACACAACACACAAAACACACACACACACACATCTCACAGTACCATGGCGATCACACAACACAACAAGCCTCTGCTTCATCCATGTGAACTTCAGCACAAACTACAAATCAAGCTAAAAACAGGGAGCTTAAAAGACTCTTGCGCTGTTTAACTGGTTCTGTGTTTGTGTGAGACAGACTGTGTGTGAATGAGTAACGAACCCAGAGAAGCTCATAACATCCTAATAATCATTAATCAGGCTGCACTGGATCTGGATGGTGAGACAGAATTCTGGTGGATTCCAGTTTCTCTTACTCACACAGTTTGTAGGATTATTATAATTGGTTGGTCAGAAGAGTGATTTGTTATCTTGCTTTCACAACTCGTGTGCTCACTCTGTTTCACAATTTAGCTTGAGTAATAACGAGGAGGTGGAGTTGGGCTGTTTTAGGTGTTAATGGAAACCATGAGTCAGAAAATTCATTATGAGAAGATGAATGTGTTCATTATTAAATGTCAAGTACCTAATTGTGAATCTTCAAATCTTTAAATCAGTGTTCCAGGGTCTTCAGAGTCTTCCACTCGGTTTGGTAGTAATACAACAATTACATTAAAAAAATGTTGTTGTTTTTTTAGACTAATTGCTAGTAAATACGATACATAATTACAGAGAAACTGCAAGGAACACAAACAATTAAACATGACATTTTGAAGCAGAAATACAACGTATTTTTTCTTAAGAAATTTTGTTTTGAATTTCAAGTATAATTTTTTGTACTGTGTGCATGTGAAAGTAAAAAAAAAAACAGTATTAAATGATATTTGATTAAAAAGTAAATAAAAAAAAAAACAGATTACATTTTTGTTTATAATATATATTTTTTTATTTTTTTTTACGTCAAGCACATGAAACTCCTTTTTGTCCTATCTTATCATTTATTATTTAAAAATACATTCAATTCATACATATTGTACACTGATTTCTATGGTGAGCATTTTTTTTATTTATTAGGCATAAAGTCATGATAAAATCATGATATAATAAATTAACAATTCATGAATTTGTAAAAAAAAAAAAAAAAAAAAAAAGTTGACAAAAAAAAGCATTTTAAACTTTTGGGGAGAATTAAGATATGCTCACATACATCAAAGTGAAAATCGTCTTAAAGCAGTGCTGAGCGAAGAATGTGCTGAATTTGAGCAGCGAAGTGATGATGCTTCTCAGCAACACATTCGTATGAATGTAGTGTGAATTTTGCGAAAGTGGGCATGAAAAACTTTCTAGATGCATTTAAATGTGAGGAGGGAAAAGTACTAGAGATGTTAATTAGCAGGTATAAAAAGCATTTTTGAAAGCTTTCTTCACGTGTAACAGTGCTATACAGAAGTGCACAGAAGCATGCATGTGTGCTGAACTGATTTTTTAATTTTAAATGTAAACAAAAAAAAATGTGGGAAATTAAAAAATAAAATAAAAACAATAATTAAAATGTAAAAAAAAAAAAAACAACCCCAAAAAAATGATACTTTTTGGAAAAAAATTAAAAATGTTAAAACACAAAAATGTATATATGTTGATACATTGAAATATAATATAGTTGTACATAATGCAACATTTACTTGGTTTTTTGGTTAGGCTGATTGTGATTGTGCTGTGGTTGGAGGCTCTTACCGTTGCTGACGGTGTTGACGTAGTATCTGCGTCCCTGCGGTGACATGTAGCACCTCCAGTCTCTGGCCAGCGGCTCGTCCAGAGGAGACATGGAGGACAGGTTCTACAACACAAGAGGGATAACTGATGACAGAACTTTAGAAGAAGCTTCATGTTCAGAGCTAACATACGCAGTCCATCAGATACAGTGACCCGGAAATAACAGCTACACTTCAAAATCAAGCTCCTTTATTGGCATTGATGGTTACACGAAGAATCTTTAACTTCCATAAAAGCCCTAAGGGCTCTTCATGGTGGAAAAAAGGTTCTTTAGATATCAAAGAAATGGTTCTTTTTCATTGCCTATCAACATTTCTCAAAAAAAAAAAAAAAGCATAGTTTTTAGTAAGGAAACGGAACTTTGCAAATGCTTTAAGACACGCAAAATACAAATCATTCATTCATTCATTCTGATTTCACTATCTTTTTAAGCGATTTTACCATTATGAAATAAAAATAAAAAAAGCCTACATGTTTCTGTTCAGATCATTTTTGATCCGGGTAGGTTAGGTGTCCAAAATACTTTTAATAAAATGATCTTTGAGTCAGATTGTGTCAAAAGACGTTTGTAAAATATATTGTCGTTCCCATCTCTCACCACACTCTGGATGAACACATGAACAATTGATCACTTTTTCATTAAGTGTGAAAGTTTATCAAAGTAAATAAAAAAAACATTGTTTGAAAACTTTAGAGTAATATTTATGAGGTTTCATATATCTGGACTTTTTTTTGGGCAGTATGAGTTGAATAAATTCTAATGAGATTTAATTAAATTCCATTCATTCCAATGAGGTTCATACTGGTAATTCACAGATTATATGTTATTATAAATTTCATACATTGGTATATTTAAAAAATATATAGTATATATTGGTTATTTTTTGTGCGGGTTAATGTGGAATTTGAAAATTTCAAAGTATTTCTAATTTGTGGAATTAATATAAACGGCGCTTGACCATCCTAAAGAGACGCTTCACACAAAAGCGTTTGTCCTCCTCAGAAACACAACAGGAGTTTTTTCTGTTCCACAGAAAAAAGAAAAAATCCTAATTGATTATTTACTAACCTCTTCCACTCTTAGTATATAATATACCAGGACAACATACTGTACTGGATTCCCTGTCAATACAAAATTAACTCTCAAATCTACCTTGATATAACTGTATTGAGATTTCTTCTTCAAAGAAACTATTTATACAATACTGCAATTTTGTGATTTCTTTACTAAAGCATATTACATTATGGTACAGTGTGGACATGCCGCTGAGCTGAGATTCAAACTTACGCTTTGTCAAGACAGATTTACGCTTTAATACTGAAATTAGGGTTTCTATGCTAAAATCAGATTAACCTTACACCAATGCCATTAAGCATGAAATACATAAAGACTCTCACAATCATAATAGCGGTACCAATTCAAGCCCCTACTTTATATGCATTTAAACAAGCCAGCAAATAGGGACACCGGTCATCTGAAGTCACGTCCTATTTTAACTTGGGCTATCAAGCACACACTTTTAAGTGGCCAGTGTTTAAACTCATAACTTTCGTTTTATCACGCCCGCATTCTCTCCACCAAAATCTTTAGCGAATCAGCTCATGACAGGAAATATGAATAATTAACCATAACTAGTTATGATTAACTATTCATATTTTAGATCCGCTGTAGATATTTACTTGACCACTCAGGGTCAACCGTCTTGTCAATTCTAAGAACGTTAATTTCCTGGTTAAAGGAAATAACTTTCTTACTGTACAATTCTATAAGTTTGTAACGTAAATTCTGCATGATTATTGACTCCGGTTATAAGCAAACAATGAAAACGTCAAGTGTGATACAAGTAAGACATTATTAACTACATAAACACTTAAACTAGTCAAACATACTACATAAACACATTAAGCCGGTCTACATACACATTACACACACCACACACACACACACACACACACATACAGTTGGTATAGGAAAGGGTTAAAGTTTAGCACTAAAGAAAGAGACATAAGGAATGACATTTATGGAACCATTTTGCATATTCAGCAGATCTAAAACCTGAGGGAAAACGTCAGATTCTTAGCTCAAACACACCTTGTAAAAAGGAGTAACTGATACTTAATATATCAATTAAATCGACTAAGTTTGATAATTGCGAGTCTGTCTGAAAAAGATTCCCGATGCAATCTTAAGGCCCAATATCTTTGCTGAATTTGGTTGAGGGAAAAGAACCAGTTTGAATCAGAGAATCCCGGTGAATGGAAAGTCAAGGCCGAAGCCTGGCACAAGCTTAGCGTTTCCGGGAGCGTTTTGTCTCACCGCCTCTCAGAATTCCAACAAACCACCGACTGGGGCGGGTCCCTGGAGCCGGGCCTTTAAGGTCGGAGAAGATCTCCGCCTTTCAAGATGGGCTTGTCCAATGAGCAAAATGGAATTTCCGAGCGGGAGGTGGCAATTGCTGGAGGGTTTACGACCCTTTGTTCTCTAAGCATGGTAATTTGCAAATGGACTTAAATCGAAATTATTAACGATTCTCAGGGCACTAATATATATTGCCTATGTACCACAATATAATATACACGCTTGTTTCGATCAAAAGAAAGCAAATTCATAGATACTAAACAAGGTAAGATTACATATAGTGAAAAGGGATGATCAGGAATGGGTCCCCTCACAAGCATACTAAAATAGTCTAAGAATATCAAAGACAAAATACACAATGACAATAATATACTCAATGGCCTGAAGAAATATGTGTGTTCATTCAAATAACGGTTTTTCTATGAATTAACTAGAACACAGTCCATTTCTACTCTGCTTTTCCTTGGGACAAGCAGGGATTTTCCCTGCTTTACATACTTTTGGCCAATAAACCCAGTGATATCAGCCGTTGGTGCCATGCCAACCAAAGAAGCCTTGTCGACTTCCGGGTTATATGGCAACATGATGACATTAGACGCAGATCCTTAATGTGATCGAATCTGAAGGAAACCACATTTTTATTGGAAAATAATGTTCGTAAGGACTTCATTTCATCCACTGGGACTTGATTAGATCGTGAAAACATTAAGCAGCCCATTAGGCTATGAAATTATTAGTTAGTATTTTTGTTCACCATTTCAGAGGCATAGAAATGTATTACATATATAGTAAGTTATAAATTATACAAAAAAGTTATACAGTTTTTACTTCACACTAACATGCACTAATGAACACCCTAGACATGTATTATGAAAGTAAACCGGGTAAATTTTTTCATTGTTTAAATTACAAGGATGTACTGATATTAAATTTCCAATAATAAAAACGCCAATAATTAAAGTAAATAATCAATAAATGGCAGATACTAAAATTCTATATTATTTTGTCTAAACAAATTTTAAAAAACAATCTTTTAAATGTTACAAGTGAATTTAGCATTTAATTTATATTGTACAGTATGAAAAATGTATCTTTATTTTGGGATTTGCTAATACTAATTTTAACAGCGTTATTAAATTGTTATTTTTTTAGATTAACTTTATGTGAGTGTTAGATGATAGCAAAAATAATCTAAATGTAAAAATAGTGTAAATGAGAATGCACTATTAAATATATTTAAGTATCAATAATCTATTAAAAAAGCACTATAATATTAGATTTATTGATATGGCACAGATATATTGTGCATCCCCAAACTAAAATGTATTCAGACACCTTATTCACTATAGTTTAGAAAATGGCAATAAAATATGACAAGAACTCAGAGTTAAACTGTGTCAGAACAAATTCATCTTGATAATGTCAGATAACGCTTAAGAAAAACATGGCCAGGTCAAAGTATCTGAATAATTTTTGGTCCCAAATTTTTATCAGTTTTACTGATAGTCCACTGTATGAAGAAATTTTGGATATAATTTGTCACAGTTTACTTTATTTAGCTATCCTCACTTACATGAACTATAGTGTCCTGCACCCACTAGTAAAAAATATAAAAAATTATATCTGGTGTCTGAATAAATTTTGGTTTGACTGTACCTTATATTTAAGCTAAAAATGCAAAGACAACTCACTAAAAAGCAAAGAAGAAAACATTGCACTAAAACATTGTCATTATATTTGCACATCCATTTGGTGATGCTAGTGGCACAGAAAATTACACACCTTTAAACACTCTCATCAGCTTCACAGGTGTAAAACATGTAAAGCAATGATAACTTTACAAAACACATTCACAGCATAGAAATGGCAGGCCTTGTTCACTAGAGCACCGTGTACACTGAATGTTGAGTTGATGGAGCATAGCTCACAGCCATGTAGAGAACAGCAGGATCTGTGGCTCAGGGCTCCATGTTGAAGAGTGGGCGGACATTGGCTGTCAATAGCCTTTATGCACACTGAACAAGAGATGGAAGGAATAATCCAGAGGGAGAGAGGAAAGAGAAATAGCAATATCACAGCAATTCACGTGTCAAACAGAGAGAAGCAGAAAGGAAAGAGGAGAGAAAGAGAGCTAAATCAATACTGTTTCATATGCAGTGCATGTAAAAGTCAGATCATGCAGGACAGGAGGGGTAGGATGAGTGGGGAGGAGAGGAAATTTCAGACACAATGTACAGTGGTATTTGGTGTCTGTTTTGTTTCGAAGAATCATTCTCATCTCCTATCAGTTACACATACACACACACACACATACACACACTGGGCACTGTGAATACCACTGCCTTAATTAGATCTTGCATTATTCACAGAGCATTAAACCCCAACAGCATAATACAATTGTTTGGTATTACTACTGTGTTATTTTCAAAATTATGCAAGTGGTTACCAATGATTCTGAGCAAAGTTCTTTGACAGTGAAAATGGGCTGAATATTATTAAAAAGTTAGGTGTTTAAGTTTGAGCTTACTGCAATGATGTTAGGATAGCACTTAGGTAACATTTAGATTGCAGTGCATTGATGTTTAGGTTACCGCTCAAACAATGTTCAAGTTAAGAGCCATGACATTTACATTAGCATTCAGACTGTTTAGGTTCAGAGCAGTGCCGGTTACGTTAGCATTCAAATGACGTTTAGGTTTCATGCAGTGACATTTACATTAGCATTCAGAATGTGTTTAGGTTCAGTGCAGTGACGTTTGCATTAGCGTTCAGACGATGTTAAGGTTCAGTGCAGCGATGTTTACATTAGCGTTCTGAATGTGTTTAGGTTCAGTGCAGTGACGTTTACGTTAGCGTTCAGAATGTGTTTAGATTCAATGCAGTGACGTTTACGTTAGCGTTCAGAATGTGTTTAGGTTCAGTGCAGTGACGTTTACGTTCAGAATGTGTTTAGGTTCAGTGCAGTGACGTTTACGTTACCGTTCAGAATGTGTTTAGGTTCAGTGGAGTAATGTTTACGTTAGCCTTCAGAATGTGTTTAGGTTCAGTGCAGTGACGTTTACGTTAGCCTTCAGAATGTGTTTAGGTTCAGTGCAGTGACATTTATGTTAGCCTAAGCGGAGGAGGCAAAAGCCAACTCCCTTCAAGCATGGCTCGGCCCTCCGCGGTGCTTTTCAGCTGATGGGCTTGTTGGTATGGATGGAACTCACTCCAGCTACCCCTGAAATCCATCACCTTGGGCTATAGGCAGGAGAAGGCAAGGCTGGTGATGGAATTAAGGGACTCCTCCGACAGGGCAGTGGCTGATGCAAATGCCAGAGTTGAGACTGGAAGGAAATGGAGGGCTAAGGAGGAGGTGCAGAAGGTGATGGGAAGACTGCAACATCAACAAATTGTGGGCATGGTCCAGACAGGGCGGGCAGGCCTTGGATGGAGTGAGCCACCCATCCTATGGTCCAAGGCAAGTAGGAAGGAGAGGAAGGACCTAGTTGTTGCAGAGGTCACCAGGATTGAGCAGGAGGAGCTCAGAGTAAGGTCTGTGGCACAGGGGCAGCAGGAGCGGTGGACAACTTGGGAGGGTGTCGCGAGCAGAGCAATCAGCTGGGCAGAGTTCTGGAAACTACCACAGGCTCGGCTCAGTTTCCTCATTAGGGCAACATACGACACCCTCCCAAGCCCTAAAAACCTCCATCAATGGCTTGGGACAGAGCAATCCTGTGACCTCTGCGGGACCATCAATGCTTCACTCCAGCATGTTCTGTCGGGCTGTAAAACACACTGACACAGGGTCGGCTCAGATGGCAGCATGACCAAGTGCTCAGGAAGCTGGCAGAGGTGATGGAGAAAAGTCGGCAGGAGGCAAATAATCAGAGTCCATTAAAGAGTCGATGTAAGATCCACTTCCTCAGGCAGGGGGAACCCGCAATGCATACCAGTAAGAGACCACCCGCCAAGCTATTAACACCAGGGGCGGGGTGGAAGATGGAAGTAGACCTGGGAAGGCAGCTCCAGTTCCCACAGGAGATATGCAGCACCACATTAAGACCAGACGTGGTGCTGTGGTCTGCAGCTGTGAAGTCAGTGATACTGATCGAGCTGACAGTGCCATGGGAGGAGAGACTGGAAGCTGCCTATGAGAGAAAGAAGGCGAAGTATGCAGACTTGGTTGTGGAGTGCAGAGAAGGTGGATGGAGTGTGAGGCTGTACCCTGTGGAGGTGGGAGCCAGAGGCTTTGTGGTCAGATCAATATCATGCCTGCTCAAGGACCTGGGACTACAGGGAGCCACGCTGAGCAGATCCACCAAAGAGCTCTCTGAGGAAGTGGAGAAAGCAAGCCACTGGCTCTGGCTGAAACGATGAGACAAGGCTTGGGGAGTAACATCGAATTAGGTTTTGCTGCAGGGGGTGTCAGGGAGACGTCCCTGTTCACTGCCCCGCCACCAGGAGACGTTCTGGGTTAAGGGGCGAAACGTCAATGAGCGGTGGTCCCCAGCTGAAGACCCTGCAGAAAACCACGTGGTATGCGGTCAGGTTTAGGCCTGCCTCAGGGAAGAGGACACCCCTGCCATGCATAGTCCACCATAGGCACTGTAGGAGGTGCGATAGGCCTAAGGTCCAGCAGAAAAGACCACCTCGCTGTAATGAATAATGCATTTCTGGAGACAGTGGCTACTGTGAATAGAGCAGTTGGAGTCCAGGGAAGACTGGAGGACAACCAGGAGAGACTGGTGGCAGCAGGATAGACTGCTCCGGGAGAGGCGGGCTGGTAACCCTATCCTCGAGTTTTCCAAGAGGAAGACACCCAAAGCTTACTACGAAAAAGAAACAAAGAAAACAACCCGAAGGCCCTCCGAGAGGCGGTTGAAAGAAGGGCCAACAAGGACGGACCACACCTTGTGGCGGACACAGAGACGTCAATGGATGGTAATCGGCAAAAAAAACTGTTGAAAGAGCAAGATCCACAACGGACTTGGTGTGGGCGTGTGGGTGGGAAAAAACACAACTCGAGGAGGGGACTTCAACATCCACATGAAGAAGATAGTGTAAGTGCGTGGTGCAGTGATCTTGCCAAAGGATCTTATGATCAAATCCATTGCACGGTACAAGGAATAGGAGGCAGACTCACTAATGTCGACACACTGGGATACGACAAGGAAGGCGTATGACAACACGAACCACCAAGTGCCAACCTGCGGCCCAATGGTTGCAGAATCGAGCGAAGGAGAAAGGAATAAGAGGAGTAAGAAACGCGCCAGATAGTTGAGAGAACCCAAGACCTAAGTAAAATTCCTCCCTAGTAAGAGACACCCCAAGACCGGCAAGTTTAGTGACCCAGAAAAGAGGCCAGGAACTGAACGAACACCCACTTAGAAGGAAACATAGATCAAGTGCCAAAAGGCCAACGGAGGGTGAGGGGAGTGGAGAGCAAGGTGAAGAATAGGCTCGATGGGCGCATGCTGACACACCAAAGACGTACTCCTTAGTCGCTGTTAGGTCCCGCTAACCCGTGGCGTGCTAAGACACAACACTTGTTTGGGGTTAAAGCCAGTGTTAGAAGAAGGCGAGCTCCTTTCTCTTAGCCGAGGGATGGCGCAGTGTATACAAGTAAGCAAAGAAAAAAGCTTAAAATACACGCCATCACAAAGATGGTATCAGAGGACAGGCCAGCCAAGCAGATAGAAGACCTCGAGACCAGATCCCGCAGGCGTTGGAGGAAGGCAGAGGAGTCTGAGAAGGAGGGCCTGAAAGCTCTCTGGGATGAGATCAGAAGACGCCTTGCTAACCTCCGGAGGGTAGAACACATCAGAAGATGGAGGAAAAGGAAGGAGAAGGAAAGATCGAGTTTCTTCAGGAATCCATTCCGGTATGCACGCGGGCTCCTTGAGGAGAAGACAAGTGGAATTCTGGATGTCTCCAAAGAAGAACTGCAGGAGTACATCCGCACTCAGTACAGTGACCCAGCAAGGAACAAACCCCTAGACTCGCCAGGGTATGTGCCTAGACCCTCAGAACCATCAGCCCTGTTTGACGCATCACCACCAAAGTTCAGCGAGATCAGGCAGGTGATCCAGCGGGCAAGATCTGCTTCAGCAACAGGCCCGAACGGAATACCGTACAAGCTGTATAAGAGCTGCCCAGGAGTGCTGAAGCTGCATTGGTCTGTGAACTCAGAGTCCAGACCCCGACAAGCATTTAAGCGCTATGAGACATGACTATTGACTGAATGTTGCGTGTGACTGCCGCCCGCGCCTTCCGAAAAACTAAAAAAAGTCAACACGGCCAAGATCCAGACCCACCTTATCAACGAAGGGAGGCAAGGCAAAGTCTGCACGTTATATGGTAAGCCTACGCTTTGGAATTCTTCTACATCCCAGACAACATCAGGACCATGATCATGAACTACTACCAGGACATGCACATGTGCTTTGCACTGAAAAAAGTCATCACTGGTTGGCAACAACTGGAAGTAGGGATCGCAAAGGGATGCTCCATTTCTCCCATCCTCTTCGTGGCAGCGTTTGAGGTCATCCTGATCGGGGCAAGGCAGGTGGTGGGTGGGGTACGGCTGCCTGCAGGTCAGAGGCTCCCGCCCCAAGGAGCTATATGGACGACATCACCTGCCTGCTACGAACCGCCCCATGTACAACCACGCTGCTTAAGAGGCTGGATGAGCTGATCACCTGGGCCAGAATTAAGTTTAAGCCACAGAAGTCAAGGAGCCTCTCATTGCGAAAGGAGGAGGGAAATGACAGAATCACCTTCACCATTAACGGGGAAGACATCCCCCGCATTGTGGATCAGCCCATCCGAAGCCTGGGAAGACTTTATACATCTGGCCTCTCAGACAAGGATATGGGGAAATTCATCCTTCGGCAGCTGTCAGAAGGCCTGTCCAAGATCAATGCAAGCCAGCTACCTGGAAAGTACAAGGTGCGGTGTTATCACTTCACCTTGTACCCAAGGGTGATGTGGCCTCTGAAGCTGTGTGAAGTCACCTGATCAGCAGTAAGCCGGATGGAGGCAAAAGCCAACTCCTTCATCAGCAAATGGCTCGGCCTACCGCGGTGCTTTTCAGCTGCTGGGCTGTATGGATGGAACTCACTCCAGCTACCCCTGAAATCCATCACCTTGGGCTATAGGCAGGAGAAGGCAAGGCTGGTGATGGAATTAAGAGACTCCTCCGACAGGGCAGTGGCTGACGCAAATGCCAGAGTTGAGACTGGAAGGAAATGGAGGGCTAAGGAGGAGGTGCAGAAGGTGATGGGAAGACTGTAACATCAACAAATTGTGGGCATGGTCCAGACAGGGCGGGCAGGCCTTGGATGGAGTGAGCCACCCATCCTATGGTCCAAGGCAAGTAGGAAGGAGAGGAAGGACCTAGTTGTTGCAGAGGTCACCAGGATTGAGCAGGAGGAGCTCAGAGTAAGGTCTGTGGCACAGGGGCAGCAGGGGCGGTGGACAACTTGGGAGGGTGTCGCGAGCCGAGCAATCAGCTGGGCAGAGCTCTGGAAACTACCACAGGCTCGGCTCAGTTTCCTCATTAGGGCAACATACGACACCCTCCCAAGCCCTAAAAACCTCCATCAATGGCTTGGGACAGAGCAATCCTGTGACCTCTGCGGGACCATCAATGCCTCACTCCAGCATGTTCTGTCGGGCTGTAAAACAGCACTGACACAGGGTAGGCTTAGATGGCGGCATGACCAAATGCTCAGGAAGCTGGCAGAGGTGCTGGAGAAAAGTCGGCAGGAGGCAAATAATCGGAGTCCATTAGAGAGTCGATGTAAGATCCACTTCCTCAGGCAGGGGGAACCCGCAATGCATACCAGTAAGAGACCACCCGCCAAGCTATTAACACCGGGGGCGGGGTGGAAGATGGAAGTAGACCTGGGAAGGCAGCTCCAGTTCCCACAGGAGATATGCAGCACCACATTAAGACCAGACGTGGTGCTGTGGTCTGCAGCTGTGAAGTCAGTGATACTGATCGAGCTGACAGTGCCATGGGAGGAGAGACTGGAAGCTGCCTACGAGAGAAAGAAGGCGAAGTATGCAGACTTGGTCGCGGAGTGCAGAGAAGGTGGATGGAGTGTGAGGCTGTACCCGGTGGAGGTGGGAGCCAGAGGCTTTGTGGGCAGATCAATATCATGCCTGCTCAAGGACCTGGGACTACGGGGAGCCACACTGAGCAGATCCACCAAAGAGCTCTCTGAGAAAGCAGAGAAAGCAAGCCACTGGCTCTGGCTGAAACGACGAGACAAGGCTTGGGGAGTAACATCGAATTAGGTTTTGCTGCAGGGGGTGTCAGGGAGACGTCCCTGTTCACTGCCCCGCCACCAGGAGACGTTCTGGGTTAAGGGGCGAAACGTCAATGAGCGGTGGTCCCCAGCTGAAGACCCTGCAGAAAACCACGTGGTATGCGGTCAGGTTTAGGCCTACCTCAGGGAAGAGGACGCCCCTGCCATGCATAGTCCACCATAGGCACCGTAGGAGGTGCGACAGGCCTAAGGTCCAGCAGAAAGACCACCTCGCTGTAATGAATAAAGAATGTGTTTAGGTTCAGTGGAGTGATGTTTACGTTAGCCTTCAGAATGTGTTTAGGTTCAGTGCAGTGACATTTACATTAGCGTTCAGACGATGTTAAGGTTCAATGCAGCGACGTTTACATTAGCGTTCAGACCATGTTTAGGTTCAGTGCAGTGACGTTTACATTAGCGTTCAGACAATGTTTAGGTTCAGTGCAGTGACGTTTACGTTAGCGTTCAGAATGTGTTTAGATTCAATGCAGTGACGTTTACGTTAGCGTTCAGAATGTGTTTAGGTTCAGTGCAGTGACGTTTACATTAGCGTTCAGACGATGTTTTGGTTCAGTGCAGCGACGTTTACTTTAGCGTTCAGACGATGTTAAGGTTCAGTGCAGCGATGTTTACATTAGCGTTCTGAATGTGTTTAGGTTCAGTGCAGTGACGTTTACGTTAGCATTCAGAATGTGTTTAGGTTCAGTGGAGTGATGTTTACGTTAGCCTTCAGAATGTGTTTAGGTTCAGTGCAGTGACCTTTACATTAGCGTTCAGAATGTGTTTAGATTCAATGCATTGACGTTTAAGTTAGCATTCAGAATGCGTTTAGGTTCAGTGCAGTGACATTTACATTAGCGTTCAGACGATGTTAAGGTTCAATGCAGCGACGTTTACATTAGCGTTCAGACCATGTTTAGGTTCAGTGCAGTGACGTTTAAATTAGCGTTCAGACAATGTTTCGGTTCAGTGCAGTGACGTTTAAATTAGCGTTCAGATGATGATCAGGTTCAGTGCAGTGACGTTTACATTAGCGTTCAGACAATGTTTAGGTTCAGTGCAGTGACGTTTACGTTAGCCTTCAGAATGTGTTTAGGTTCAGTGCAGTGACATTTACATTAGCGTTCAGACGATGTTAAGGTTCAATGCAGCGACGTTTACATTAGCGTTCAGACCATGTTTAGGTTCAGTGCAGTGACGTTTACGTTAGCGTTCAGAATGTGTTTAGGTTCAGTGCAGTGACCGTTACGTAGCGTTCAGAATGGTTTAGGTTCCGTGCAGTGAACGTTTACGTTAGCGTCAGAATGTGTAGGTTCAGTGCAAGTGAAGTTTACGTAGCCTTTCAGAATGTGTTTGGTTCAGGCAGTGACATTTATGATAGCGTTCAGAATGTGTTTAGGTTCAGTGCAGTGACATTTACATTAGCGTTCAGACGATGTTAAGGTTCAATGCAGCGACGTTTACATTAGCGTTCAGACCATGTTTAGGTTCAGTGCAGTGACGTTTACGTTCAGAATGTGTTTAGGTTCAGTGCAGTGACGTTTACGTTAGCGTTCAGAATGTGTTTAGGTTCAGTGCAGTGACGTTTACGTTAGCGTTCAGAATGTGTTTAGGTTCAGTGCAGTGACGTTTACATTAGCGTTCAGACGATGTTTTGGTTCAGTGCAGTGATGTTTACTTTAGCGTTCAGACGATGTTTTGGTTCAGTGCAGTGATGTTTACTTTAGCGTTCAGACGATGTTTAGGTTCAGTGACGTTTACATTAGCGTTCAGAATGTATTTAGGTTCAGTGAAGTGGCTTTTATGTTAGTGTTCAGACGAAGTTTAGGTTTAGTACAGTAATGTTTACATCAGCACTAAGACTATGTTTAGGTTCAGTGCAGTGGCATTTAAATTAGCGTATAAAATGTGTTTAGGTTCTGTACAGTAATGGTTATGTTAACAGACTGTATTTTGGTTCAATGCAGGCCATGCAGGCATGAATTAATTAGGAGCTATTGTCATTATGGAGGGAACGTCGGTTTTTTGCTCAAACAATGTTTAGGTTAAGCACAGTGACATTTCATTGAGTGTTTATGCAGTGTTTAGGTGACTTATAAGTTGTTGTTATTCAGTGTTAGGTTGTGTAAAAAAGCATATGTTTATGTAAGGTGACTCCATTAAGCTAAAAGCTCTTAATCTTGAACTAAAAGTTCCTATATGCATGACCTTCCTTTGTTTCTTCTACCCTTCACTCTCATTGGTTCAGAAACCCTAAGCAACAGCGGACATGGATTTTCCTTTAGTTGCTTATACGTGGTTGTCGAAATCTGCTGAAATGACCGCAGATGGAATCTCATAATCTGTGCACTTGTGAGACCTTGATTCTCAGTGGACAAACACACACATACAGTACTCAATCTAATACACATTCTTTCACACTCTTTGGCATTTCATACCAACCGGAAAAATAGGAGGTTTAAATGAAACCATATATTAAACACCAGAAAAGAAGACTCCAACGGGAAACACTCATGCCTGCATAAATAATTCCGACGTTCATGAATATTTGAAAGATCCATACACTATGACAGGTACAAAGCAATGTAGACAAATTGCAAATGACAGTGCACAATGAGAGTTTACAGCCTGAGAGGGGGGGGAGAGAGAGAGAGAGAGTGTGAGAGAGAGGAGAGAGAGCGAGAGAGAGAGAAGAGAGAGAGAGTGGTTGTTGTGTGTGTCGGTTGTGTGTGTGTGTGTGTGTGTTGAGTGTGAAGACAAAGAGAAAGATTAGAGTGAAGGAAAAAATGCCAGTTTTTGTCCTCTAAGAGGAACTCTGAGAGACAAGAGCTGTGAACAGTTATTGATAGTGTTTCAGGATGGCCACAAAAAAAAAAAGAGGAAGGGAACTCTTTGCAAAGTTCTAGTAAGTTCACTGAAACACACCCAGAGCATCTTGCCCAGGCAGATGCCAGCCAGTAGAAAAGACACCACTTTGATACCTGTCCAACTCTGATGACATCACATCCAGTCCACACAGCAGGGGGCAACAGATGGTTTGTGTCATCTGCTATCTACCACGGGTGCTTTCTAAAACATCTTCCGCTTCGCAAAAGATGTGGTGATTGAAGATGAAAAGATGAACACATAAGAGCGGGAATAAAAGTGAAGGAGGTTTCTTTCAAATGTTTCCACGACAACGGCATCTGCCTGGCCAAATGAGGCTGTTATTATTTATGGTTACACATCTGTGCATGCATGAACAAGTGAGATTTGTTTTCTAAATGACATCCGAGTTACAATTATTAATATAGGCCAAGGCCACCTGTGATTTTATGCACAGTTTTGGACCAGATTAGGATCTCAGAAGTTGGGAGTTTCTGTCGTCAGGATGAGCGTCATACAAGGTCATAAATAAATTGTCATTTGAAAGCGCTAAACTGAGTTACAAATGTCTGTTGTTGATGTTTAATATGAAAATAAACATAATTTGGTTCTATCAGCTGTGTATTTTATCTTATTTAACTATAATCATGATAGCTGCATTGTAACTGTCGCATCCTGTGCACTTTATGCACACAAACATCTGCATACAAACCACACCTGGGACTAATTAAACAAAAATGCTCATGCATCGCCATCAACTCATTTAGTGCATTTATTTTATTCAAACTTCTTAAGTACTGAAGTGATGCATATTGACTGGTGGGTAAATTTCCCTCTCAACTTCCTGTTAAGCAATGTATTGATGTTCCCTTATTCCCAAGGGCAATGCCCTTCGGACTGAACATAAATGTTCCCTTTGGATTGGAATCTCACTTAATATGACAAAATACCTTGTGAAGTCCACTTCACAGCATGCTTATGGTCAACAAGAATGCACCTTCAGACTCAACCTACCCAGTTCTCAGGTCTGACTTGGACTTAAATGAGCTGGTCTTGACTACAACACTGCTTATTCCTTTTACATCAGATGATATACTATTATTCCACTAAATCCATAATGGAGCCGCACCAGACAGTGAAACAAGAAATATAACTTTAGCTACAGTACTCAACAAAGGTCAAAATAAAAAAGGAGAAGGGTAAAAAAATAATAATAATAATATACCACAATCACAGATTATCCTATCAGAACAGGATTAAAATTCTCAGAGAACACTTGAGTCACTCAAAAAACGGCAGGTCATTTTCTCTGTATTTTTTTTTCAAGGTTGTGTGAGAAAAACACAGACGTGTTTGATGCGAACAGGACTAAAATATACACATTAAAGTACATTTCTGAAACATGTCTAGTCCTCATTGGGTCTTACTCTATACATACTCACAAATACACACCACAAAGAAGGAAATACAATGAAATCGGAGAAGAAAATGGATGGACAATGCAATAACTACATTTAGAAGCCATCGGATGTAGCTTAATTTAATTGATTTGTGTGTGTGTGTGTGTTGTGTGTGTGTGTGTGTGTGTGGTTCTGGCAAGCTATCCGTTTGCACTCTTGTGATTTTTGTCTTGACTAAGGTCAACACAGGCAGTTTAACTCACTCAAAGGCATGAAAGCAACTCATTCCCTTTCCATCATTTCACTCCTCATCAGGCTGCCAGCTTTTCCTTTTTTGTTTCCACCTTTCTTCATCCTCACATCACAAATCCATAGAGAGCATAAGCCATTTAACGGCACATTACCATAATGCATCGGACGCTAAAGCCAAACATTAGCTCACTACCACTTGCTCCAAATTTACATGTAACATTAAGCCACTACAAATGTGCATCACATATTTAGTTTTCAGTCATTCACTGCACTGCACCCCTGCAGCTTTGCTTGTAAAAAACCCTGGTATTCTTGTGACTGAGCTAAAAGAATTGGTAATTACAGACAACAAAATGAACCCACAAACAGTGTCTCAGACACACACAATTCACTTAAATGATTGAGCAGACAGAGTGGGTGGCAGAGATGAAAAATTTTACATCTACACAAGAACATCTTTAGGATTTCAACAAGCTTTTTAAAAATATATAGTTAACACTTTGTTTTGATAGTCCACTTTAGACATTCTAGTAACTATAAGCTCATATTGTGTTAAAACAACCAAATTTCAGAAACTTGCCTGGCTCAAAATTTTGATTTTGTTAATACTTTTCTTAAGAAACACAAACATAAATAGTGAATAAAGCCAAAATATTAAATGTCATGAATGTATATTTACTAAGTAATCCACTATTTTATAGAGGGAGTCAGAATACAATTTTCAAAAAGTCAAATTAAAGGGGGTAAAAATGACTTTAGAATGATGGTGGCATCATTGTTATTTTTACACACTGATTGGTAGGTCTATTAGTACGATCTTGCATTATGGTGACATTTTCAAAAATGTTAAAAAGAGCCCTTTTAACAAATTTGCATGCCGTTTAAACCTCAAGAAGAAACATTTCCTCAAAATCAACTTTTAGCCAGACACCTCTGTTGAGTTGACAACTGAATGGATCCTATAAACAACTTTTCAACTACATGTCAACTAACAGAGTATTAGTAGACCGTTTGCTTAATATCTGCTAACACTTCATTTTGATGGTCCCCCAACACACATTCTACTGACTATAAATAACTTTGCAAGTACATCAACTTATTCTACCAACCCTAACCTAACAGTCTACTAATAATCTAATGAGAGTTAGTTGACATGTAGTTGCAAAGTTATTTATAGTTGGTAGAATGTCTAAAGTGAACTATTAAAATCAAGTGTAACCAAAATATAACATATGAAAGTGCAATTCACTATATGTTGCATATTGTTGGGATAGAAAAGAGAAACACAATGATTTTCTCATGAAAGAAGGTTTGAGGATTGTTAGTGTGGTGTCATGAGTGCATCACCTCAGCCCTACCCATAACCCCCCCTGCCCCCACACACCTTCCACATCATCTCGGCCTGCTCTGTATTCTGGTCGCGCTGCCGTGTGCCCTCTCTCTCTATCTCTCTTTCCAGCAGTGATGGCTGAGGAACAGAGGGAGGGAGACGAGTGTCAGAGGGAGACCAGCCGATTACCATTTCAGTGCAAACACACACTTTCACGCTTTCAGAGTGACACAACAAACTCGTGCACACATACTGTACATATATATGACATTTTTGTGCCAGGAATACCAGAGGATCATTAACCTTGTGCTGAAGGCCACTATTTAAACATTTACAGATTAGATGCAGCTGTGTGAATGTGCGTTTGAGAAAGAGTCAAGCAAATCCATGAGTGTTTAAATATGCAGCTGGTACTGGATGTTTCCTTCCCTCTGTCACTCAATATTAAACATCATCCTGCAAGCACACAGACTACATGAGTAACTTTGCTCTCGTCCTCATCTCTATACTACAGTATGACCTCATACATGACAGACAACTTAATCTGTTGGCACTTTGTCTCAGAGCTGATTTTTAATAAAACTAGCTTTTTTTCCCCTTTTTGTTATATTAAGGTCACATAACTTTTTATTATGCATTGATTATTTCCTATTTTTATGTATATTATTGTTGTACTATCACAGAACCCGATTTTCAACCTTACAATATGAAAACCCATCATATAAATATTAAATAGTAACATTTTGAAACAATGATAATCTAAAGCAAAGTGCAATAAATGATTTCAGAAGCTTTTGTGTGACATTTGAGAAAAAGATTTATATAAACATTTACAAAAATGATCACAGTCCCTCTGTTATTATGGCATCATATTCACCACAATCAAACACAATCAAGCTGTAATTTTGCTTGTTTTCCAAATTATGCAAAATTATTTCTATATATATATAAATAGATATATAATTTAAATATTATGTAATTTTCTTAAATTGGCATTCAGCGTTAGGTCAATTAAAATATTTAAAATTCATTTATATTACAGTAATTTCCACAACAGTATGTGGTAAACACAACAACCATCCCGTCAAAAGTTTGGGGCAAGTCCCTCTTATTCTCACCACGGCTGGCATTTATTTCCTCAGAAATACGTAAATACCGAACTACTTTGTGAAATATTATTGCAATTTAAATATTGAAAATATATTATAAATAACTTACACAATATTTTAAAGTGTAATTTGTTTCTGTGTTTTTCAGCATCATTACTGCAGTATTCAGTGTTACATGATCTTCAGAAATCATTTCTAATATGCTGACTTGCTGCTCAAGAACCATTTCTTATTATCAATGTTGAAAACAATTATGCTGCTTAATATTTTTGTGAAAACCATAATGCATTTTTTCAGGATTCTTTGATGAAAATAAAGTTCAAAAGCATTTATTTGAAATAGAAATATTCTGTAACATTATAAATGTTGTTACTGTCACTTTTGATCAATAGAATGCATCCTTGCTGTATAAAAGTATTCATTTATTTTTTTTAAATGACAATGTTGGAATTGTCAGTGGACAACTTAAATAAACTAGTGAGTGTTAAGAGTGAGTGCTGTGAATAGGGAGCACTATTCATGGGCTGCTTTTAAAAGCAGATATTTGTCTGCATGGGATGCTCCACTGAATGTGTTCACTGAATTGAGTGATGGAGCCTCATTGTCTTGTACTAATGGCTAACAGCAAACAACTGTGGGCTCCTCAGACCAGACAAAGTGGTGATTGCTTGTTTCTGTCTGCAGGCTCAGACACAGGCTCCAGTCTGACCTAGTTCTGCTGCCGATAAAAAGAGAATTAAGAGCAGTCCAGCCACAAATCGCAGCACTACTTCCAGTCCTGACAGGTGAACAGCCATTCACAGATGAACGACATGGAGAGGGAGATCAGGGGAATGCTTAAATACATGCAAAGAATTAGAATAGAATAGAATAGAATATAACAGAATTCAAGTATCAAATATGTCTAGCAGTGAGTAATTTGTGTGAGATCAAGGTGAACCTACAGTCGAAGCTCAAGTGAAGATGTTTAAGATAAATACATGACAGTGACTTATGGGTAGATGCTTTTTTTACTGATATCAACAGACAAAAAAAGGCAAAAACAAAAAAGAGAGACAGTGGATATGTAGGTAACTGCCAAAGCGTCCAGTGAGTCTGACAAAGCCAGTGAGCGCAGTGACTGCAGGAGAGGAAGAACAAGCTCAGACACCTGTGTGGTGTCTGTGGTGCTGTGTGATTGCCTCACTGTTTGAATTATATCAGGTAATGATAAGAATCACTGAAGAATGACATGAAGCGAATATTATCAAGACGTAACAGTTTCTGAAAGCCTGCTGTCATATTCAGCCGAATATCAGAGACCATTTTGAATCAGAGCAATAAAGGTTTGCACATAATTTAATTTCATATATGGGTGATTCTTCAATTAGGGGAACTTTTCTGTCCCCTACAATGATTTTAAAGCAAAAAAAAACAATCATTCTAGGTTTAAAGAAGAGATCACATTAGCTTTTTAATGCATCTCATTACTTACTTTTTCAGTGGTGAAAGGCTAAATTACCCTAACTTCTTAACTTCCCTTATGTACGCATTTATACACACAGTATTATATATTAACAAACTTTATGTAGGGATTTATTATATATATATATATATCTATAATATATAATATATATATATAAGATATATACATACATAGATATATCATATATATATATACCATAAATATATATACTCCACATACATTAGCATTTTTTTGGGGGGTCGTAACATTTTTTTTTATGTTCTAAGGAATTCTCGTTATGCTCACCCGAGCTGCCTTCATTTTTTCAGGATTATTTCACGATAAGAAAGTTCAGAAGACCAGTGTTTATTTAAATTGAATCTTCTGTAACATTATTATGTCTTTTAAATCTTACTGAACCCAAACTTTTGAGGGGTAGTGTAAATACACTATTTATATATGTACATATTCATTTGCTATTTATACACTGTAAACGCACATATTAATTCAGTCAAATTAAATAATATTTCCGAACAACAGTTATATAGATAAATTGAAGAATCACCCATATCTGAACATAGGTCTTGTGTAAGCCTGTATTAACATCTCCTTTCACAAGTAATCTGGTGATCGTCGTTCACACCTAGTATTAACATGCTTCTCCTGACACCACTTCGTCACCTTAACTTCGCAAATGAGACATTAAGCCGAGTCCTCACTGTTATTGTACTCAAGTATGTTAACAGTTTGAGTGACTGGAACTTGTGTTGGGATGACCTGAGACGACTGTTATTACTACTGTAGGTACAAAATGAGGCCATAATTTAATCCAGACCATCTGAGCAAAACCATCAGTACAGCAACGCTCTGTTCTGACAAAAGCAAAATAACTGAATTATCATTAGCAGGTTCAAGTCTACGTGTACAAAGATGGACAGATGAAGAGAGAGAACACAGAGAGAGAAAGATGAGAAGAATGGCATGAGCGGGACACAGAGGACAGGAAGGATGTCAAAGGGGATCTGGCTGTTCATTCATAAAGATGAATCGATTCACAGGTGAAAAGTGCTAAGAAAGCATTTGTGGGCTTTCTGTGCTCCCAGCAAATTACACACTGATATGGATCCTATAGCCACCAAGCGTCGGATTTATGAAGTAAATCTGTAGATATGGACACACACACATTCAAAAGCACTGCACATACACAGCTGTGTTCAGGGATGTAATTTTCTCATTTATTTCAGTGTTTATCTTGTGAGCCAAGACCTAAAAGCTGCAGTAAATCATCTTTTATACACAAAAACAAACACATATACTCAAATAGACTGACTTTGGCAACTTAGTAAAGGATTTTTGGGCCTAAATTAGCCTTTACCGCAATACTGCTGAAAAAAACTAAAAGAAAAATCTACCATTTGCAGAAACAGACAGCGCTTCAATTAATTCAGATTGAGTCTGGAAAGAAATAACTGTCATTAAAAGTGCCCCTGCTGTTATAAAGCCCCAATGAATACCAGAATGACCCTGTTTGTGTGTGTGACTGAGAGAAACAAGAAGAGAACGAGTGAAAGGATAGATGGACGCCCCTCAAGGTTACCTGTCACAGCAATGTCATTGCTGGAGGCTGGCATATCCCATGTTGCCATATACTACTGGCTGATGTTTAGTGCAACAGCAGTGACACACTATACGGTTCCCTCCTAAATAAAACTCTACTGTCATTAAACCATTATGTTATCGTCAGACAATCACAGGAGAGCTCACATTAAAACACTGATATGATGGCAGAACTCTCCTGAGGTTAAATGCTCTCAGATTAACATAAGAAATTTCAATTTAAGATAGGAATATTGAGGTAGTTTCACACAGCTATAAAAATTCATCAGCTGCAGTTATAATGCATATTTTTCCCTGATGATTTTAATGTTATAGCTATACTGTTTTACTGTTACAGCTATAATTATTATACTTAAATAAGCCTGGTGTTTATATAGCCAAATTCATTTTTACTTGCACTACTATTAATTTAGCTGAAAAGATAACAATTGCACATTACCACATTTTACAGTTTTAAATACTAAAAAATAAAAACATATACAATACTGTTCAAATGTCTGGGATCAGTAAGAGACATTTATAAATGTTATAAAATATTTCTATTTCAAATAAATGTTATTCTTTTAAAGTTTGTTTTTAAAAAAAAAGTTCAAAAGAATACTGAAAATTGTATCATGGTTTCCACCAAATTATTAAGCAATCACAACTTTTGACATTGATAATAATCAGAAATGTTTTCTGAAGGATCATGTGACAATAAAAACTGGAGTAATGACGCTGAAAATTCAGATTTGCCACCACAGAAATAAAAATAGAAAACCGTAGTAAAATTGTAAATTGTAAAATATTACTGTTTGTTTGTTTGCAGGCTTGATGAGCATAAGACACTACTTTGAAAGACATAAAAAAATCTTGCTGACCCCAAACTTTTAAAAAGCATACACTTAATCATTTTGAAAAGAATAACACAAGTTAGGTTTTGCACAGCTAATCTTTGCATAGTTTAGTCACTGTAAAACAAAACTGTCACCCTGACACTCTAGACATAGAGGTTTAGTAATTTCCCCATTATCGTTTTGTCATCTGCAAAATGTCCGCTTCTCTTCTCTCATATAAGACGGTAAGTGTGCTGCTATATGATACAATCTCTGTATAATATTGAGCCTCTATTTCAAACTATGTTACACTAATTCAAAATCCTTACAGCTATGAATTGATGTGAGGAACTAGCATAATGTAAATCCTCTCTCAATAAATGGTTTATTTTCTGGCAGTAATATTCATTCAAGACTTGTTCTATACAAATTCGCATACATGAAAAAACATCCATTGCATAATCAGCACAGCACCTCGGGTTATAGTCACTCAGCAGCAGAATACAGCTGTCAGTCCTGTTTGAAGTGCTAATACTCTTCTGCTCATAGACATTTCAGTATACAACCACATTTATAACCTTACATTTTCAGCAGTCACAACCAAATTCTCAGAAGGGTTTGTGGGTTATAGTTTTACTGGTAATCAATAATATTTGGCATGTAATATTGTAGTTGTAGAAAGAGACAAAACAAATATAAAAAAAAAATATATTATAAAAAAAATATACATATATTAAAAATCACACTCATGTCAATGAAATATCAGATCATTGCACTTTTTCCCATTCTAGCCTTTAATGATCAAAATTCTGGACTTCTGGAGATGTGTTGAGTAATACTGTATGTGTCTTTTGAGCTTCTTATCTTCCTGCAATCTGATGAAGTTCACAAATAATGATGGTTTCCTGCCTAATGATACTTTCTGGTGGGGATTTGATTATCATGGATCAGAAAAGGAGCAAATCCGAGCTAGGTCTGATTCACAGTGTTTTTACACTTTTACTCTGCTGCCAAACTGTGCTCTACCAATTGATTGAGAAAACAGACAAGAAAAAAATAAACAGGACAATAATAGAGCCAGAGAGTTTCTGACCTTGTATCTGTGAGGACAAAGTGTTTAGATCAAATATTCAATTTAATTACATGTTCTATCATTACCAGCATTATCACTATGGTCACAGGCATTACTTATGAGTTGGAAAAGGGGATTGACTCCTGTTGTATTTTCAGGGCAGTTTGAGAGTAAATACAGTTGAAGCAGACAAAGACAAACTATTTTACAATGCCACACACAAACAGGGGTAATCCTTTGTGAAGTAAATCATTATATTTTGAATAACTGTCTAACCTCTTGTCTTGAGTATAACGACACGCCCCACTGACTATCTGTTTGGCGGAACTGTAAAATGCCATTTGTAACCATTCCTCTACCTGTCACTCAGCCCAACAAACATATTGTGTGCAGAACTCAAAATAGGCACAAATCACCTCAACAGCACTCAAACAATCAGAACGGACTCAACGGAGGCAAAAATAGGGTGGTGTCAGGATGGCTATATTTACCTAGATCACAAGGATAAATGCTATTTTAAACATGACTATCCTGATATATGTGATACACAATATTTTAAACAGCTGAAGAGAGGTTAATGGGAGTGTTTACAAGATTAGACAAGACACTTGTGACAAAGCATTCAGTCAGGTTATATACTTCAGATACATGTTTCAAATGTATATATGTTTTTAAAAATATGTTGTTGTTTTTTTAAATCACAGTTACTGTTTACTACAGGGGGCACACTGGTACTGCAGGTGGTCTGCTAATTATGATTTGTTATCAATTATAAAGTTCTATATTTTGAGCAAAAAAAAAAAAAGTAGTGCGTATTTTTTTTAACAAGTTGAAATTGAAAGTTCACCAAAAATGAATATTTGCTGAAAATGTACTTACCCTCAGAGCATCCAAGATGTAGGTGACTTTTTTTTCTTCAGTAGAGAGCATTAAGAGGATTTTTATAGGTCTGAAACTGTGATCATTTGGTGATTGCATAAAAGTCAACAGCTGGCCTTCGTTTTTGGTAGGTGAATAAATTAAAGGTCACATTTTGGGTGAACATCCCTCTTAAGAATGCTCTTCACGGGGGCGGCCTCTATTAAATTTATGTAACTGATGTAAATATGACTAATTAATGACCAAGTATGGACATCTGTAGGCATCAAGCTTATGATTAGTTTAATGGCTTGGCAATGTAATCAAGTATTATAAATAAAATTACTATGATACTATACCAGATTTTTATTATAGGGCCAGGCTCATCAGTATGCAACACTTCAGTATGTAAACTAAACCATTCAAATGCTTCAAATTTCCATAAAGGACGTCAGTTTATTTATTTTACAAAATTAATACTTGTTCAAAAAGGATGCATTAAATTGATCATGATATTGGAAAGAGATTCTGTATTATGTATACTCTACAACATTTGCATTGGGAAACACTGATAAGCACATTACACAACAAACCACAACCATGAGAATGAACCTAGATCACCCCAGGAATCTTAGCGTCTTCAAGATTTATCCAGGAACTCTTTCTTCTTCATCTCTCTATCCCTTCCTTTCATCCTAGTAGTGCTTTCATCCCCTTCGCTTCTTGTTCATTGTTTTCAATCTTCTTCTCATTTTATATGCTTCCGTACACTTGCACACCTGTCACTGTTCTTGTCGAGCTATTTCTATCTCCTTTTCCTTATCCCTGTCCTCAGCACTTCTCGGTCCCGCACACCTTCGAGCAACCACCCTTTCTGGCACTCTATCTCTCTGCTATAGAGCAGCAACAGCTTCAGGCTTGCGGAAGTAAAGAAAACTCTCACTTCACATAATTTTCTCCATAGGGAAATTGATTTTTAACAATAACTGATAAAACTTTAAAGACAGACCTGTTGGGAGCTCGGGGGGGGGAGGTTGTTAATCGATTGTATATATCGCTTTTGTTGCACCGCATCTGATTGCTCATTAATTGCAACTGCACATGATATTTTAAATTAATCGTGAAATTTTTCTGCTGGTGAAAACTAGACATTACCCTTTATAATGGTCAGTGAATGGTGTTCAAGATTTTTGAATCAAAATAAAGTGGCAATCCACCGCATCTCAAAAAGCCTGGAAGAGCCAGGACGTTTTTTTAATATAACTTTGATTGTATTCATCTGAAAGAAAAAAATCACATAGACCTAGAATGGTTTGAGGGTGAGTAAATCAAGGGGAAATTTTCATTTTTGAGTGAATATCTCTTTAAGGGTCAAAGCTGGTCTTTAGCTAGTCAATAGCTGGTACAAACTGACCAACAAATCTTTCAAAAACCACCCGGACCACATTAAATTGGTATTGTATATGCTGCTAACCGGTATGTTGCTGGTATAAAATGGTCTAAAGGCCTTGACACACCTTTTAAACAATGGTCAAATGACAAAACAATCTACCTGGTATAGACAGTCATTTCCTTTCACTCAGGTGCAGAATTTACTTGATAGCTGGCTGATGGCTGCAGCCTTTGCGGTGTGTTCAAGCGCAACTTTTTGGCCCAGATGCACACAATGTGAGGTGACAACAAGGCCAGCTTTCATTGCCACTAGTTCTTTGATGTTGGTTTGGTTTGTCACAACATTAACACAGCGGTTTTCAACCAGGGGGCCTCAGCAAACTTCAAAAAGATTATTTAAATTGATTATTTAAATATAAAAAAAACTATAAAATAAGCTAAAATGCCTAACAAAAATACACAAATTTTACACTTATTTTCTAATTCGCCCCTCACAAAACATGTTTTCTTTGGATGACAATGGGGTCCTAATAGCAGTCCTTGGATTTATTGAGTGTAGTGCAATTAAAAAGTTCTGAGATTTTTAGACCTGGAAAAGTCATGTAAATTAATATAATCTTATAAATGGCCATATTTTATATTTTATGAATGTGCATTTTTTTTTTCAATGCCAAGCTCTTTAAAAATCATTTTTAAAAGCTCTTCTCCTTAATCCTTATCCAGCAATTCAAGAACGACAAAAGTCGTTGAAGTTAAAATAAAGTTGAGAACCACTGGTCTAACAGCTTATGACCTGCTACAACAAGATAGATTTTCCAACGGGAAAAGAAAGAACAGAAGGAGAGAACTTGTCAGATACTTTCTTGTTCTACTGTTCTTCAGATTATCTTTGAAGCTCCTGTAATGAGCATCAGTGTTCTCCATCCTCTACCGATCCTTCTTTTGTAGGCATACCAGCCCTCCCTTTCGTGCTTACCAAAGCTGATCTGTCCCAAGAGAGCGTGGGTATGCCTTCAGCAGCCAGTCTCTTTCTCTCCTACTCTCTCCCTGCCTTCCTCAGTCTCACTCCAAGCAAGCTTTCCCTTAGTTTCAATTGATCTTTCATCTGCTGTATATGTGCTTTACTCTGCTGAAGAATTTTCTTGTCTTCTCTTGTAGCATTTCCATCTCAGGCCTCATATGAAATCTTTCTATCATTCTTCTCATGCTTTATTTCTTTTCCCAGCAGACTTCAGGGACAAATGCCTCTAAGCTCCTATTTGCCCATCGCTCTTCCTTTGGCTTTTTCTATCTTTTTTGTTTTTCTGCCTCCATTTCGCAGCCTCCTTATGGAGGAATTACTTTGAAACTGTGAAATACAAGACAAAAGAGGAATCTAAAACTAGATTATTATATTTTCTCAAGAAAAAGAATGGCAAAACTCACTACCATGATACTACAGTGTTTTTTGTGTGGAGGATTGTGGTTGGTTGGCTAAGCTAGTCGGCTTCTAGCAAGAGTTTTTTAGGCATGTTGCGATAATGGTATGCTGGGTGTTTCTGGGCGCTCGATAAAGGGTCCGTGTCCCATTAGACTTTGACATGCCAAATTACCTATCAGACAACTGCAATATTGTAACCTGATGTTCAAACTCTTAAGCATAATTTTTCAAAAAAAAAAAAAAAAAAAAAAAAACTAATCAAACAAAAACACAAAAAATTTAAATATGGCAATCCTAGCTTTACTGCAATGCTGCAATCCTACAGATTTAATGTTTGTGTTCTTTTAATTCACCTAAGAGGTCACAATGTGACTTATCAGTCTTTCATTAGCCACACGTCTTTTCATCATATGAATCACCAAACGTGACAAAATTCACATGAGTTTGCATTTCCTGTCTTCTAAATTCACATGCATAGGAATGGAAGTCAATGGAATGAAGAATGAATGAATGAAGTATAGTCGGATCGCCCCCTTAGAGGCCATGATCGAAGGGATGGTTCGCATGCAAACCACAAAATGAAAATTCTGGCATCATTTACCCTCATGAACACAAAAGAAAAAATTTTGAAGAGAAAAAAATGGTCCTTACAATTAAAGTCAATGGAATTCCAGTGTTGTTTTGGACCGCCCTTGGGACTTTCACTGTCTGGACAAAAACAATTGAAACATTCTTTAAAATATCTTCAGGGTTGGAATGACATGAAAGTGAGTAAATGATAACAAAATATAAATTTTTGATGGGGTGGGGGTGAGGGGGGGGGAGGGGGGGGGGGGGGGGTGTCTTTAAATGCACATTTTCGATAGTTTTATAGTCCAAGATGTAAGTCCAAATGCTTAGAAAATTAATAGAAATAGAATAGCACACTTCCACTCAACAAGCCACACAATTTGAGGTCCGTAGCCCCGTAGATGTGAGTCAAGTTGCACAGAAGTTTATTCCTTAGGGTTCAAATAGTAATTGCCTTCACAAAACCACTAAATTCTCTCTGACAACATGCTTACACACTCACTACAACTATAATGGGTGTGATGACTTCCTCTGCATCCTATGGTATTCCTACACGGCCACTGAAAGCTCAGAGACAAAACCACAAATAAACACACACGCACGCACACACACACACGTTCAAGCATCATTAGCAGTGCTTGTTTTCCCCCTCTCCCATCCTCCTGTTTCTCCAGGAATCAATCCCTCAATTCATCTCTGAGCTCCCACACCCACTGAGCCATCCTCATCACTCCCATCGTCTGGAAACCGCTGCTCACTTCGCTAGAGTAGGCCCTTGGATGCCGCACAGACATCAGAGAATCGACTATGAAGCCATGACAAAGACACTATGTCAGCATAATACACACACACACACACACACACACACACATACACACACGCGCTACCAACCCACCCCTCACCAAAATGAAAAAAAAAAAAACCCGCAGATGAGAAAAAAACAAACGGCAACTAACAAAATAGCTGCTACATAAGAATGGATGAAGATAAGGTTGACATGCCTTGGGATGGTGCATTTCCCATAATGCCTTCACCACGCTCCGCTGCCTACAAGAGAGAGCCACCAGCCTGCTTCCTGATCCACCCTCCTGGTCCTCCTCCTCTCTCGTCTTTACGCCGTGTCGTTAGTCTCTCTCGGAGCCGGTCGCGCTTCTATTCGCTCCTTTTCTCCTTCCGTCCCTGCCTTCCTTTGTCTTGTTCTCTCGCTCTTGTCCTCTGTTCCTCTCCCTCTCTCTCTGTCAGTGCGTGAGATGGGCTTTCTCCAGCTGGTTCTCGCAGGCAGCGCCGTACGCGTTGAGTCGATGTGTTGTGTGTGTGTGTGTGACTCAGAGATGAGGGCTGTGTGGTCGTGTGTTCATGTGTGTACGTCCTTGCCCAGCGCCGTGCAATTGAGCTGGTTTACGAGTGTTGGAGAAGCTGCAAAGAGGTTTTACTAAACACAAAAAAAAATTGTGTTAGATTAGCATGGGTTTTGTTGTTCTCCTCGTCTTTCTTCTCCCTTCTCTCGCCTCTCTCTCTCTCTCTCTCTTAAAGGTACAGCCTGTTCTCTGCAGTGATTGTGCTAATCTCTTTTCTCTTTGCTCTACTCTCTTTCTCAGTCTCTGCAGACTCTTTTGTAGAGGAATATTAGGAGCTCCAGGGATTGGAGCTCTCCGTGGTTCTGAAAGTCACGGTAAGGGCTCTAGGGAGCAGTGCTGAGGCGGGGGAGGGAGGGAGAGCCATGAAGGTCCCTCTAGAAGCTCAGTGAGACCACCAGGAGTGGAAGGTGACCAAATTTAACATGGAAATGAAGGTGGGAAGGAGCTAAAGGGTTAGTTTACTCAAATAAATAAATACCAATTAAATTATAAATACAATCTGTTCATCATTTACTCTACTCTCTGGCTCATTTTGACACTTCTTTATCAGCTGCTCTTTATTTGACTTGGATAAAAAAATTACATATATTTAATTATATCAATGAATAATATCCACGCAATAATACATGTATGTTGTATAATGAATAATTATTATTATTACTTTTGTTATTTTTATTTCTAATTATAAAGAAAATATTATTATGTGTATTATTGTTGTTGTTGTTGTTTATTGTTTTTAAATATTATCACAATAATAATACTAATCATAATAAGTTGTTATTGATATTGTTTATTATTGTCTGTATTGTTATTTTTTTATTATTATTATTACTTATGTTTAATTATTGTTATTATTATTGCTTTTGTTGTTATTGTTGCTGTTATTTTTAAACATTATTCTTATTCTTAAATACATTACTATTACTATTATTATTATGTTTATTATTTTTTCGGTTGTTGTTTTATTGCTATTTTAAATATTGTTGTTGCTGTTTTTCATTATTCTTATTCTTAAATAAGTGCACACACATATATGGAGCTGTCTCAAACGTTACTTGAAATGAGTATGTTTTTTTAGTTAAAGTGGGGAAAAAAGTATTTAGTCAGCCACCAATTGTGAAATTTCTCCCACTTAAAAAGATGAGAGAGTCCTGTAATGATGTAACATGGCGCCGACGGCGATAGGCTCCTCATCTCCGTGGTCTTGCTCGGGGCAGTTGTTTTTATGTTTTTTGTTAGTTTGTCCTGTCTTTAGTTGTATCCCTGCAATCAGTTTCACCAGAGACGAATTGTTGGACATTCGGAAGTACACACCACCCTATATTTCACCGGTTTTCGACTATTCGGACATGGCATTTTTGGCTGAAAAAAAAAAAACACATTTGTTTTCGGGGGAGCTGTGGCGCTGATCAAGCGCTTCAGGACTCGCAGACGGGGGAAGAGAGCCGGCGTGCTCATGAAGCTCAGGCAGCGCGGATTCAGGACGCCGTTGCCTAGCATCCATCTGGCGAACCTCCGCTCTCTAACCAACAAAACGGACAAACTTCTTCTGTTCTCCCGGACAAATAAGGATTTTTCTGTCTAATTCTGGCTGGCTCTGTGTTTCACGTAAAAAAAAGAAAAAAAAAAAAAAAAAAAAAAAAAAAAAAGACGAGACCTGGTTGAAAGACGGGCCATTTCGCGGACGCACATTTGATTCTCAGGCTGGCTTTCAGCTGGGGGGGGGGGGGGGTTCAGAGGCTAGATGGCGACCATAATGCAACAGGGAAATCACGCGGCGGTGGCGGGACATGCTTTTACATCAATGAGAGGTGGTGTACAGATGTTACTGTGTTAAAGAAGATGTGCTGTTCAGATCTACAAGCGCTTTTCATTTAACTGTAAGCCTTTCTACTCGCTGAGGGAGATTTGTTCGTTCATTCTTGTAAGTGTGTACATTCCTCCGCAAGCACAAGTGAGCACCGCTTTACAGAAACTCGCTTATCTGATCACAGAGACAGAACAACAACACCCCGACTCTGTTTTAATCATTCTCTGGGACTTTAATAAAGCCAATCTCTCGCGTGAACTGCCAAAATACAGACAGCATGTTACATGTCCCACCAAAGTCATTAATATACTGGACCATTGTTACTCCATAATAAAGGATGCATATCGCTCGGTCCCACGGGCAGCTTTGGGGCTCTCTGATCCCTGCCTGGTTCATCTTATACCGACCTACAGTCAATCTTAAATCTGCTAAACCTGTAGTAAAAACTGTAAAAAAATGGACTGTTGAAGCAGAGCGGAATTTACAAGCTTGCTTCGACCTCACTGATTGGAGTGTCTTTGAAACCGCTGCCACCGATCTGGACGAGCTCACAAAGACTGTAACATCTTATATCAGTTTCTGTGAAGCAAGTGCATTCTCTCCGGACTCACTTAACTTGACAACAATGATCAAACAGGTTCACGCAAAACGTCAGTTACAGGCGTCCGTCAGCCAAAGAAGTGCTCAGGCCCCGAGGAGGAGGGATATGTCTTGTATAACTAGGCTAAATCCACACTGGAAAATGAGATGCAGAGTGTCCCCCCCCCCGCAAAGAGGCATTATTCAGAAAAAAATGTATTAAGGATTAATTCTCTTCCATGACTCGCATCAGTGTGGCAAAGCTAAAAGAAATCACGCATTACAAGACACCATCCCCGCAGCACTGCGGAGAATCAACCCCTAGGCAGATCGATCTGATGCTATGTTCTAACTGCGTTTGAAAGACACCGCCACACGCTCGCACTGACACAGCTCTCTACACAACCATAAATCACACCATCCAGGCGCCACCCCCCTCATCCGCCGCACTACCTGCAATTCAGATGCAGCGAAGAAGAGGTGCGCCAGTCTTTCCGGAAGGCGCATGAAAGGAGAAAAGGCCCGCAGGCCCTAGACTGTGTTACACAGCCAGCCTTCTGAAATCCTGTGGCTGACCATATCTGTTCCTCCGCCATTCTTCACATGCAGATCTTCAACAGATCACTGGAGCTGTGGGAAGTCCCTTCATGCTTCAAACGCTCAACCATCATCCCCGTCCCAAAGAAACCAAAAATTACTGAACTTAATGACTACAGACCTGTCGCTCACACATCTGTGGTCATGAAGTCACTTGATAGACTGGTCCTGGCCTACCCGAAGGACATCACTAGACCCTTGCTGGACCCCCTGCAATTTGCTTACCGAGCAAACAGGTCTGTGGATGATGCAGTAAACATTGGACTGCATTATGTTCTGCAACATCTAGACAGACCAGGGACTTATGTGATGATCCTGTTTGTGGACTTCAGCTCGGTGTTTAACACTATCTTCCCAAACCTCCTCCTGCCCAAACTAATTCAGCTCTCCGTGCCCACCTCCGTCTTTCAGTGGATCAACAGCTTCCTGACAGTCAGGCAGCAGCTAGTGAGGCTGGGAATACACATCCAGCACCCGTACGATCTGCACTGGAGCTCCTCAGGGTTGCGTCCTCTCCCAACTTCTCTTCTCCCTGTACACCAACGACTGGCCTCTAAAGACCACCATCTGTCAAGGGCTCCTGAAGTTTGGTCAGTGACCCGACTACCACACTCAAGGCCTCAATTGCAGGACGGTGACGAGTCTGCTTACAGACAGGAGGTCGTGCAGCTGGCTGTCTGGTGCAGTCTCATCAACCTGGCGCTCAACACGCTAAAAACTGTGGAGATGACCGTTGACTTCAGGAGAAACCCCTCTGCACTCCCCCCACTCACCATCATGAACTGCACTGTGGCTGCAGTGGAGTCATTCTGGTTCCTGGGCACCACAATCTCTCAGACCTGAAGTGGGACACTCACATAGACAACATTGCAAAAAAGGCCCAGCAGAGGTCGTACTTCCTTCGCCAGCTGAGGAAATACAACCTGCCACAGGAGCTGCTGAAACAGTTCTACTCCGCCATAATTGAATCTGTCCTCTGCACTTCTATTACTGTCTGGTTCAGCTCAGCTACCAAGTCTGACCTCAGAAGACTACAGAGTGTAGTGCGGACTGCTGAGCGAATCATTGGTACAAACCTCCCTACTCTCCAAGAACTGTACTAATCCAGAGTGAGCAAAAGGGCTAGCAAAATAACTCTGGACCCCTCACATCTGGACCCCTCACATATTATCCAGCACACCAACTCCCTGCTTTGAACTGTTGCCATCTGGTCGACGCTACAGAGCTTTGAGCACCAGACGGCCAGACACAGGAACAGTTTCTTCGCTCAGGTCATCCATCTCATGAACACTTGACAATTACTGTGGAACACACACTATTTATTCACTCAGACACTTATTTATCTAACACACATACTCAGTTTACATTTCAATTTGCAGATAATTTACCTGTACATACAACTGTCTATTGTTTTATACCTGTACATACAATTGTCGATTGGTATATTTTTATTCCTTATTTACTTGTACTATTTTTTATTATCTGTGTTTTTTGTCCTGTCACTGCCATTCTGTTACAAACTGTGGAGTTTCTGTCATGAAAACAAATTCCTCGTTTGTGTAAACATACCTGGCAATAAAAAACTCATTCTGATTCTGATTCTCATTCTGATTCTGATTCATTCTGATTCTGTCACTCATAGGTATACCTCAACTATGAGAGACAAAATGAGATAAAAAAATCCAGAAAATCACATTGTAGAATTTTTAAAGAATTTTTTTTTGCAAATTATGGTGGAAAATAAGTATTCGGTCGATTACAAAATTTCATCTCAATACTTTTTTTTTATATACCCTTTGTTGGCAATGACATAGGTCAAACGTTTTCTGTAAGTCTTCACAAACTGTGGC
>JADLZN010007687.1:60000-159701 GCA_018155175.1 Sinocyclocheilus anophthalmus | reverse complement strand
TAGGCAAACATCAGTGCCTTGAATTTGATGCGAGCGGCTATTGGCAACCAGTGGAAAGTGATGAAGAGAGGTGTGAAACGCGCTCTTTGGCACTTTGAAGACCACTCTCGCTGATCCAGAATGCTTTTTGTTAAGTAATATGCATTATATGTGATAAAAAGTGTTCAAAATGTTAGGCAGGTGCTTGTGGCTGATTTAGTTATTATAGTCACATTCACTCATTCAATTATTTGTTAACTTTTTAATTAGTTATTTAATTACATTTCACTTTTATCCAAAGGTAGTCATAAAAAAGCACACAATATTTGGATGCATTTCCATCAGAATGGCTTTACAAAAGATTTACACAAAAAGTCATTCTGCTCAATAAGTGAAAGTAACAAATACGTGTCATTCTGTGCTTCCTTAGGATGACAGTGGAGTTCAACACAAGTATGATTTGTATGCTGTAGTGAAACATACGGGATCCTTTCACAGTGGACATTACTATGCAGTCATCAAGTCATTTGAGGATCATCAGTGGTATGTGTTCAATGACAGCTCCGTGTCCAAGGTGAACTTTTTTTTATATATATATATTTTGGCTACAAATGAGTCCTGCTATTCAATATGTATTTTGGTAACACTTTACAATAAGTTCTCATTTGTTAATTGAACAATACTTTTACAGACTTTGTTAATCATAGTTGATGTTTATTTTATTTACTATGGGTAAGGGGTGTCCTTAGGCATGATGCGAAGCAGAGTAAACCTCCTTACTCATGGTAAAATTACTGTAATTGCTGTAATAAAATGGTCACCACATGACAAATGAGAGGAGGCAAATGTTCATCATGTAACCAGAACCAAAAGGACAGAGCAGGCACAGGAACAGACAAGAATGAGGTAGAGGAGACGATGATGAATTGTAGAGCCCAAGTGTAGTTTAATTTACAACGTGCATTCATTCAAACTGGAAATTTGACCAATCAGATAACGACTTCGAAATTCCTGAAGTGTTTCCAATTTTGAGTGCCGTATGCATCAGATGTTCAGCCAACGGTCCGTGGGTGTGACGTCTGAGGCCGAGACTAGTGTATCACAGCCTTAAACAAGAGGTACATTTGACTTCAGCTGCAGCTTGTCTTACTGATTGGCATGGTTTACCGGATACAGTCGGAGGAGTTGAAAAGAGAGCCACAAACCAGACACTATAACCTCCTTTGGCCTGCTGAACCTGCATCAGTTATGACAGATCCTGCAATGTTTACATTGCATATGAAGTCGATACAGTGCCTGTGTTTTAAATGATATGAAAAAAAACACATGTAATACTAACATTGATATATAAGATTGACATTATAAAAAGAGAACTCAGTATGGAAAACATTTCTAAATGACATGCACTGCTTCATGTCAAACACTGACTGGAGCAGCACTGCTTGAAGTTGAACTAGAGGTCTGCACAGACTTTAAACTGAAGGCCGAAACTGACCCGACCTGACCCCGAGTGGCACTGTTAAATTTAGAGCCCAAACCCGACCCGAACCCAAAATTGTTTTATTTCACAACGAATAACCACACTTTTGAAATATGCTGTATTTTATTTACTGATAACTAAACAAATACATGTAAAGAAACGGTTTCATCAAAGCTAGCAGCCAGTTCAGCACACAAGGCAAAATAAAAAAGCACTTACCAAATATGAAACTTTACGAACAACACGCGTAACGGTCAGTCACATAAATTCCGCAGAGGTCTTGAATGGTTGTAATAACAAGATCATAATTCTTCCACTGTGCAGCTTTCCTTGTCTGATGGCTGAATTGCATTCATTTCTCAGAGTTTGCTAGCTAATGTGTGTGTGCTGTTTGCCGTGATGTGAGAGAGAGACCGCTTCGTTTTAAATATCCACCTTATTTTTCCCGTTATTATTCCCGTTAATGTGTCTGGCTTCCGGTGCTTCCAGCTATTTTTAGCAGTACAAAACAGCTTGTTTTGCTGCTTGATATTGCAAACTGGTGTGTCTTATTACCATATTATTTTAATGTATTATCTTAATTATGAACACACTGGTTTGTAGCACAAGTATTGTTACCGTTTACTGCACTTTATTCTTCTTCTCGTTATTTCCCTACAGCGGCTAATAAACTGAACGTCTCGCCCATTCACAGAAAACAGCTTACTTTCACGTTGAAAATAAGGTGGATAGGTTTTACGCACAACAGCACCCACACATCTATGTTTACGGCACCATGTCCTTAAAGATGTAAGCACATTAGAGGCAAAGTGTAACAATTATGGTCTTTCTCGTCAGTTACATTTACATTTAATCATTTATCAGACGCTTTGATCCAAATGGGGACATAAAAGCAAATAGACCAACAAGAGAGCAACAGCAGTCCAACAAAGTGCTGTGACAAGTCCAAGTTAGTTAGCACAGGATACATAGCACGGAGATAGAATTATAATAGGAGTAGAATGATAGAATAGGTAAGTGCTAGGTATAATGGTCAAGAACGTTTTGTGACCTGGCTGAAGGCTGAGTAGTTACTTCAAAAACAGGCGGGCTGTGAATATAATGTAGCCGAGTAGTGATCAAAAGCTATGTGTATAATAAAGTTCTGTGCGCCACATGCACAACCTCCACTGGTGGAAAGTGATGTGGGTACGTGCACATTCAATGGAAGGAATGTATTGAATTGGAGTTGGATTCATCAACTGGATTTGTAAATTCATTTCTGTCAAACGGGGTAAAAGTGGTAAATTAATATATACCATAGTAAAACAATGAATGGACTTATAAAGTATGTCAAAATTCAAACCAATAGCAGTACAGGAATGAAGCAAAAAATGTTATCAAAAACAGCAGATTGCTAAATTTAGGTAGCGTATGAATGATAGTGATCATAGGAGTAGCTCTGAAGAAGTTCATCTCATTTTCCAAGAGCAGTAGTAGTAGTTTTTTTATTTCAACAAAGGTAGAGAGTTAATTGTAATTTGGTCTCATATTACAGTTTTGACATTTAATCTGGGAATAAAGCAGAATCGACAAAGCCTCTAAAGGGTAAACATGGTGGTGGGGAAAAAAAGAGAAAATTAGAAGACTATTCCAAAGCTTTCAACATTGATTGCAAAACTTTGCATATAGTGTCTGGGAGGAAACACAAGACACTATATGATATTATATAATAATATTAAGATTTTGTGGTATATTATTTTTCCCACCATAGGTCCCTTCAGGGACTCCGATCTTTATGTAAGTATTTACCTGAGAAATAAATTGACATGTTCTCATTGTGTCAGAGCATTATGGCTGAAATATTAATGTTCATGTCTTGTGGTTTGTTGTAATGTGTTTTATGTCTCTCCTTTGCCTCTTCCAGATAACGGTTTTAAAAAACCCCTTCCAGTGTAGGGAGGCCTTCCTTCTTCTGTACAAAAAACATTCAAACGAGTCAGGTATTTATTCAGTGATACTAATTTACAAACCAGAAACACATGAACAATCTGAAGGATAAACAGTCTACTCAAGGAAAATAACCTAAACAATATCACTATAAAAGATATACACTTTTCAGAGAGGTCAAATCAGAAACATTGGGAATGTGAAATGACTTGAAAATTCTGTTCAGGACAATGGCACTGTGCACACAGTGAGGTTTAAATTAACATGAAGAGAGTCTTTTGAAGAACTTGACTGACCTGCACAAAAAACAGAGCTGAACCTCATTAATTCTTCATTTTAAACCATATCATTTTTATCATAAAACACCAATGGTATCAACAATGAAATTCATTCATAAATGAATCATGCTATCCTTGATGTGTATGACTGACTTTCTTCTAATTAACACAACAAGGATTTTTCAGTACAGTAACTCAGCTCTTTTGCTCCATACAGTCTAAAGGAAGTCAAAAGGGGCCACACTGTTTTAGCTCCAAAAAACACAGAACATAGAAAACAGCCTTTATTACATTACAACTTTGATCCCTGTTGACTTCCACTGTATATAGACTTGTAAAAAGGCACAAGGGTGAGAAAATAATGAGAGAAATTTCATTTTTGATTCCTTTAACCATGATTTCAGATTCCTTATTGGGCAAATTTAAAATAGCCGTAACTCCCCTTCTGTTTCAGCGGCGAATTCCCAACAAATGTGATAATCTAGATGGTCCTCAACGCCAACTGAATCATTCTGAATCTATAATACAAACTGTGTCAAAAGTGGCAGTCGATAAAGAAATGAGATTCAAACATGGACCTCTAAATCTGACCCTGATCCTCAACCTGCAGAAAATGTTCCTCGTGATCCAGAGAATGGATCAGAAGACAAGACTAATGAGCCAGACTCAACAGCAAACACCCAACAATCACCAATTAATGAATCTAGACCTGTAACACAACCTGTGACAGAAGAGAATATAAAGACAAAACCCAATGACGATCAATCACGAGGCGAGATTCAAACAGATACATCTGGATCTGACCTTGATCCTCAACCTACAGAAAATGCTCCTCGTGATTTTTTTTTTTTTGTTCAGCGAAATGAGCAGAAAACAAGATAATGACGGATCAACAGCAAAACACAAACCAATCACCAAGTAAGGAATCTAGATCTGAAACACCACTCCTGTGCCAGAAGCGAATATAAAGACAAAACCCAAGACACCGGACAATCAAATCAGTTATTGTGTTATAGCGCTTTTCGATACAAATCGTTGCCAAGCAGTTCACAGAAATTAACAGGTTAGGAGTATCTTATCAGTGGTGATGTCAAGGTGATGCTCATGTGGCAGAAATGTACAGTAAAAATCATGCAGTTAATTAATGACATGTATTTAAATAGACGGTGAACACTATTAACAGCAATCATTATACGATGCAATCAAACTTATAGCAAAATTGCTATTTGTATTGATTGTAGTTTATTGTTTTTTATACATACAAACATGAAAAATAATGTCTGTAATAAGTTTTTTTTTTTAATAATTATTCCACAAGTATCTATATTTTATGGCAGCAGCCAAACACAAGTGGCTCAGTGGAAAACACTGTGCCCTCACAGCAAAAAGGTCCCTGGTTCGAGTCCCAGCTCAGCCAAAAAGTCTTTACTTGAGTTCAGTTTTCCTCATAATCCAAAGATGTGTGAATTACAGATGCTAAATTGTCTAAAGGTGTGAGATAATTTTCTTTCATTTTCATGATTTTTGAACAAACACACACTGTCTGTGAGTTGCTTTGCAATTACAAATGGAAATTACATTGAAATAAACTTGAGTTTTAATTTAATGCATCCTGAGAGTGTTTGTTTGTTCCAGAAACAATATAAATAGTCTAAATGAGACCTTAACTGACATTAAAAATATGTCCACAATGACCACATTTGAACTCGTTTTTAACCTTGTTCAGAGGTTCCATGAAAGTCTATATCGGGCGTGAAGAACACGTCAAAAACTTTCATCTTTCATCTTCGTCTTTTAGACATAACTTTTCTCGACCCAGAGAATCAGTCAGAAGACAAGAATAATCTGCCTGACTCAGCAGCAAACACCAAACAAACTAATCTAAATCTGCTCTAAATCGAACTACTCTAATCTGAGTCTAAACCTATAACACTACCTGTTTTAGAAAAGGAAACAAACAAACAAATAATAACACTGACAATCAATCAAGAGAGACTCAAAAACGTACTTCTATGTCTGAACCTGATCCCCGACCTGCAGAAAATATTTCTTGTGATCCAGAGAATCAGTCAGAAGACAAAAACAATGAGCCTGACTCAACAGCAAACACCCAACAACCATCATTTAATGAAACTAAACCTGTAACACGGCTTATTTTAGAATAAAAAAACAACAACACGGACAATCAGTCAAGATGATTTAGATCAGTTTAATCAAAATTGCTGAAAAATCACAAATACAGTCACTAGTAATGCGTAATCGCTTAGCACTTTTTACCAATACGTGGTGCTGTTATCAAATTATCATGGTGTGGTCAGGATGAGCTGATAATGACAAATAAAAACTTTGGTGTCAATATGCCAAAGTGTTGCAGAGTTGCTAGCTTACAATGCGCTTGATGCCTAATGCCAACAATTTCGTTGAGCATGTTCAAAGATGTTTTCAAAAAGTCGGGTTGGATGATATGGCCAAAATTTATATCACGGTTTCTTAATTTCGGTCGATATAATTCAGATATCGATATGAACAATATTAAAAAAAGCCTAAAAAAACTGCCAAGAATGCCTATGAAACCTCCTCCAATAAAACTATGTAACATTTTAGAAATAAAAATGGTACAAATAAATTAATATTCACCTTTAATGCCCATTAGTGCCCATCAACTGTTCAGATACCAACATTTTTCAAAATATCTTCTTTTGTGTCAACAGAAGAAAGGATCTCCATAGCAGAATTTGCATCCTGAAGTGAAACTACCCCTTTAAGGCTGCACATAAAAAAAAAATAAATAAAAAAAATTGAGATTGCAATTTACAGCGCCACAAATACATAATTTATGACATTTTATTAAAATGTATCATTTATTTATTTTTGTATAGAAATACAGGTTTTCAAAAAATGTAATTCTCGGCTTGATTTGGCTTAGACTTTGATTCTAATTTGCAGTTGAAGCTTAGTATTAGCAATTTTGGAATGTGTACTCTATGGAGTCAATTCAGTACCACATACTGTACATTTGCAAAAGAAATGAAAGTATTGAGCAAAAAAAAGTGCTTTTTTGCAAACAAAGATAAAGAATTGCAAAAGGAAAATAAAGTATAATTTGAAAAAATAATAAAAAGCATATAAAAGCAGCGCTGCGAATAAATTAGTAGCTATGACCATGGAAAATATGTGTTGCAAAATCATTACTTTTGTTCGGTTTCATTTATATTTTGCAATTCTTTATTTTTGTTTGCAAAAATGCACATTTATTTATTTTTATCAATACATTAATTTTCGTTTGCAAAACTTCATTATGTTTTGCAATACTGCAATTATTTGTAAAATGTATATTCTAATAATCTATATATCATATAAATATATATATATATATATATATATATATATATATATATATATATATATATATATAATAGACATGAATGACTCCTAGCTTTCTATCATGTACTGTACGTGAGATAACAAAATCATACACAGATCATTGACATTTACAGTGGATCCTTGTCATAAGAGTTTGCTCTAAGGTGAAACCAAAAGTCAAACCCTCAACAACAAACAAGGTTGGACGTTAATGATCTTACGAGCAGTAAAACACAAATTCCCCTTGCAGAACAGATCACACATCTGTGTAGATGCTTTCATTTTGTGTTCATGGAATCTCCCTTAAATCACACAGGTTAACTCCTCATTCCTGTAAACTTCATTGGTATTTAAACCAGTTTTATGAGGGTCTGGTACAAGTTATAAAACAAACAGGTAAAGTACTTTCATTAGGTCTCTGGGACAGGTGCCGTTATGTTATCTGCAAATAAGAAAACACACCGATTATCTGGATGCAGAAATTAGTTGCTATATCAAAACGTTTGAAGTACAACATACATTATTCTTGTGTTGTTAGAAGCAACATAATGCAAAAAAAAATAATATGACTTTTACTATCTTCTGAATGCAAAGTTAAATTTGCATGAAACTTGGTACAGTAGCAGCAGCAACAGCACATCCTGCCTGTTATAGCTTCATGCATTTGGCCACTCTTTCACACATTAACATTTTTTTCTCATGAAAACTGTCATTATTTTTAATCGAACAAGCATGATTGCTCATTCAGTATAATAAACACAATGCAATTTTGAATTGCTTATTAAAAGTACTTGACAGAAATAAGTAGAGATGAAAAGTACTAATATTAGAGATCATTTTAGTGAGCTAGAAGTCGTCTCTTGGGATGTCAAGGCAAACAAACCCAGATTTCTACCAGACAAGCCAGCCAGCATTAGTCGTCAGTGTAACTGGATTTTATTAAACAGTTTACTATACATCGCCATATGGGTGTTGCTATATTTGTTAACCTAGATACATTTAGATAAATTGAAACAGCCATTGTTAGCCTAATATAAAAAAACAAAGCTTTTCTTTTTTTTTAAAATATAAATCTAAAACATTTCTATCAAAATGTGTATTACTCGGACACTTATCACACTATCATATAAGAACAACAGCAAGTTGTTACACTTCTAAAATGAATGTCATATGAAACCTCCTGTATATTGATTAAGCTGTGGGGTTTTGTGATGTATGGGTAGACTCTCTAATATTATTGGGGCTCTCTTTTAAAATTAAGATTAGCACATTTTTGTCAATGTATAATAAAAACATAAATCAACAAAGTACTACAGACATCGGAAAGCTTGTAAACATATGTCTATGCTTACTGATAGTGGCACCTGCTGGCCGGTTTTGGTAGTGCATCCTAATTTTATTTTAAAAATTATTTCTTTCTTTCTTTCTTTCTCTCTCTCTGTTTATTTATACTGGGCCTCTTTTTGCGAAAAAAAAAATATTAAAATAAAAATATTTGTGGAAGGACCAAAAATAATAATAAAAAGCTTATAAAAAGGGAAGAAGATTTTTGTGTTTTTGGAAAGATCAAGAAGGCACTAAAAAAACTTATTTTCCCACTGATTTTTTTTTATTTCCCAAGTTCAAAACTCCATTCTTTTTTTTTTTGTCTGTGTACTGTTTTTTGTCCAATAAGTAATATCTCTGTCTTAACCGAATTTAAACTGAGAAAATTTTTGGTCATCCAATCTTTAAAATTTTTTAACACACTCCGTTAGCTTAGATAATTTAAAAGTTTCATCTGATCTTTTTGAGATATATAGTTGAGTATCATCAACATAACAATGGAAACTAATCCCGTATTTTCTGATAATATTACCAAGGGACAACATGTATATCGAAAATAGCAGAGGACCTAGGACAGATCCTTGTGGCACTCCATATTTTACTGGTGATAATTGAGATGACTCCCCATTTAAATGAACAAAGTGGTAGCGATCGGACAGGTAGGATCTAAACCATCTTAAAGCCGGCCCTTGGATACCTGTATAGTTTTGTAAACGATCTATGAGTATGTCATGATCTATAGTATAGAATGCAGCACTAAGATCAAGTAAAAATAGCAATGAGACACAGCCTTGGTCTGACGCAAGAAGAAAGTCCCTTTGTATTTTAACAAGTGCAGTTTCTGTGCTATGGTGGGGCCTGAAACCTGATGAAAAGTCTTCATAGAAATAATTTTTTTGCAGGAAGGAGCACAATTGAGCAGACACAACTTTTTCTAAAATTTTAGACATAAAAGGAAGATTTGAGATGGGTTTGTAATTTGCCAGTTCACTAGGATCTAGTTGTGGTTTTTAATAAGAGGCTTAATAACCGCCAGCTTGAATGGTTTGGGATGTGACCTAAAGACAACGACGAGTTAATAATATTGAGAAGAGGTTCTTCTGCCACAGGTAACAACTCTTTCAATAATTTAATGGGTACAGGATCTAACAGGCATGTTAATGTTGGTTTAGATGCAGTGATAAGTTAATTTAGCTCTTCCTGTCCTATAGTTGTAAAGCACTGCAGTTTATCTTTTGGTTCGATGAATGAAGCTGAAGTATTATACGCTGTAGAATCTACATTTGTTATTGTATTTCTGATGTTATCTATTTTATCAGTGAAGAAATTCATAAAGTCATTACTATTAAACTGTGAGGGAATATTGAGATCGGGTGGCGTCTGGTTATTTGTTAATCTAGCCACGGTGCTAAATAAAAACCTAGGATTGTTATGGTTATTTTCTATGAGTTTGTGGATAAGCTCGGCCCTGGCAGCTTTTAGAGCCAGTCTATAGCTGGACATACTGTTTTTCCACGCAATTCTAAAAACTTCCAAGTTAGTTTAGTTTTTCTCCATTTGCGCTCAAGAATACAAGTTCTTTTCTTGACTCGTGTGGTATCATTTGCCTATGTGTGGCTTATAACAAGGCTATTTACTAAAATTAACAAATTCGCGAGACGTTTCCTGTGTATGTATTAACTTAAAAAACAGAATTATTCTATTAACTAGTTGTAAACCGAGGGACTTACACTATGTGTTGGGTGAGAAACCTTAGTTTAATCAGAAATGAGTGAGGACGTACAGTGGGCAAAGGTATCACATGGCGCAGCTGCCGTCAGACCCAACAGTTGCTGAAACTGTTTGACAGTAAGTGACTGGCCTTCTCTCACGGCTATGAGAATTGCGTGATATTGTGCAGAGGACAATTGTGCCTGCATCGTGGTCGAATCCCATACCATGCCAAGATAAGTGGTCCTCTGTAGTGGAGAAAGAACACTCTTATTGGCATTTAGTCTTAACCCCAGCTCATATGGGCGAGGACGACATCTCGAAGCCGAGCCGCCAACTGCTCCGATCGAGCTAGAATCAACCAATCGTCGATGTAACTTAGTATGCTCATGCCCTGGAGTCGCAACGGAGCCAGAGCAGCATCCACACACTTGGTGAAAGTGCGGGGTGAGAGTGACAGGCCAAACGGAAGAACCCGATACTGGTGTGCTTCACCCCCGGAAGCAAACCTCAGGAACTTCCTGTGTTGAGGAAGAATGGCTACGGGAAGTATGCGATCTATCGGGGCGGGGATCTATCGTGACGAACCAGTCCTCGGACTTGATTTGAGATACTATCTGCTTGATAGTTAGCATCTTGAACCGAAACCGTTTGATAGCGCTGTTCAAAAGACGTAGATCTATGATCTAACCCTCCGTCTTCGGAACAATGAAGTAACGGCTGTAGAACCCTGACACTTTCGAGAAATGAGGAACACGTTCTATGGCCTCCTTCCTCAAGAGAGTGTCTACTTCTTGTTCCAATACCAGAGCCTGCCCGGGGCCTACTAATGTAGGAATGACTCCGTTGAAGCAAGGTGGATGAGAACCGAACTGAATTCTGTAACCTCTCTCTACAGTGTGCAGGACCCATTGTGAGACATTTGGCAGAATTTTCCACGCTGTCAGAAAGTCTAAGGGAACCAGTCTCTCGAGACTGGCTTCTGGTGTAGCTAGAGGAGCCACTTCGGTGCCCTGAAGCGGATGACAGGCAGGGAACGACCGACCTGATGGCTCTAGCGCCCTCACTTGAGGGGATGAGCTTTGCCGGGTCATACCTATCCTGTCGTGACGTCGCACTTCTTATTGGACTGATTTTACATGTGCTTCAGAACGTGGTCACGCTGGGGCGTTCCCAAAGGATTTCGACGCAGCTCGAGTTCCTGAAGGGGAACCAGTGTACTCACGAATCCAGGAGTAACAAGATTCCAATTGCAGAATAATAAAATCCTTTCCTCACTCCCTGACGAGAAACGGCATCCTACGACGACGAGCTGGTCACACAGTGAACTCCTTCCTCCTCAACTGGTTAGATGTTAATTTACACAGATCTCTCTGATGACCTCTCAGTCTCTAAAAAGCGATTAACACGCATGTGACATGAACTCCAAACTACCCACACAACTGTTGATAGTTTTACACTTAATTAATAAAATTAACACGTGTGTATTCTTCCGGATTTCGAACAAATTACCCGACTGTACCACAATTGCAACTACCCACACTTGCGGTCTTGGCCAATTGAGAGCGCGTGCGCGTGACAGGAAGTAAGTGCGCAAGACTGTCCCAGGTCTTAAAAACACCAAAGCGCAGTGCCCTTAAAGCACACTATCTCGAATACCGCTCCGGAGCGCTATCCGAGGCTTAGTGTATCCCATCATGCATTATGTTCTGGAAATAAATCGTGAGACTTATTGCCGAGTTCTTGCGAGAGATCACTGAAAACTTTCCAATGTAAGTTTAATATTAAAATAATAATTATATTACATATAATTTGGTAGAAAAAAAGTGTTTTTACGTTTTATTGGTGCAAAGATGAGTAGTGGTGATATTTATTTTGTACAACATTTGCAACTGCTTTTTATCACTTAATTAGAAGCACCACAAATAAAAAATTATGTCATGTTATAGGGACTACGGAAAAGACATTTAGAAGTTGATTTTAAAATACAAAGTATTTAAAATTAAAATTAAAATAAAGCTACGTAAACACTTGCATTTTTACAACACTACAAGTGAGTCCCATCAGGTAATGAAAAGTTCACCACACACTGGTGAGACTCTTAGTGTTCAAGTGGTCAAGTGCAAAGACCTCAAGTGTGGGTATTTGGACAAGGCAACTGAGTCTTGCATTAAGTGAGGGTTGTTGGTTTTTATTGTTACTATTGTTATTTGAGAGTGTTTTAAGTTCAGATGTGAAGTGTTCGTCAAATAATATACTATAAGTGCCATTAATCTATGCATTTTAACAACTTAAAATTTGTTTTGAGCAGGTGGGTGGGCTCTTCATCCCTTTAATCGTTCTATGTACCTTATATATTAAATCACGTTCCTAGACGCTGTAGGAAACTTGATGCAATGTCAGAACGACCCGATTAATATTTATACCGTATCTTGCGCTCGGCGCTCTGATTGGTCGGTGTACGCGTACACAGTATGGCAAGCCAAAGTATTCATAAACGCCTGGCCGTGCATCTGATTGCACAGTGACCCGTTAAAAGCGTGCGATTTCCCATAAAAACGCGCGTTCCTAACGTGCGCTTTGGAGTCACGGAAAACCAGGCTTTTATGGATACTTTAGCTTGCCATAACATGGAGACAGCGGCACACGGCGCATGCGCGGAGAGGCGCGCATTCTGTAAGCGGCGCGGGCGGTGCGGAGAGGTCTCAGATTGCGGGAGTCTGGACTTTAAAAGCGGGCGTCACCGCATCAGCATCTTCAGGCGAGAGAACAGCCGAGACGCTCGCGCTGCCGGTGCTGGTAAGTGACGGGTTTCACTTTGGGGAGCGCATGACGTCATGCTTTCACAACAACACACACACCCACAGCGCCCCCCCCCCCCCCCGGATTATTGATTATTCGAAGGATCTGATGCATCTTCGATGCAGCAACTTTATAGAATTGATGATTGAATTGAGTTTGTCATGCACAGGATGCGCATTACGAGAGAGTGACTTGACACTTCTTGCTGTCACAACAATGTCGCAGGAACTACATTGTGGTGGTGATGATGATGATGATGATGATGCTGATGATGATGATGATGCTGTGGCATTTGTTGCAGACTGTGTGTTTGTAAGTTCAGATGTACGAGTGTTTTGGGAGATCAGAAGCGATCTGTCATGATCAGGAGGACAAACAACTGTGCATCCTGATGTCATGGCTGTATTTTCATCAAACATTAGGAAATATTCACTTTTATTTAAAATACTTAAATAGTTGTGTTGTTTGCGATGTTGCATTTGCAGTGTTATTGCATATTGCATTATAATCAAAGAGTTGCATGCATTATTGTCTTTTTCTACTTTACATTATGCATTAGTAGTCATTGAGTCTTGCATCTTTGCTATATCTTATTTCAAATCTTATTGCATATAGTTTTGTAATCAGTTAGAATATGCAATTATTGCAATACTGTCCTATATTACAGTAAAGTTATTGAGTCTTGCAATTCTGCTGTTATATCCTATTCCAAATGTTATTGCTTGTAGGACTATAATCAGATTTAGCATAAATTATTTTCCAAGTGTCTTATAATACATAAGCTACTGAATCTTGCATTTTTGCTGGTATATCTCTTTTAAAATCGTATTGCATAAATGATTAAAATCAGTAATAAGAATATGCAATTATTGCAATGCTATACTATAGTAAAGTTATTAAGTCTTTAATTTTTGCTGTTGTACTTTATTTCAAATTGTATTGCATTTAGGATTATAATTAGTGTTTGTATAATTAATGCACAATGCATAATTAATGCACATTAATGCACAATGGCGCCGACGCTGATGGCTGCCTCAGTGGCGTGCTCCGCAGTTGTTTTTATGCTTTTGTTAGTTTGTCCTGTCTTTAGTTATATACCTGCAATCAGTTTCACCAGAGACGAACTGCTGGACATCCAGAAGTACTCACCACCCGATATTTCACTGGTTTTTTATTATTCTGATGTTTTGCTGGACATTATAGTCGGGGGAGCAGCTGCGCTGATCAAAAGCTTCATGACACGCAGACGGGGGAAGCGAGCCGGCGCACTCGTCAAGCTCAGACAGCGCGGATTCAGAATGCCGTTGCCTATCATCCATCTGGCGAACCTCTTTTTTTCCCCCTTTCGATCGTTACCCAACGAAACAGACAAACTCCTTCTGCTCTCCCGGACAAATAAAGATTTTTCAAACTCTGCTGCTCTGTGTTCACGGAAACCTGGCTGAAAGACGCAATCCCGGACAGCGCGTTGAGTCTCCCAGGCTTTCAGCTGTTCAGAGCAGACCGCAACGCAGAATCAACGGGGAAATCACACGGCGGCGGGACATGCTTTCACATCAATGAGAGGTGGTGTACAGATGTAAATGTGTTAAAGAAGATGTGCTGTTCAGATCTAGAAGTGCTCTTCATTAATTGTAAGCCGTTCATTCTCGTCAGTGTCTACATTCCTCCGGAAGCACACGTGAGCTCCGCTTTAGAGAAACTCGCTGATCTGATCGCAGACATAGAACAACAAAACCTGGACTCTGTTTTAATCATTCTCTGGGATTTTAATAAAGCAAATCTCTCCCGTGAACCAGCCAAAATACTGGCAGCATGTTACATGTCCCACCAGAGATAGTAATATATTGGATCACTGTTACACTACATAAAAGAATGCATATCACTCTGTTCCACGGACAGCTTTGGGGCTCTCTGATCACTGCTTGGTTCATCTTATACGACCTACAGGCAGAAACTGAAATCAGCTAAACCTGTATTAAGGACTGTAAAAAGATGGACTAATGAAGCAGAGCAGGATTTACAAGCTTGTTTGACCTCACTGATTGGAGCGTCTTTGAAGCTGCTGCCAACGATCTGGACGAGCTCACAGAATCTGTAACATCATACATCAGTTTCTGTGAAAACATGTGCATCCCTACCACGACTCATTTAACATTCAATAATGATAAGCCATGGTTTACAGCAAAACTCAGACATCTCCGTCAGGCCAAAGAAGATGCTCACAGGAAGGGGGATAATGTCTGGTATAAACAGGCTAAATACACACTGGAAAAAGAGACCAGAGTGGCAAAGAGGAAGTATTCTGAAAAAATAAAGATTAAATTATCTTCCAGTGACTCAGCATCAGTGTGGAAAAGTCTAAAAGAAATCACCAATTACAAGACACCATCCCACAGCACTGCGGAGAATCAACACCTGGCAGACGATCTGAAAGAGTTCTACTGCAGGTTTGAAAAGACAGAGCAAACAGGTCTGTGGAAGATGCAGTAAACATGGGACTGCATTACATCCTGCAAAACCTCGACAGACCAGGACGTATGTGAGGATACCTGTTCGTGGACTTCAGCTCGCCTAACACAATCAATCCCAAACTCATCCTGCCCAACACTATCTCAGCTCTCGGGCCCACCTCCGTCTGTCAGGGGGATCACGCTCCTGACAGACGACAGCAGCTAGTGAGGCGGGAAAATACACCTCCAGCAACGTAATCAGCACTGGAGCTCCTCAGGAGTTGTGTTCTCTCTCCACTGCCTCTCCCTGTACAAACAACGACTCCATCTAAAGACCCACTCTGTCAAGCTCTGAAGTTTGCAGCGACACCAACTCATCGGCCTCATTCAGACGGTGAGAGTTGCTTACAGACAGGAGGCGAGCAAGCTGGCTGTCTGGTGCAGTATCCACAAACCTGGCGCCGCAAACACGCTCAAAACTGGAGAGACGTGGAATCAGGAGAAACCCCCTGCAATCCCCCACTCACCAATCATGGACAGCACTGTGGACTGCAGTGGACTTCAGGTTCCTGGGCACCACAATCTCTCAGGACCTGAAGTGGGAAACTCACATTGACTCCATCGTGAAAAAGGCCCAGCAGAGGTTGTACTTCCTTCGCAAGCTGAGGAAATTCAACCTGCCACAGAAGCTGCTTAAACAGTTCTACTCTGCCATAATTGAATCTGTCCTCTGCACTTCAATCACTGTCTGGTTCAGCTCAGCTACCAAATCTGACCTCAGAAGAATACAGAGCGTAGTCCGGACTGCTGAGCAAATCATTGATACAACCCTCCCTTCTCTCCAAGAACAAAAGGGAGCAAAAGGGCTGGCAGAATCACTCTGGACCCCTCACATCAGCACACTCCCTCTTTGAACTGTTGAAATCTGGTCGACGCTACAGAGCTCTGAACACCAGAACGGCCAGACACAGGAACAATTTCTTCCCCCTGGCCATCCATCTCATGAACACTTGACAAAAACCGTGGAACACACACTATTTATTCACTCAAACACTTATTTATCTAACACTCATACTAAGTCTACACCTAAAATTTGCACATAACATACAGTACCTGTACATACAAAACTGTATATTGTAATATACCTGTACATACAATTGTCGATGTGTATATTTTTATTCCTTAGTTACTTAAAGTTACTTGTTCTATTTTTCATTATCTGTGTTTTTGTTCTGTCACTGTCTTTCTGTTACACTGTGGAGCTTCTGTCTTGAAAACAAATTCCTCGTATGTGTAAAGATACCTTGCAATAAAGTTCATTCTGATTCTGATTCTGATTCTGATAAATTATTTTCCAAAAGTGTTTTACAATATTATGCAATGCTGTACTATACTATACTATACTGCATTTTTTTTTGCCAGATTTTATTTCAAATTTTATTGCACATAGGATTATAATCCAAGAGTTGTATAAATTATCCAGTAGTCTTTTACTATATTAAGCAATATTATAGTTATACTATAGTTATACTGTAGTTACTGAGACTTGCATTTTTGCTGGTATATTTCTTATTTTTTTATTTGATTGTGTTTTACTGTATTATGCGTTATTGCACTTTACTATACTGTTATACACTTAAGGTCATGCAGTTTTGCTGTTATAATTGATTGCATATAGGAAATACGTATGTACTATTTGTATTGGGCAGCTTTACAGACCCGTCTCACTAAGTGTAAAATCGAGTCAAAAACAGCTTAATCCTTATGATTTTCTGTAAATATGCATTTAATATCCAGTTGCCTTCTTGAATAACTTTATATTTACGTAAATCTGAGTTTATGAACACAATAATATAATTCTGAATGCAGTATCAGTGTTGCGATCAGTCAAAACCTCATTTGGCTGATGCACAGAAAAACAGCCTCGCATGTGGAGACTGACACACACACATGTGTGTGTGGGTTTGTGTGTGGTGTGTGTGTGTGGCGTGTTGCATGTGGACTGTGTGCTGAATAATGCTGTATAATCTTCAGTGGAAATCTGCAGCAAACACATTTTCCAGCCCAGTCCGTCACAGCTGTTGATTGCGTGTGTGAGTGTGTGTGTGTGAGTGTGAGTGTGGGAGAGTGTGAGGTGGCCTGTGGAGTGTGTGTTTGTGTTTGTGAGTGTGTGTTTGTGTGTGTGTGGGTGTGAGTGTGTGTATGTGTGTGTGAGTGTGTGTGTGAGTGTGTGTGTGTGTGTGGATGTGTGTGTGTGTGAGTGAGTGAGTGTGTGTGTGGTGAGTGAGTGTGTGTGGTGAGTGAGTGTGTGTGTGTGTGTGTGTGCGGTGTGTGTGTGTGTGTGTGAGTGGGTGTGTGTGTGGGTGTGTGTGTGTGTGTGTGTGTGTGTGTGGGTGATGAGGTGTGGTGTGAGTGAGGAGTGTGTGTGTGCGTGTGAGTGCGCTGTGGGTGTGTGACGTGAGGAGTGAGTGTGGAGTGTGGTGTGAGTGAGTGAGGTGTGAGTGTGTGTTGAGTGAGTGAGGGAGTGGTGGAGTGGTGTGTGAGTGAGGTGAGTGAGTGAGTGTGTGTGTGTGTGTGTGTGGTGTGTGAGTGAGTGAGTGTGTGTGTGGGGGAGTGTGTGTGTGTGTGTGTGTGGGGATTGTGTGTGTGTGTGTGTGTGGTGAGTGAGTGTGTGTGGTGAGTGAGTGAGTGAGTGAGTGAGTGATGTGTGAGTGTGGTTGAGTGGTGAGTGAGGGAGTGTGTGGTGAGTGTGTGTGAGTGAGTGTGTGAATGAGTGTGTGTTGTGAGTGAGTGAGTGAGGTGGTGTGTGTGCGTGTGAGGTGCGTGTGTGGTGTGTGAGTGAGTGAGGAGTGTGTGAGTGTGTGTGGAGGGCGGTGTGTGTGAGGTGGTGGAGGTGTGTGTGTGTGTGTGCGTGGTGTGTGTGTGTGTGTGTGTGTGAGTGGGTGTGTGTGTGCGTGAGTGTGTGTGTGGGCGTGTGTGTGTGGTGTGAGTGAGTGTGTGTGCGTGGGTGTGTGAGAGTGAGTGAGTGTGAGATTGAGAGTGAGAGTGTGTGTGTGTGAGAGAGAAAGAGTGAGTGTGTGTGTGAGTGAGTGACTGTGAGTGAGTGTGTGAGTGTGTGTGTGAGGGTGAGAGAGAGTGTGTGAGTGTGTGTTGTGTGTGTGTTGTGTGTGTGAGTGTGTTGTGAGTGTGAGTTGTGTGTGTGTGGTGTGTGTGAGTGAGTGAGTGAGTGAGTGTTGTGGTGTGGCGTGTATGAGTGTGTGTGTGTGTGCGTGAGTGGGTGAGTGAGTGTGTGTGTGTGAGTGTGTGCGTGTGCGTGTGCGTGAGTGTGGTGTGTGCGTGTGTGTGGTTTGTTGTGTGTGTGAGTGTGAGAGGGTGTGAGTGAGTGTGTGTGTTTGTGTGTTTGTGTGTGTGTGGGTGTGAGTGTGTGAGTGTGTGTGAGTGAGTGAGTGAGTGAGTGAGTGTGGGTGTGAGAGTGAGTGAGTGTGTGTGTGTGAGTGCGTGAGTGTGTGAGTGTCTGTTTGTGTGTGTGTCTGTCTGTCTGTGTGAGTGAGTGAGTGAGTGTGTGGTGTGAGTGTGTGTGTGTAGGAGTGAGTGTGTGTAGGAGTGTGTGTGTGTATGAGTATGTGTGTGTGTGTGTGTGAGAGAGTGTGTGTTTGTGTGTTTGTGTGTGTGTTTGTGTATGTGTGAGTGAGTGAGTGAGGAGTGAGTGAGTGGGGTGTGTGGGGGTGTGTGTGCGTGTGTGTGTGTGACGGACCGTTTGTTTGGAGTTAACGTGAGACGCTGTGTGACGTGGGCAGTTCATGTAATGGTGAAGGGTAAAGAGTCTCAAACACGGTGAAACTCGGCTGAATTAACAGAGCAAATGTTATCACTCATTCTCAGTTATGTTTCATACAAAGTCTCAAATAGACTGTGGCAATAGACACAAAAGTAGATGTAGATTTCTTCGTTCTTTAAAGAAATTCTATGACTCAATCCAGTCAGCAGCTCATAAAAACAGAATTAGAGCAACAAAATTCGATAAATTAAATCCAATAATATATTATTGGATTTAATTTATCGAATTTTGTTGCTCTAATTCTGTTTCTGAGTGAAAAAAGAGGGTGAGTGTGAGTGTGAGTGTGTGTGTGTGTGTGTGTGTGTGTGTGAGTGTGTGGTGTGTGTTTTCGACCATCATTATATATATATATATATATATATATATATAAAGGATAAAAATCAACTAGAAGTCCACAGAGTTTAGGAAGTTACTTTAAAAGTAATGCATTACAATATCGAGTTACTCCATAAAAAAGTAACTAATTAAGTTACTTAGTTACTTTTTATGGAAAGTAATGCGTTACGTTACTTTTGTGTTATTTTTTCTCATCTGGGCTGGGCTTGCTTGTTTATTTTTAATATAAAAAAGATGTTTTAAGATGTTTATGTTTGCCTAAAGTCCTTTTTGCTCACTAGTATGGTTGAATTAGATCATCAAAGCTCAGCAGCAAAGACTTTGGTTAATATAATGGGATTAAATACGTACATACATACTTGTAATGCATTACCCCCGACACTGGAAGTCAATTTAAACAAGTTTAGTGATCATTAATAGTAAATAAATAGATAATCTAATCCACAAGCTATTAAATCAATGTGAATGACAAATCTGAGCACAATCTGAGATATTACTGAGATCTTTTGAGGAGACTCGTCGAGAAATCTAGGGAGAAAATGAGAACGAGCTTCTTGTGTCCAAGATGTGATTATTTTTGTGTTTTCCTTCGGTAAATATCTACATTTAGATTGTAGATTTATTGTCATTGTAACAAAATTACAATACAATTCTGTATGACTCAATCCAGTAAGCATCGTATTGATCCAGTGATGTAAATCCAATAATATATAAACAAAATAAATGATCAGAAATCAATGTTGAAGTCAATATAAACAACTTTTGTGATTATCAAAAGTGCAAACGTAGATAAATAGATCATCTAAACCAGTAGCTATGAAATGAATGTGAATGAGTTCATACTGAGATCTCTGACAAATCTGAGAAAAGTGGTAGATCTGTTCTGGAGCTAGTGGACATCTTGTGAGAAACGTGTGAGAAACAGGAGAAGAGTACACATCTGCATTTAATCTCATTGCTGTCTGGGAGAAACGACTGAGATATCAACAAGATCTCATTTGTGATATTTTTTTAATATGAGGAAGTTCTAAGATGTGATTGTGTGTGTTTTCCTTTGGTTAATATCCTTTCCCAGCTCTGTTTTTAGTGACAGGAATTAGTGAAGCTAATTAACCATCGTTCTCTTTATCTTCGCAGCCGATTAATCGTTTGCGATGATGTCGCTGCAGAAGCCTCCCCTCAGACGCAGCGCATCGACCATAGAATCAACCAATCACGGCGGCCCACTGTTGACTCCGCCCACCTCTCTCAACTTACGCTCCTCCCACAACCAGCAGCTGAGCTGCGACACCATAAAGGAGGGCGTGGTCGCCGTTTCCAAGGAAACGCAAAGCTCGAAGAGTCGGCAGAAATATGCGCTGACCAATATCCAAAAAGCGATGGGTTTGAGCCAAAACCCCGCCCCTTTGAATCAAAGCCACGCCTCCTCTGATCGAAAACCTGCCCACCCCACGAAATCCGCCTCCTCTTCATCCCTCTACTGCTCCTCGCTCTCCTTTTCCACCTCCAATCCCAAACTGGCCAAAAACGGCACCAACCTGCAGCTCAAAGAGGAGCAGCTGGACCTCAACAAGAACGACAGGAACCTGGTGAGGAGCAGCTGGGATTATCTGGAGGGGAAGGACAACCAGAAGAACCCGACCATCAGGAGGAGGACCAAGAGCTTTCTAGAGTACCATCGAGAAGAGGAGGCGCCGAGCAGCCCGGATAAAGACACACAGCCCGAGGAGAAACGCCTCCTGCCCAAACTAGAGGCGCAGACGTGGGCTAAAGAGAACCATGTGGAGGCACACCTCACCCTCCCCCAGAACCACCTGCTCCTGCTGGCCAGCGAGGAAGAGGAGGAGAGCCCCAGCGAGACGCTGGATGTTTATCAACTGGACGTCCGGCCCAATAACGAGCGCGTGAGCCACGTCAGAGACGGGACGGTGGAAAGCGGCGGTTCTCCGGGAAGAGTGCGACTGCAGATGAGCCCGTTACACCTGAAGCTGAGAGGAGGCGAGCCCGAGGAGTCGCCCGAGAAACAAGAGGAGGACTCCAGCTGGACCACGCTGTCACAGGAGAGCCCGTCTGTGGAGACGCCTCAGGAGACAGGTGACCAACAGAAATATATGCTCTTCTGCTCACCAGGGCTGTGTTTATTTGATCAAAAATACTGTTAAACTGTAATATTGTGAAATATTAATAGTATTCAGAATAAGCTTTTTCGGTGGAATAGTGTTAAATGTATGTATTTTGTGATGCGCAGCGTATTTTCAGCTCATTATACATCTTCAAGTGTCACATGTCTTCAGAAATCAGTTATATGATGAGATGCTGCTCAAGAAACAGTTATTATTATCTGTGTTGAAAACAGTTGCTGCTTCATATTTTGTGGAAACTGTGATGCATTTTATTTTTCAGATTCACAAATTGAACCGAAAGTTCAAAAGAACAGCATTTATTTGAAATCTTTTGTAACACATTAGAAATGTCTTTGCTGACACTTTTGATCAATTTAATGCAGCCTTGATCAATCAATTGAAGTAACAATTTCTTTAAAAAAAAAAAATCTTTCCAATCCTAAACTTTTGAGCAGTAGTGTTTGTATCTGAAGTCATGCACATCTTTATATGTATCTCCTGTGTAGCAGGAAGCAGCAGTTGCTATGACGACAGACAGTTTCTGAAGTGTGTGTGTGTGTGTGTGTGTGTTGTAGTTGTTTGGGAAGAGCCTCCTCTGGCGCAGGACGTGTCTCAGGAGTATTTTTGGCGTTTTTCAGCCGATTCCACTCCACGAGATCAGCCTGTGGCCGGCGACGCCCACTCTGACCAGGAGGTGGAGCTTAGGGTGAAGGGGGCGTGTCTTCCTGTGCCCTGCACTAAAGCACAGTGTGAGGTAGACGCAGATCTTCATCTCATAATCATAATGTATTTCCTGTTGAAACAGGAACTTAGGGCGGGAAATATTGAATTAACAAATATAGATTTTTTTTAAGTTGGCAAGAAACAGAATTTGCAATCATCTTTTCTTCCCGATTATGACGTATGAGTGAAACAGCTTCTCAAACGAGAAAACAATTATTTTGTTCGTGAGGACTGATTGAATCGTTGTTGTTTGCTGAAACTAAAACCATTAAAAAAAAACATTTTCATTACTTGAAAAAAACTTACAAATGAAACTAAATCCATATAAAACATTTTAATGATGAATTAAAATAAACCGAACTAAATAAAATATACAGTATCTATAGATACTATTATATTATATATATATATATATATAGAATATTAATATACGTCTATTTTATTAAGTAAGGTTTATTTATTCCAACTAATAAAATGTTGTATATGGATTTAGTTTCATTTGTAAGTTTTTTTCAAGTAATGAAAATGTTTTTTTTTAATGGTTTTAGTTTCAGCAAACAACAACGATTCAATCAGTCCTCACGAACAAAATAATTGTTTTCTCGTTTGAGAAGCTGTTTCACTCATACGTCATAATCGGGAAGAAAAGATGATTGCAAATTCTGTTTCTTGCCAACTTAAAAAAAATCTATATTTGTTAATTCAATATTTCCCGCCCTAAGTTCCTGTTTCAACAGGAAATACATTATGATTATGAGATGAAGATCTGCGTCTACCTCACACTGTGCTTTAGTGCAGGGCACAGGAAGACACGCCCCCTTCACCCTAAGCTCCACCTCCTGGTCAGAGTGGGCGTCGCCGGCCACAGGCTGATCTCGTGGAGTGGAATCGGCTGAAAAAAACGCCAAAAATATCCTGAGACAGTCCTGCGCCAAGGCGGCTTTCCACAAAACAAACTCAACACACAACACACACACACCCACTCGAAATGGCTGGTCGTTCATAGCAACTGCTGCTTCCTGCTACACAGGAGATACATATAAAGATGTGCATGACTTCAGATACAAACACTACTGCTCAAAAGTTTAGGATTGGAAAGATTTTTTTTTTTTAAAGAAATTGTTACTTCAATTGATTGATCAAGGCTGCATTAAATTGATCAAAATTGACAGCAAAGACATTTCAGTGTACAACAGATTTCAAATAAATGCTGTTTTTAACTTTTTATTCATCAAAGAATCCTGAAAAATAAAAATGCATCACAGTTTCCACAAAAATATTGTGCAGCACAAATGTTTTCAACATTGATTATAATGAGAAATGTTTCTTGAGCAGCTAATCAGCATATTAGAATGATTTTTGATGGATCATGGTGACACTGAAGACTGGAGTAATGATGCTGAAAAGACAGCTGCGCATCACAGAAATACATTACAGTTAACAATTTATTCACATAAAAAACAGATTTTTTTACACTGGAATAATATTTCACAATTTTTTACTGTATTTTTGAGCATAAACACAGCCCTGGTGAGCAGAAGAGCATATATTTCTGTTGGTCACCTGTCTCCTGAGGCGTCTCCACAGACGGGCTCTCCTGTGACAGCGTGGTCCAGCTGGAGTCCTCCTCTTGTTTCTCGGGCGACTCCTCGGGCTCGCCTCCTCTCAGCTTCAGGTGTAACGGGCTCATCTGCAGTCGCACTCTTCCCGGAGAACCGCCGCTTTCCACCGTCCCGTCTCTGACGTGGCTCACGCGCTCGTTATTGGGCCGGACGTCCAGTTGATAAACATCCAGCGTCTCGCTGGGGCTCTCCTCCTCTTCCTCGCTGGCCAGCAGGAGCAGGTGGTTCTGGGGGAGGGTGAGGTGTGCCTCCACATGGTTCTCTTTAGCCCACGTCTGCGCCTCTAGTTTGGGCAGGAGGCGTTTCTCCTCGGGCTGTGTGTCTTTATCCGGGCTGCTCGGCGCCTCCTCTTCTCGATGGTACTCTAGAAAGCTCTTGGTCCTCCTCCTGATGGTCGGGTTCTTCTGGTTGTCCTTCCCCTCCAGATAATCCCAGCTGCTCCTCACCAGGTTCCTGTCGTTCTTGTTGAGGTCCAGCTGCTCCTCTTTGAGCTGCAGGTTGGTGCCGTTTTTGGCCAGTTTGGGATTGGAGGCGGAGAAGGAGAGCGAGGAGCAGTAGAGAGATGAAGAGGAGGCAGATTTCGTTGGGGCGGGTCTTCGGTCAAAGGAGGCGTGGCTTTGATTCAAAGGAGCGGGGTTTTGGCTCAAACCCATTGCGTTTTGGATATTGGTCAGCGCGTATTTCTGGCGACTCTTCGAGTCTTGCGTTTCCTTGGAAACAGTGACCACATCCTCCTTTATGGTGTCGCAGCTCAGCTGCTGGTTGTGGGAGGAGCGTAAGTTGAGAGAGGTGGGCGGAGTCAACAGTGGGCCGCCGTGATTGGTTGATTCTATGGTCGATGCGCTGCGTCTGAGGGGAGGCTTCTGCAGCGACATCATCGCAAACGATTAATCGGCTGCGAAGATAAAGAGAACGATGGTTAATTAGCTTCACTAATTCCTGTCACTAAAAACAGAGCTGGGAAAGGATATTAACCAAAGGAAAACACACACAATCACATCTTAGAACTTCCTCATATTAAAAAAATATCACAAATGAGATCTTGTTGATATCTCAGTCGTTTCTCCCAGACAGCAATGAGATTAAATGCAGATGTGTACTCTTCTCCTGTTTCTCACACGTTTCTCACAAGATGTCCACTAGCTCCAGAACAGATCTACCACTTTTCTCAGATTTGTCAGAGATCTCAGTATGAACTCATTCACATTCATTTCATAGCTACTGGTTTAGATGATCTATTTATCTACGTTTGCACTTTTGATAATCACAAAAGTTGTTTATATTGACTTCAACATTGATTTCTGATCATTTATTTTGTTTATATATTATTGGATTTACATCACTGGATCAATACGATGCTTACTGGATTGAGTCATACAGAATTGTATTGTAATTTTGTTACAATGACAATAAATCTACAATCTAAATGTAGATATTTACCGAAGGAAAACACAAAAATAATCACATCTTGGACACAAGAAGCTCGTTCTCATTTTCTCCCTAGATTTCTCGACGAGTCTCCTCAAAAGATCTCAGTAATATCTCAGATTGTGCTCAGATTTGTCATTCACATTGATTTAATAGCTTGTGGATTAGATTATCTATTTATTTACTATTAATGATCACTAAACTTGTTTAAATTGACTTCCAGTGTCGGGGGTAATGCATTACAAGTATGTATGTACGTATTTAATCCCATTATATTAACCAAAGTCTTTGCTGCTGAGCTTTGATGATCTAATTCAACCATATAGTGAGCAAATAGGAATTTAGAAAACATAAAACATCTAAAACATCTTTGTTAGTAAAAATAAATAAGCAAGCCCAGCTCAGATGACAAAAAGTAACGCAAAAGTAAAGTAATACATTACTTTCCATAAAAAGTAACCAAGTAACACAATTAGTTACTTTTTATTTTTTTTTTGGGAGTAATGCAAGATTGGAAGCATTACTTTAAAAGGAACTTCCGCAAATCTGGGGACTTCTAGTGTGATTGTGAGCCTTATATAGATATATATAATATAGATATATATGAGTGTGAAAACACACCCACACACATAACCACCCCACACACACACACCACACACACTACACTCCCCCTCACACTCTGTTTTCACTCATAAAAACAGAATTAGAGCAACAAAATTCGATAAATTAAATCCAATAATATATTATTGGATTTAATTTATCGAATTTTGTTGCTCTAATTCTGTTTTTATGAGCTGCTGACTGGATTGAGTCATAGAATTTCTTTAAAGAACGAAGAAATCTACATCTACTTTTGTGTCTATTGCCACAGTCTATTTGAGACTTTGTATGAAACATAACTGAGAATGAGTGATAACATTTGCTCTGTTAATTCAGCCGAGTTTCACCGTGTTTGAGACTCTTAGACCCGATCACCATTACATGAACTGCACAGTCAGCACAGCGTCTCACGTTAAACTCCAACAAACGGTCCAGTCCACACACACACACACCCGCACACAACACCACACAAAACCACACTATCAATCCACTCACTCACTCACTCACTCACTCACTCACTCTCATCACACACACACACCACACTCTCACACACCACACACACACACACCACTCACACTCACACACACACACACTCACTCACTCACACACACACTCACACACACACACACTCACCACTCACGCACACACACACTCACACACACAATCACACACACACTCACACAATCACACAATCACTCTCTCACACACTCACACACACACACACACACACTCACCACTCACTCACTCACTCACACACACAAAACACACACACACACACACAAACCACTCACACACACTCAAAAACACTCACTAACACGACACACACACACGCACACACACACACACACAAAAAAAAACACACACACACACACACACACGCACACACACACTCCCTCACACACACACAAACACACACAACACACACACGCCTCACTACAACACACACATCACTCACCGCAAACCACCCCACACACCTCAATCACTCGACGTCACTCACCACACACACCACGCACTCACTCACGCACAAACGCACTCACACACACACGAACACCAACCCTCACCACGCACAACACATCTGTCACCACTCACTCTACTTCACTCACACACACACACACTCCTCACACGCACTCACTCACTCACTCACGCACTCAGCACCTCAAACACACACACACTCACACACACACCACACACACACACACAAACACAAACACACGCACGCACAGACACACACACAGACACACACACCCACGCACACACACACACACACATACACTCACTCTCACACACACTTTCTCTCTCACTCACACACACACACTCATACACACTCACTCATACACACACACACCACACACTCACTCACTCACTCACACACACACACCACTCACTCACTCACACACACACACTCATACACACACAAACAAAAACACACACACAACTCACACACTCACTCACACACACCACTCACAACACACTCCCTCATCACTCACCACACACACACTCACCACTACACCACTACCACTCACCACTCACACACACCACAATCACTCACACAACACCAGCACTCACTCACACACACACACACTTCGCTCACTCACTCACACACACACACCACTCACTCACTCACACAAGGCACACACACACACGCACACAAACACTCACAAACACTCACAAACACAAACACAAACACACACACACACTCCCGCAAACACTCACGCACACTCACACTCACACACGCACAAACACACACGCACACACTCACTCACTCACTCAACACACACACACACTCACTCACACGCACACACACACTCACTCACTCACACCACACACCACACCACACAACACACACACACAACACCACACAACACAACCCCACTCACGGACACACACACCACACACACGCACACACGCACACACACACACTCACTCACACACACTAAAACTCACTCACACCACCCCACACTCACTCACTCATCAACTCACTCACACACCACACACTCACACACACACTCACAACACATACACACACTCACACACACACACTCACACAGTCACACACTCACACACACACACACACAAAACACACACACTCTCACACATTCTCTCACACACACACACTCACACACGCAATCAACAGCTGTGACGGACTGGGCTGGAAAATGTGTTTGCTGCAGATTTCCACTGAAGATTATACAGCATTATTCAGCACAACAGTCCACATGCAACACGCGCACACACACACACACAACACAACACAACACACAAGGTGTGTGGGTCGTCTCCACATGCGAGGCTGTTTTTCTGTGCATCAGCCAAATGAGGTTTTGACTGATCGCAACACTGATACTGCATTCAGAATTATATTATTGTGTTCATAAACTCAGATTTACGTAAATATAAAGTTATTCAAGAAGGCAACTGGATATTAAATGCATATTTACAGAAAATCATAAGGATTAAGCTGTTTTTGACTCGATTTTACACTTAGTGAGACGGGTCTGTAAAGCTGCCCAATACAAATAGTACATACGTATTTCCTATATGCAATCAATTATAACAGCAAAACTGCATGACCTTAAGTGTATAACAGTATAGTAAAGTGCAATAACGCATAATACAGTAAAACACAATCAAATAAAAAAATAAGAAATATACCAGCAAAAATGCAAGTCTCAGTAACTACAGTATAACTATAGTATAACTATAATATTGCTTAATATAGTAAAAGACTACTGGATAATTTATACAACTCTTGGATTATAATCCTATGTGCAATAAAATTTGAAATAAAATCTGGCAAAAAAAAATGCAGTATAGTATAGTATAGTACAGCATTGCATAATATTGTAAAACACTTTTGGAAAATAATTTATCAGAATCAGAATCAGAATCAGAATGAGTTTTTATTGCCAGGTATGTTTACACATACGAGGAATTTGTTTTCATGACAGAAGCTCCACAGTGTAACAGAATGACAGTGACAGAACAAAAAACACAGATAATAAAAAAATAGAAAAATAGAACAAGTAAACAAGGAATAAAAATATACAAATCGACAAATTGTATGTACAGGTATATAACAATAAACAGATGTATGTACAGGTATATTATGTGCAAATTGAATGTAGACTGAGTGTGTGTGTTAGATAAATAAGTGTGTGAGTGAATAAATAGTGTGTGTTCCACAGTTTTTGTTAAGTGTTCATGAGATGGATTGCTTGAGGGAAGAAACTGTTCCTGTGTCTTGCCGTTCTGGTGCTCAGTGCTCTGTAGCGGCGACCAGATGGCAACAGTTCAAAGAGGGAGTGTGATGGATGTGAGGGATCCAGAGTGATTCTGCCAGCCCTTTTGATCACTCTGGACGAGTACAGTTCTTGGAGAAAAGGGAGGGTTGAACAAGTGATTCGCTCAGCAGTCCGGACTACCTCTGAAGTCTTCTGAGGTCAGATTTGGTAGATGAGCTGAACCAGACAGATATAGAAGTGCAGAGGACAGATTCAATAATGGCGGAGTAGAACTGTTTCAGAAGCTCCTGTGACAGGTTGAACTTACTCAGCTGGCAAAGGAAGTACAACCTCTACTGGGCCTTTTTCACAATGGAGTCAATGTGAGTGTCCCACTCAGGTCTGAGAGATTGTGGTGCCAGGAACCTGAATGACTCCACTGCAGTCACAGTGCTGTCAATGATGGTGAGTGGGGGGAGTGCAGGGGGGTTTCTCTGAAGTCCACGGTCATCTCCACAGTTTTGAGCGTGTGGAGCTCCAGGTTGTTGAGACTGCACCAAACAGCCAGCTCTTTAACCTCCTGACTATAAGCAGACTCGTCACCGTCCTCAATGAGGCCGATGAGTGTGGGTCGTCTGCAAACTTCAGGAGCTTGGCAGAGGGGTTTTTAGAGGTGCAGTCATTTGTGTAGAGTGAGAAGAGCAGTGGGGAGAGGACGCATCCCTGAGGGCGCCAGTGCTGATCGTACGGGTGCAGGATGAGAATTTTCCCAGCCTCACTATCTGCTGCCTGTCAGGAAGTTGGTGAACCACTGACAGACGGAGGTGGGCACAGAAAGCTGAGTTAGTTTGGGCAGGAGGAGGTTGGGATGATGGTGTTAAAGGCCGAGCTGAAGTCCACGAACAGGATCCTCAAATAAGTCCCTGGTCTGTCTAGATATTGCAGAACATAATGCAGTATCATGTTGACGGCATCGTCCACAGACCTGTTTGCCGTCTTTCAAACCTGCAGTGAACTCGTTCAGATCGTCGGCCAGTGTTGATTCTCCCGCAGTGCTGGGGGGTGGTTGTCTTGTAATTGGTATTTCTTTTGAGACTTTTCCACACTGATGCGAGTTTCCCCCCCCAACTGGAAAGGAATCTACTTATTTTTTTGACTTAATCTCTTTGCCACTCTGATCTCCTTTTCCCGTGTGTATTTAGCCTGTTTATACAAGAAATTATTCCCCTTCCTGTGAGCATCTTCTTTCGCCTGACGGAGCTGTCTGAGTTTTGCAGGGAACCATGGTTTGTCATTGTTGTAAGTAAGGAGTCTGGTAGAAATGCACATGTCGTCACAGAAAACTGATATAAGATGTTACAGTCTCTGTGAGCTCGTCCAGGTCGGTGGCAGCAGCTTCAAAAACGCTCTAATCAGTGAGGTCAAAACAAGCTTGTGAATCCTGCTCTGCTTCATTAGTCCATCTTTTTACAGTCCTAAATACAGGTTTAGCTGATTTCAGTTTCTGCCTGTAGGTCGGTATTAGAGGAACCAAACAGGGATCAGAGAGACCCAAAAGCTTGCTCGTGGTATGGAACAGAGTGATAGCATCTTTAGTGTGGGTAAACAGTGATTCAATTAGTACGGTCTTCTGGTGGGAATGGGATGGGCGTCTGTAATTTGGCAGTTCACGAGAGAGAGCTTTATTAAAGTCCCCAGCGAGCATGATAAACAGATCCGGGTGTGTTGTTCTGTGTCTGTGATAGTTCAGCGAGTTTCTCTAAAGGGAGCCACGTGTGCTCCGGAGGAATGTAGACAACTGACGAGGAATGAAGGCTTACAATTAATGAAGAGCACTTCTAGATCCGAACAGCACATCTTCTTTAACACAGTTACATCTGTACACCACTTCTCATTGATGTAAAAGCATGTCCCGCCGCCGCGTGATTTTCCCGTTGATTCTGCGTCGCGATCTGCTCAGAACAGCTGAAAGCCCGGGAGACTCAAAGCGCTGTCCGGAATGGCATCTTTCAGCCACGTTTCTGTGAAACACAGAGTAGCAGAGTTTGAAAAATCCTTATTTGTACGGGAGAGCAGAAGGAGTGTGTCTGTTTCGTTGGGTAAAGAGCGGAGGTTCGCCATATGGATGCTTGGCAACGGCGTTCTGAATCCGTGCTGTTTGAGCTTCACGAGCGCGCCAGCTCGCATCCCCCGTCTGCGCATCCTGAAGCTTCTGAACAGCGCCGCTGCTCCCCCGAATACAATGTCCAGCAAAACATCAGAATAAACAAAAACTGGTGAAATATCGGGTGGTGTGTACTTCAGAATGTCCAGCAATTCGTCTCTGGTGAAACTGATTGCAGGGATATAACTAAAGGACAGGACAGGACAAACTAACAAAAACATAAAAACAACTGCAGAGCACGCCACGGAGGCAGCCATCAGCGTCGGCGCCATTGTGCATTAATGTGCATTAATTATGCATTGTGCATTAATTATACAAACACTAATTATAATCCTAAATGCAATACAATTTGAAATAAAGTACAACAGCAAAAATTAAAGACTTAATAACTTTACTATAGTATAGCATTGCAATAATTGCATATTCTTATTACTGATTTTAATCATTTATGCAATACGATTTTAAAAGAGATATACCAGCAAAAATGCAAGATTCAGTAGCTTATGTATTATAAGACACTTGGAAAATAATTTATGCTAAATCTGATTATAGTCCTACAAGCAATAACATTTGGAATAGGATATAACAGCAGAATTGCAAGACTCAATAACTTTACTGTAATATAGGACAGTATTGCAATAATTGCATATTCTAACTGATTACAAAACTATATGCAATAAGATTTGAAATAAGATATAGCAAAGATGCAAGACTCAATGACTACTAATGCATAATGTAAAGTAGAAAAAGACAATAATGCATGCAACTCTTTGATTATAATGCAATATGCAATAACACTGCAAATGCAACATCGCAAACAACACAACTATTTAAGTATTTTAAATAAAAGTGAATATTTCCTAATGTTTGATGAAAATACAGCCATGACATCAGGATGCACAGTTGTTTGTCCTCCTGATCATGACAGATCGCTTCTGATCTCCCAAAACACTCGTACATCTGAACTTACAAACACACAGTCTGCAACAAATGCTCATCATCATCATCATCATCATCAACATACTGGACACGATTAAACATTACACACGCATGATTCATGGGCCGACATTGTTGTGACAGCAAGAAAGTGCAAGTCACCTCTCGTTATGAGCATACTGTGCATGACAAACCAATTCAATCATCAATTCTCTAAACGTGCGGCATCGAAGATTTGCATCAGATCATCGGAATAATTCAATAATCAGCGCGCTGTGTGGGTGATGTGTGTGTGTGGGAAAGCTGACGTCATGCGCTCAGAGACGGTCACTTACCAGCACCGGCAGCGCGAGCGTCTCGGCTGTTCTCTCGCCTGAAGATGCTGATGCGGTGACGCCCGCTTTTAAAGTCCAGACTCCCGCAATCTGAGACCTCTCCGCACCGCCCGCGCCGCTTACAGAATGCGCGCCTCTCCGCGCATGCGCCGTGTGCCGCTGTCTCCATGTTATGGCAAGCTAAAGTATCCATAAAAGCCTGGTTTTCCGTGACTCCAAAGCGCACGTTAGGAACGCGCGTTTTTATGGGAAATCGCACGCTTTTAACGGGTCACTGTGCAATCAGATGCACGGCCAGGCGTTTATGAATACTTTGGCTTGCCATACTGTGTACGCGTACACCGACCAATCAGAGCGCCGAGCGCAAGATACGGTATAAATATTAATCGGGTCGTTCTGACATTGCATCAAGTTTCCTACAGCGTCTAGGAACGTGATTTAATATATAAGGTACATAGAACGATTAAAGGGATGAAGAGCCCACCCACCTGCTCAAAACAAATTTTAAGTTGTTAAAATGCATAGATTAATGGCACTTATAGTATATTATTTGACGAACACTTCACATCTGAACTTAAAACACTCTCAAATAACAATAGTAACAATAAAAACCAACAACCCTCACTTAATGCAAGACTTCAGTGCCTGTCCAAAATAACCCACCACTTGCGGTCTTTGCACTTGACCACTTGAACACTTATGAGTCCAACAAGTGTGTGTTGAACTTTTCATTACTTGATGGGACACACTTGTAGTGTTGTAAAAAAATGCAAGTGTTTACATAGCTTTATTTTAAATACTTTGCATTTTAAAACAACTTCTAAATGTCTGTTCAGTAGTCCCTATATAACATTACATAATTTTAATTTGTGGTGCTTCTAATTAAGTGATAAAAAGCAGTTGCAAATGTTGTACAAAATAAATATCACCACTACTCATCTTTGCACCAATAAAACGTAAAAACACTTTTTTTCTACCAAATTATATGTAATATCTAATTATTATATTAATATTCAACTTACATCGGAACGGTTTCCGTGACCTCTCGTGCGATCTCGGCAAAAAGTCTCACGATTTATTTCCAGAACATGATGCATGATGGGATACACTAAGCCTCGAATAGCGCTCCGGAGCGGTATTCGAGATAGTGTGGATTTAGTGTGCGTAAGGGCACTGCGCTTTGGCATTTTTAAGAACTGGGACAGTCTTGCGCACTTACTTCCTGTCGCGCGCACGCGCTCTCAAGTGGCCAAGACCGCAAGTGTGGGTAGTTGCAATTGTGGTACAGTCGGGTAATTTGTTCGAAATCCGGAAGAATACACACGTGTTAATTTTATTAATTAAGTGTAAAACTATCAACAGTTGTGTGGGTAGTTTGGAGTTCATGTCACATGCGTGTTAATCGCTTTTTAGAGACTGAGAGGTCATCAGAGAGATCTGTGTAAATTAACATCTAACCAGTTGAGGAGGAAGGAGTTCACTGTGTGACCAGCTCGTCGTCGTAGGATGCCGTTTCTCGTCAGGGAGTGAGGAAAGGATTTTATTATTCTGCAATTGGAATCTTGTTACTCCTGGATTCGTGAGTACACTGGTTCCCCTTCAGGAACTCGAGCTGCGTCGAAATCCTTTGGGAACGCCCCAGTGGGACCACGTACCGAAGCATGTATGAAATCAGTCCAATAGAGAAGTGAGACGTCACGAACAGGGAGAGGTATGACACGGGAAAGCTCATGCCCTCAAGTGAGGGCGCTAGAGCAGTCAGGTCGGTCGTTCCCTGCCTGTCATCCGCTTCAGGGCACCGAAGTGGCTCCTCTAGCTACACCAGAAGCCAGTCTCGAGAGACTGGTTCCCTTAGACTTTCTGACAACGTGGAAAATTATGCCAAATATCTTACAATGGGTCCTGCACACTGTAGAGAGAGGTTACAGAATTCAGTTCGGTTCTCATCCACAGCTGCAACGGGGTCATTCCCACACTAATGGGCTCCGAGCAGGCTCTGGTAATGGAAAAATAAGTAGATACTCTCTTGAGGAAGGAGGCCATAGAAAGTGTTCCTCCTCTCTCTCGAGAGAGAATCAGGGTTCTACAGCCGTTACTTCATTGTTCCGAAGACGGAGGGTTAGATCATAGATCTACGTCTTTTGAACAGCGCTATCAAACGGTTTCGGTTCAAGATGCTCACTATCAAACAAATCGTGTCTCAAATCAGGTCCGAGGACTGGTTTGTCACGATAGATGCGATAGATCGCATACTTCCACGTATCCATCCTTCCTCAACACAGGAAGTTCCTGAGGTTTGCTTCCGGGCGCGAAGCATACCAGTATCGGGTTCTTCCGTTTGGCCTGTCACTCTCACCCCGCACTTTCACCCACCGGCCGACCAGTGTGTGGATGCTGCTCTGGCTCCGTTGCGACTCCAGGGCATGAGCATACTAAGTTACATCGACGATTGTTTTATATCAGCTCAGTCAGAGCAGATGGCGGCTCGGCATCAAGATGTCATCCTCGCCCATATGAAAGAGCTGGGGTTACGGCTCAACATCAAGAAAAGTATGCTTTCTCCACTACAGAGGACCACTTATCTGGGCATGGTGTGGGATTCGACAACGATGCAGGCACAGTTGTCTCCTGCACATATCAAAGCAATTCTCATAGCCGTGAGAGAAGGCCAGTAACTTACTGTCAAGCAGTTTCAGAGACTGCTGGGTCTGGTGGCAGCTGCGTCCAATGTGATACCTTTTGCCCAGCTGTACTGATCCTCACTCATTTTCTGATTAAAATAAGGTTTCTCACCCAAAAACATAGTGTAGTCTCGTTTACAACATATTTAATAGAATATTCTGGTTTTAAGTTAAATCCAATCAACAGGAAACGTCTCCGCATAATTTGTGAATGTTTATAAATAAGCCTTGTTAATAGAAGCCAAAAATAGGCAAATAGATGAATAACAAGAGTCAACAAGAAAGAAACTTATAATCTTGAGCGCAAATGGAGAAAAACTAAACTAACTTGGAAGTTTTTAGAATTGCGTGGAAAAACAGTATGTCCAGCTATAGACAGGCTCTAAAAGCTGCCAGGGCCGAGCATATCAACAAACTCATAGAAAATAACCAAAACAAACCAAGGTTTTTATTTAGCACAGTGGCTAGATAAACAAATAACCAGACGCCACCCGATCTAAATATTCTCTCACAGTTTAATAGTAATGATTTTATGAATTTCTTCACTGATAAAATAGATAACATCAGAAATACAATAACAAATGTAGATTCTACAGCGTATAATACTTCAGCTTCATTCATCGCACCAAAAGATAAACTGCAGTGCTTTACAGCTATAGGACAGGAAGAGCTAAATAAACTTATCACTGCATCTAAACCAACAACATGCCTGTTAGATCCTGTACCCACTAAATACTGAAAGAGTTGTTACCTGTAGCAGAAGTACTGCTTCTCAATATTATTAACTCGTAGTTGTCTTTAGGTCACGTCCCAAAACCATTTAAGCTGGAGGTTATTAAGCCTCTTATTTAAGAAACCACAACTAGATCCTAGTGAAGTGGCAAATTACAGACCCATCTCAAATATTCCTTTTATGTCTAAAATTTTAGAAAAAAATTGTCTGCTCAATTGTGCTCCTTCCTGAAAAAAATGATCTCTATGAAGAATTTAAGTCAGGTTTCAGGCCCCACCATAGCACAGAAACTGCACTTGTTAAAATTACAAATGACTTGCTTCTTGCGTCAGACCAAGGCTGTGTCTCATTGCTAGTTTTACTTGATCTTAGTGCTGCATTCGATACTATAGATCATGACATACTCATAAATCGATTACAAAACTATACAGGTATCCAAGGCTAGGCTTTAAGATGGTTTAGATCCTACATGTCCAATCGCTACCATTTTGTTCATTTAAATGGGGTCATCTCAATTAACCAGTAAAATATGGAGTGCCACAAGGGTCTGTCCTAGGTCTTCTGCTATTTTCGATATACATGTTGCTGCTTGGTAATATTATCAGAAAATACGGGATTAGTTTCCACTGTTATGCTGATGATACTCAATTATATATCTCAACAAGACCAGACGAAACTTCAAAATTATCTAAGCTAACAGAGTGTGTTAAAAATGTAAAAGATTGGATGACCAATAATTGTATCCTATTAAATTCGGATAAGACAGAATTATTACTTATGGACAAAAAAAACAGTAACAGTACAAAAAAAAAAAAGGAAATTGAGTGTTTGAATGGGGAAATAAAAAAACATCAAGGGTGGGGAAAAATAAGGTTTTGTGCCTTTGAGCTTTCCAAAAACACAAAAATCTATCCCATTTTATTATTTTTTTATTATATTTTTGTATTCCAAAAAATATGTTATTTTAATATTTTTTTCCAAAAAGAGGCACAGTAGTAAATAAACAATTAGAAAGAAAGAAAGAAAGAAAAGAAATAATTTATTTTTAAAATATAAAATTGGATGCACTACCAACCGGCAGCACGGTGCCATATCAGTAAGCATAGACATATGTTTACAAGCTTTCCGATGTCTGTAGTACTTTGTTGATTTATGTTTTTATTATACATTGACAAAAATGTGCTAATCTTAATTTTAAAAGAGAGCCCCAATAATATTAGAGAGTCTACCCATACATCACAAAACCCCACAGCTTAATCAATATACCGGAGGTTTCATATGACATTCATTTTAGAAGTGTAACAACTTGCTGTTGTTCTTATATGATAGTGTGATAAGTGTCCGAGTAATACACATTTTGATAGAAATGTTTTAGATTTATATTTAAAAAAAAAAAGAAAAGCTTTGTTTTTTTATATTAGGCTAACAATGGCTGTTTCAATTTATCTAAATGTATCTAGGTTAACAAATATAGCAACACCCATATGGCGATGTATAGTAAACTGTTTAATAAAATCCAGTTACACTGACGACTAATGCTGGCTGGCTTGTCTGGTAGAAATCTGGGTTTGTTTGCCTTGACATCCCAAGAGACGACTTCTAGCTCACTAAAATGATCTCTAATATTAGTACTTTTCATCTCTACTTATTTCTGTCAAGTACTTTTAATAAGCAATTCAAAATTGCATTGTGTTTATTATACTGAATGAGCAATCATGCTTGTTCGATTAAAAATAATGACAGTTTTCATGAGAAAAAAATGTTAATGTGTGAAAGAGTGGCCAAATGCATGAAGCTATAACAGGCAGGATGTGCTGTTGCTGCTGCTACTGTACCAAGTTTCATGCAAATTTAACTTTGCATTCAGAAGATAGTAAAAGTCATATTATTTTTTTTTGCATTATGTTGCTTCTAACAACACAAGAATAATGTATGTTGTACTTCAAACGTTTTGATATAGCAACTAATTTCTGCATCCAGATAATCGGTGTGTTTTCTTATTTGCAGATAACATAACGGCACCTGTCCCAGAGACCTAATGAAAGTACTTTACCTGTTTGTTTTATAACTTGTACCAGACCCTCATAAAACTGGTTTAAATACCAATGAAGTTTACAGGAATGAGGAGTTAACCTGTGTGATTTAAGGGAGATTCCATGAACACAAAATGAAAGCATCTACACAGATGTGTGATCTGTTCTGCAAGGGGAATTTGTGTTTTACTGCTCGTAAGATCATTAACGTCCAACCTTGTTTGTTGAGGTTTGACTTTGGGTTTCACTTAGAGCAAACCTTTTGACAAGGATCCACTTGTAAAGGTCAATGATCGTGTAGATTTGTTATCTCACTGTACAGTTACATGATAGAAAGCTATTGGAGCAATTCAGTGTCTGTATATAGATATATATAGAATATTAATTATATATCTAATATATTATATAATATATAATATATATATATATATATATAATACATATATACAAAAGAATGAAGTATTGCAAATAAATGAAAGTTTTGCAAACAAAAATGAAAGTATTTAGAAAATAATAAATGTGCATTTTGCAAACAAAAATAAAGAATAGCAAAATATAAATAAAACCGAGCAAAAGCAATGATTTTGCAACACATATTTTCCATGGTCATAGCTACTAATTTATTCGCAGCGCTGCTTTTATATGCTTTTTATTATTTTTTCAAATTATACTTTATTTTCCTTTTGCAATTCTTTATCTTTGTTTGCAAAAAAGCACTTTTTTTTGCTCAATACTTTCATTTCTTTTGCAAATGTACAGTATGTGGTACTGAATTGACTCCATAGAGTACACATTCCAAAATTGCTAATACTAAGCTTCAACTGCAAATTAGAATCAAAGTCTAAGCCAAATCAAGCCGAGAATTACATTTTTTGAAAACCTGTATTTCTACAAAAATAAATAAATGAATACATTTTAATAAAATGTTCAATAAATTATGTATTTGTGGCAGCTGTAATTGCAATCTCAATTTTTTTTTATTTATTTTTTTTTATGTGCAGCCTTAAAGGAGTAGTTCACTTCCAGGATGCAAATTCTGCTATTGGAGATTCTTTCTTCTGTTGAACACAAAAGAAGATATTTTGAAGAATGTTGGGATCGAACAGTGATGGCCTACTGGGCAATAAAGGGATAATATTAGTTATTTGTACCATTTTTTATTTCTAAATGTTACAGTTTTATTGGGGAGGTTCATAGGAATTCTTGGCAGTTTTTATGAGGCTTTTTTAATAGTGTTCATGTCGATATCGGAATTATATCGTATCGAAATTAAGAAATATACTGTGATATAAATTTTGGCCATATCATCCAGCCCTACTTTTTGAAAGACAATTCTTGAAAAATGCATCAACGAAATTGTTGGCATTATGTCAATCAAGCTCATTGTAAGGCTGCAACTCTGCAACACTTTGGCATATTGACACCAAAGTTTTTATTTGTCATTATCATCTCATCCTGACCACACCATGATAATTTGATAACAGCACCACGTATTGGTAAAAAGTGCTAAGCGATTACGCATTACTAGTGACTGTATTTGTGATTTTTCAGCAATTTTGATTAAACTGATCTAAATCATCTTGACTGATTGTCCGTGTTGTTGTTTTTTTATTCTAAAATAAGCCGTGTTACAGGTTTAGTTTCATTAAATGATGGTTGTTGGGTGTTTGCTGTTGAGTCAGGCTCATTGTTTTTGTCTTCTGACTGATTCTCTGGATCACAAGAAATATTTTCTGCAGGTCGGGGATCAGGTTCAGACATAGAAGTACGTTTTTGAGTCTCTCTTGATTGATTGTCAGTGTTATTATTTGTTTGTTTGTTTCCTTTTCTAAAACAGGTAGTGTTATAGGTTTAGACTCAGATTAGAGTAGTTCGATTTAGAGCAGATTTAGATTAGTTTGTTTGGTGTTTGCTGCTGAGTCAGGCAGATTATTCTTGTCTTCTGACTGATTCTCTGGGTCGAGAAAAGTTATGTCTAAAAGACGAAGATGAAAGATGAAAGTTTTTGACGTGTTCTTCACGCCCGATATAGACTTTCATGGAACCTCTGAACAAGGTTAAAAACGAGTTCAAATGTGGTCATTGTGGACATATTTTCAACCTCATTTAAGGCCTCTTTTAGACATAATTTATATGGTTTCTGAACCAAATAAACAATCTCAGGATGCATTAAATTAAAACTCAAGTTTATTTCAATGTAATTTCCATTTGTAATTGCAAAGCAACTCACAGACAGTGTGTGTTTGTTCAAAAATCATGAAAATGAAAGAAAATTATCTCACACCTTTAGACAATTTAGCATCTGTAATTCACACATCTTTGGATTATGAGGAAAACTGAACTCAAGTAAAGACTTTTTGGCTGAGCTGGGACTCGAACCAGGGACCTTTTTGCTGTGAGGGCACAGTGTTTTCCACTGAGCCACTTGTGTTTGGCTGCTGCCATAAAATATAGATACTTGTGGAATAATTATTAAAAAAAAAAACTTATTACAGACATTATTTTTCATGTTTGTATGTATAAAAAACAAAATAAAAACATACAAGCAAAATACAAAATGAGCAAATTTTGCTATAAGTTTGATCACAACATATAATCATTGCTGTTAATAGTGTTCACCGTCTATTTAAATACATGTCATTAATTAACTGCATGATTTTTACTGTACATTTCTGCCATATGGACATCACCTTGACATAGTCGCCACTGATAAGCTACTTCTAAACTTTTAATTTTCTGTGAAGCTGCTTTGCAACGATTTGTATCGAGAAAAGCGCTATACACATAAACGTGAATTGATTGTCATTGTCATTGGGTTTTGTCTTTATATTCTCTTCTGTCACAGGTTGTGTTTCAGATCTAGATTCATTAATTGGTGATTGTTGGGTGTTTGCTGTTGAGTCAGGCTCATTATTCTTGTTTTCTGATCCATTCTCTGGATCACGAGGAGCATTTTCTGTAGGTTGAGGATCAAGGTCAGATCCAGATGTATCTGTTTGAATCTCGCCTCGTGATTGATCGTCATTGGGTTTTGTCTTTATATTCTCTTCTGTCACAGGTTGTGTTACAGGTCTAGATTCATTAATTGGTGATTGTTGGGTGTTTGCTGTTGAGTCTGGCTCATTAGTCTTGTCTTCTGATCCATTCTCTGGATCACGAGGAACATTTTCTGCAGGTTGAGGATCAGGGTCAGATTTAGAGGTCCATGTTTGAATCTCATTTCTTTATCGACTGCCACTTTTGACACAGTTTGTATTATAGATTCAGAATGATTCAGTTGGCGTTGAGGACCATCTAGATTATCACATTTGTTGGGAATTCGCCGCTGAAACAGAAGGGGAGTTACGGCTATTTTAAATTTGCCCAATAAGGAATCTGAAATCATGGTTAAAGGAATCAAAAATGAAATTTCTCTCATTATTTTCTCACCCTTGTGCCTTTTTACAAGTCTATATACAGTGGAAGTCAACAGGGATCAAAGTTGTAATGTAATAAAGGCTGTTTTCTATGTTCTGTGTTTTTTGGAGCTAAAACAGTGTGGCCCCTTTTGACTTCCTTTAGACTGTATGGAGCAAAAGAGCTGAGTTACTGTACTGAAAAATCCTTGTTGTGTTAATTAGAAGAAAGTCAGTCATACACATCAAGGATAGCATGATTCATTTATGAATGAATTTCATTGTTGATACCATTGGTGTTTTATGATAAAAATGATATGGTTTAAAATGAAGAATTAATGAGGTTCAGCTCTGTTTTTTGTGCAGGTCAGTCAAGTTCTTCAAAAGACTCTCTTCATGTTAATTTAAACCTCACTGTGTGCACAGTGCCATTGTCCTGAACAGATTTTCAAGGTCCTCAAGGCCAAAGTTTTGATTTGACCTCTCGAAAGTGTATATCTTGTATATGAATGTTAGGTAATTTACCTTGAGTACGACGGTTTATCCTTTCAGATTGTTCATGTGTTTCTGGTTGGAAATAGTATCGCTGAATAAATACCTGTAGCTGGGGTTTGATGTTTTTTGTAACAGAAGAAGGAAGGCCTCCCTACAGGAAGGGGTTTTTTAAAAACCCGTTATCGGAAGAGGCAAAGGGGAGACATAAAACACAATTTACAAATCAAACACAAGACATGAACAGGAATATTCAGCATATTGCTCTGACACAATGAGAACATTCAATTAGTTTCAAGGTAATATCTGCACATAAAGATCAGGAGTCCCTGGAAGGGAAATGCTGGTGGGAAAAAAATATATACACAAAAATATTAATATATATATATATATATATGATATGTGTCTTGTGTTCCTCCAAGACAATATATGCAAAGTTTGCAAGCAAAATGTGAAGCTTGGAATATATATTTTCGAATTTTCTCTTTTCCCACCATGTTGAACCCTTTAGCGGCCTTTTGTCGGATTCTGCTTTTCCCAAGATTATAATGTCAAAAAGGAATATGAGACCAATTACAAAAATTAAATCTAAACCTGAAATAAAAAAACTACTACTACTGCTCTGGACAAATGAGATGAATTCTTCAGAGATAATCTCGATCATATTCATCATACGCTATATAAGTTTAGCAATACTGCTGTTTTATAACATTGTTGCTGTCTTCTGTACTGCTATAGGGTTGAATTATGGACATAATTTAAAGTCATCATTGTTTCTAGGGATATAATTAATTTACCACTTACACAGTTTGACAGAAAATGAATGATAAAATCCAAGTTGATTGAATCCAACTCCAATCAGACGATTCTTCATTGAGGTGCACGTTACACACACCTCACTGCACACAGAGATTGGAGGTGTGCATGTGGAGCACAGAAACTTTATTATAAATAGCTTTGATACTAACTCGCTACTGATATTTCACAGCAACGCTGTTTTGAAGTAAGTAACAAAAACTCAAGCTTCAGCAGTTCAAAAAACGTTCTTGACCAAAATGAGCACTTACCTATTCTATTCTATTCTCCTCTATTATATTCTATTTCCCTGCTATGTGTACTGTGCTAGATTAACTGAGACTTGTCACAGCACTTGTGTACTGTTGCTCTCTTGTTGGTCTGATTACTTCTATTGTTCTCATTTGGTAAAAGCGGTCTGCTAAATGTGAAATGGAAATGTAACTGACGAGAAAGACCATAATTGTTACACTTTGCCTCTAATTTGTGCATTAAATCTTTTAAGGCACATGGTAGCCGTGGATTACCCCGTACGTATAATGTGTGGGTGCCGTTTTGCTGTAAAACCTATCCACCTTATTTTTCAACGTGAAAGTAAGCTGTTTTCTGTGAATGTGCAAGACTTCCAATTCATTAGCCACTATAGGTAAATAACGAGAAGAATAACAAAGTGCAGAAACGGTAAAACTATCTGTACTACAAACCAGTGTGTTCATATTTAAGATAATACATTAAAATAATATGGAAAGACACCAATTTTTTATATCAAGCAGCAAAACAAGCTGTTTTGTACAGTAGAAATAGTGGAAGCCACGGAAGCCAGGACACATAACGGAATAAAACGGTGAAAAAATAAGGTGATATTTAAACGAAGCGGTCTCTCTCTCATCAGGCAACGCACAACCACATTAGCTAGCAGATTCTAGAAAGAAGCAAGTAGCCAGCAGACCGGAAAACTGCACAGTGGAAGAATATGTCTGGTTATTGACAACATTCAAGCACTCTGCGGAATTTATGTGATGACCGTTAAGCGTGTTGTCGTAAAGTTTCCATATTGGTAAGGCTTTGTTCTTTTGCCTTGGGTGCGGAAACTGGCTGTAGCTTGATGAAACGTTTCTTTACATGTATTTGTGTACGACGGTTGCATGAGTTATTATAAAAACAGCATATTCAAAAGTGAGGGCTAGCGTGTGAAAGAAAAAACAAGTTGGGTCGGGTAGGGTTGGGGCTATAAAATTTAAACAGTGCCGCTCGGGGACAGGTACGGGTTGGGTTCGGGCTTCAGTTTAAAGTCTGTGCAGACCTCTAGTTCAACTTCAAGCAGTGCTGCTCCAGTCAGTGTTTGACATGAAGCAGTGCATGTCATTTAGAAATGTTTTCCATACTGAGTTCTCTTTTTATAATGTCAATCTTATATATCAATGTTAGTATTACATGTGTTTTTTTTCATATCATTTAAAACACAGGCACTGTATCGACTTCATATGCAATGTAAACATTGCAGGATCTGTCATAACTGATGCAGGTTCAGCAGGCCAAAGGAGGTTATAGTGTCTGGTTTGTGGCTCTCTTTTCAACTCCTCCGACTGTATCCGGTAAACCATGCCAATCAGTAAGACAAGCTGCAGCTGAAGTCAAATGTACCTCTTGTTTTACGGATGGAACTTAGTCTCAGCCTCAGACGTCACGCCCTCGGACTGTTGGCTGAACATCTGATGCATACGGCACTCAAAATTGGAAACACTTCAGGAATTTCGAAGTCGTTATCTGATTGGTCAAATTTCCAGTTTGAATGAATGCACGTTGTAAATTAAACTACACTTGGGCTCTACAATTCATCATCGTCTCCTCTACCTCATTCTTGTCTGTTCCTGTGCCTGCTCTGTCCTTTTGGTTCTGGTTACATGATGAACATTTGCCTCCTCTCATTTGTCATGTGGTGACCATTTTATTACAGCAATTACAGTAATTTTACCATGAGTAAGGAGGTTTACTCTGCTTCGCATCATGCCTAAGGACACCCCTTACCCATAGTAAATAAAATAAACATCAACTATGATTAACAAAGTCTGTAAAAGTATTGTTCAAGTTAACAAATGGCAACTTATTGTAAAGTGTTACCAAAATACATATTGAATAGCAGGACTCATTTGTAGCCAAAATATATATATATAAAAAAAAGTTCACCTTGGACACGGAGCTGTCATTGAACACATACCACTGATGATCCTCAAATGACTTGATGACTGCATAGTAATGTCCACTGTGAAAGGATCCCGTATGTTTCACTACAGCATACAAATCATACTTGTGTTGAACTCCACTGTCATCCTAAGGAAGCACAGAATGACACGTATTTGTTACTTTCACTTATTGAGCAGAATGACTTTTTGTGTAAATCTTTTGTAAAGCCATTCTGATGGAAATGCATCCAAATATTGTGTGCTTTTTTATGACTACCTTTGGATAAAAGTGAAATGTAATTAAATAACTAATTAAAAAGTTAACAAATAATTGAATGAGTGAATGTGACTATAATAACTAAATCAGCCACAAGCACCTGCCTAACATTTTGAACACTTTTTATCACATATAATGCATATTACTTAACAAAAAGCATTCTGGATCAGCGAGAGTGGTCTTCAAAGTGCCAAAGAGCGCGTTTCACACCTCTCTTCATCACTTTCCACTGGTTGCCAATAGCCGCTCGCATCAAATTCAAGGGACGTTTGCTTACGAGACAACCACTGGCTCTTCACCCTAAACCCTGCTTCAGAGTTATGTGCCCTTTAGAAGCTTGTGTTCTGCAAGTGAACGGCGCATTGTGGTACCATCCCAAAGAGGCACAAAATTTACTTTCACAGACTTTTACCTCATTTTCCCTGGCTAAGCTTGGCCCTGTACCTTGGCAATCCAATCCAAGCAAGCTGAACTTAAGTGCTTCCAAGAAACTGCTACAGAGCACCTTGTCCCCGACTTGACCCCATGAATACTAGCAATTCTATTCTATTTCCTTTCGAAAAAAATGTTGATGCACATTTCGCACAAGTTTAATGATTCTTTAGGGTCTTAATGAAAAGTCTATAACATACTTTTGGTTAAAATTCTCATGGTAGTGTAAAAAACACCGCTTTTGACCGCCTGTCAAAAACAACTGTTTTCAGCATGCCATTCTAGTCCCTAGTTGCTTTTAATGATGCTAATGAGCTCTGCTGACCCCCGCTCCTCTCTTCCGTGACTAGCAACTGAACTTCAGGCCGGAAACTTGCTAACTAGCACATTATTGGGAAAGGCCATTTGCAAAGATTCATTAAAAAAAACGTATAATCACTTCTTCTGTAGATAAAGCTGGATCACGATTGATTCGCGCGAACAAACGCATTTAGGCAGATCGGGATCTGCACATTCCCTTTCAAAAACGAAGGTTACGTTAATCATCTGTGTCTTCAGTGGCTCAGATGTCAGGTAAATGACGACTGCTATATTCATTATTATATGCAACAACAAAACACCTCAATCGCTTAATCTGAGATATTCTTGTCTTCCCCTGCACCGGAGTTGACACAATGGCGGACTGATGACAGCTCACTCAGGGCGGAGCTAAGGTAAAGACTGACCGTCATCACGATCGTGGGAGGGGTCCTTGCGAACTACGTCATTCTTGACAGAATCTCAAACAGCCTGATTTGAGAAGGGATTAAAAAAAAAAACTATATTTTTATCATTATAGGATGGATGTGTACACACACCTCCAACACATTTATGTTCAAACAACAACAAAAGCGAATTTTGCATCCGATGACCCCTTTAAAAAAAGGGCTTCTATTCTGCTCATTTGTAAGTGGCTCTGGTCATAAGCATCTCATACATGATTAAATGTAAATGAGTGCAATTCCTGGTGAAAACATTCAGATCAGCTTCATGTCTTGTCAGTTCTTCAGTAGGTTTTGAGTGAATTATCCCTTTAAACTGAACAGCTGTCACACTGAAGACATGATAGGATTAATGGCTTTACATTCATTTTTAATTTCATTTTTAATCCCTCATTTAAACAAATTCAACATACTTTAACTGATAACTGGAACTGAATTTCCACTTCAGATGTGTTCTTCTTGTAATTATTGTAATAATCCAGTTGAAATCTCTCCAGCTGCACAACCAGAACTGGAGGAAGTTTATGTATATTACATGTCTGAAAGAAAAGAAAAAAAAACAGCTTATTATAAATGTACGTTTAAGTAATCTGCCATCCTCAAGCATAGCAGAACATCATCTGTGTGACTGCTTCTGCTCTACAAAATGTAGAAAAATAATTTCAACTCTAAAGTCTATTGTGTATAACAATGCAATAAATATATGAAAAATAATGTGTCCAGTCATAGTGTGAAATATAACATTTAATACATTAAGCGAATATTTCTATAACCCATTTGCAAGTTAAAACTCACTATTTCCGTGTTTACCAGCTCTTCGCAAGTTGGACATTTCACTCGGTCATCGTCACATGTCTTGATTGGCTCAAAATATGAATCAAAATAGCTTTGCTGAAATAATAATGAATAGTGCTGATATTATTTATTACTAGAATCCAAAAATGAATGAACGAATATAAAATTTTATTTGGACATCTGATACATGATGCAGTTGAATGTGTAATGTCTGAATAAATATGATATTTACAAGCTCTTTCATATTTTGGACAGTGAATTTTAGTAGAAGTTTTGGAGCGGCATAAGTATCACTCCTCTGAAAAGGTTTACCATGTTTATGGGAGAGTCCATGTCATACGTTTCCATACAGATGGGAATAATGTAAAAGGATTCATGACGTGTTACAAGTGGGTGCTCCTTTCCTGGATTTTTACACGTGGTTCTGTGCTCCAACTCTCCCTGGTATACCTGAAAATATGTTTGTGTAAACTGACATTATTCTGCATTTATCTTTTGCAAAGCATGTTTTTTATTTAAATGGATGGTTAACCAAAAGATGTCCTTCACCATATCATCAATCACAATAAACTATATTTCTATAGATTTACACCGGCCCTGTAATGTCAATCAAATAGCACAATCTAGCCAAAACACTTTAAATAAAAATGTAAATAATTTTTGCAAGATCTGAACACCTTAGACATCTCTGGCTTCACTATGTTCATTATATTCTGGAAGTATTCTGCTGCATCCTGCTGCTCATGAACTGAAGAAATAATATGCACACTTTTAGACAATAATATAACAACATTATTCTTTTTTTTAAGTCAACATTAAATTTGATGACATTTTCATTTCAAACGTTTATGTGTGAATGACAAATACAAACCCTACCATTAATTTTGAGTTCAGATGCGATTCTCTCAGTGGTGGCAACTCTTCCCTTTCGAGATTTTAAATCAATAAATAATTGTGCAATGTGAACATCAATTGGTTTGAACAACCTGAAAAACAGAGCACTTATAACTGAATATTTTATTCATCAGTTTTAATGATCACCAATACAATAAAAAATCTCACCTTTCCACAGCATTTCTGAAATCTTCTGTCATGAAAAGTGTCTGCAGCACTGAGTTCAGATAGCATGTGGCCCCCTGATTTCTTAATCCAATGTGTCCTTCAAAATCAATTCAACAAAGAGATTTAATATTAATGTTTTTAAAATGGAAGCATGAAATAGAGTTATCATATAGGTGTATGGATGTTTGATTTACAGACTGGGAGATTAAATGACTTTCTTGTGAAAGTGTCTGGTTCAAAACATTAGAAGTCAGAAAGGGCTTTATTGCCAAGTGTGTTTACACAAGTCAAGTCAAGTCAAGTCACCTTTATTTGTATAGCGCTTTATACAATACTGGTTGTGTCAAAGCAGCTTTACAATGTCAAACAGGAAAATAGTAGGGATGCACCGATACCACTTTTTACTACAATATCCGATACCGATACTTTCATTTTTGGTACTCGCCGATACCGATACTTGTATTTTCACAGCATTTGTAAATTTTTTTAAATATTGGGTACAGAAACAAAATAATAGTAATATGAATCATGTTAGTTGGCTTCATTTAGCAAACAGATATTTCCTTCAGTTATTTCCACACTTAATTATAAAATGTATTGTATAAGCTTTTGTTACTTTCACTGTTCATTTTAATGGCGCATTAGAGCTCAACACTGTAATCACAAAACGTTTTACTAAAATAATGCAGGGAACCACTCGTTATACATTATACGAGTGCACGGGTACTATTTCGGTGATGTAATTTGCGTTGTGCGCAGTGTACACGGACCCTCGCGTACGAGTAAAAACCGAAGTATACTTTGGCCTTAAAGCAAGCTAAACATACGCAGCGCACATACGTTTGTTTTGGTGCAGAATGAGAGAGATTCTTACAGCCTAGCGCATTTCACCCAGTCTGCTAGTTTCACTTCTGCTTTAAATAAAGTTGTGTATGCTTGACATTTAAAATAAATGCTGTTTATAGTGAATGCCCCTATAATTTGTTTGTTTTATATTTACGATTTAGTTTTAATCCAAATGCATGCGCTAATGGAGCGAACAGCAATCAAGATCATGCAACAGAAGTGCGCGCTCTTGGACTTGCTTTTGACATATCCGACCGAACTACAAACTTTCCAGTGATGTCTGTGAGATATTATTCACTCGACAAGCTCGTGCATCTGTGCAGCCGCGCGCTCTGCTTATCAGCTCGGGCACATCCGCTATACAGGCGTGAATATTGAATGTTTAACATTATATTAATTACTTACATGTACTTCATAGACATCCTTAATCTCTAATAACTCCATTCTACTCTCAGTTGTTCTGTTTTCAGTGTTTCTTTTTCTGGACACAGCTCTATTCACACATTTTTACGAGTACGAGTACAGGAGCGCAGTATCGGGCCCGACACCAGTATCGGTACCGGTGTATCCCTAAAAAATACTTTGTCAATAATGCAAGAAGACAATAACAGAGTCATTGATGATTCAGTGATGTCATCATCCGGTTCAGCTCTCTTCCAATAGTGTCTGTGCAATCAGTCACGCGTCCCCAACTAAGCAAGCCAAAGGCACACACAAGGAATTTGTCTTGGTGACATAACAGAGAACTTTGCTTGAAATGTTGTTCTTGTGCATATGTCAGGTGCATCTGAGAGAAACAACGCACTCAAAAAAAAACAAACACTTGCAACCGAGGCCAAAAAAAAAGAGAAGTAAAACATTTATAGAATATTTAACTTACACCATTCAACATGCCACAATAAACAAGGGAATTGGTAACAGGTGAGGGTATCAAGAGTATAAAAGGAGTATTTGTGCAATCATTAGCTGGATTGAAGTATATTAGATTTACCTTTTGGTTTTTGCTCTTCTCCTCTTCTCAGCTTTTCCTCTAGATTCTGTCTCTTCTCTTTTTCTTTTCTCAGTTCTTCCTCAAGTTTCTGTCTCTCCTCTTTTTCTTTTCTCAGTTTTTCCTTTAGTTTCTGTCTCTCCTCTTTATTCTGTCTCTCCTCTTTTCTCAGTTCTTCCTCTAGATTCTGTCTCTCCTCTTGATTCTGTCCCTTCTCTTTTTCTTTTCTCAGTTCTTCCTCTAGATTCTGTCTCTCCTCTTTTTCTTTTCTCAGTTCTTCCTCTAGATTCTGTCTCTCCTCTTTTTCTTTTCTCAGTTCTTCCTCTAGATTCTGTCTCTCCTCTTTTTCTTTTCCCAGTTCTTCCTCTAGATTCTGTCTCTCCTCTTTTTCTTTTCTCAGTTCTTCCTCTAGATTCTGTCCCTCTTCTTTTTCTTTTCTCAGTTCTTCCTCAAGTTTCTGTCTCTCCTCTTTTTCTTTTCTCAGTTCTTTCTCTAGATTCTGTCCCTCCTCTTTTTCATTTCTCAGTTCTTCCTCTAGTTTCCGTCTCTCCTCTTTTTCTTTTCTCAGTTCTTCCTCTTCATTCTGCCTCTCCTCTTTTCTCAGTTCTTTCTCTAGATTCTGTCTCTCCTCTTTTTCTTTTCTCAGTTCTTCCTCTAGATTCTGTCCCTCTTCTTTTTCTTTTCTCAGTTCTTTCTCTAGATTCTGTCCCTCTTCTTTTTCTTTTCTCAGTTCTTCCTCTTGATTCTGTCTCTCCTCTTTTTCTTTTCTCAGTTCTTCCTCTAGATTCTGTCTCTCCTCTTCTTTTCTCAGTTCTTCCTCTAGATTCTGTCTCTTCTCTTCTTTTCTCAGTTTTTCCTCTAGATTCTGTCTCTCCTCTTTTTCTTTTCTCAGTTCTTCCTCTTGATTCGGTCTCTCCTCTTTTTCTTTTCTCAGTTCTTCCTCTTGATTCTGTCTCTCCTCTTTTTCTTTTTTCAGTTCTTCCTCTAGATTCTGTCCCTTCTCTTTTTCTTTTCTCAGTTCTTCCTCTAGATTCTGTCTCTCCTCTTTTTCTTTTCTCAGTTCTTCCTCTAGATTCTGTCCCTCTTCTTTTTCTTTTCTCAGTTCTTCCTCTAGATTCTGTCTCTCTTCTTTTTCTTTTCTCAGTTCTTTCTCTAGATTCTGTCCCTCTTCTTTTTCTTTTCTCAGTTCTTTCTCTAGATTCTGTCCCTCTTCTTTTTCTTTTCTCAGTTCTTTCTCTAGATTCTGTCCCTCTTCTTTTTCTTTTCTCAGTTCTTTCTCTAGATTCTGTCCCTCTTCTTTTTCTTTTCTCAGTTCTTCCTCTAGATTCTGTCTCTCTTCTTTTTCTTTTCTCAGTTCTTCCTCTAGATTCTGTCTCTCCTCTTTTTCTTTTCTCAGTTCTTCCTCTAGATTCTGTCTCTCCTCTTTTTCTTCACCTTCACATTGACTGCGTTGTGTGGTTCTGGGTCCAGATTCATGTTTTCCTGCGTAAGATGAGGATTGCAGAATATTTGTACTGACAAATAGCCAGATTCTAATCCATATTATTCATCATGATCTACCTTAATGTTTTAACTTTAAGAGTGAATAACATTTCCATGTGGTGCAAAGCTCCAAATGCAATGTGGTCATATGTGTTTTTGTTTACCTCCGTATGTGGCAATTTGGATCCTGTTACCGCCTGTACTGAATGCTTACTACTTGTGATCAGATGACCATCTTGATAACAGGTGGAAATGAAGTCAGTGATCATATAGCTTTGTCAGTGAAAGTAAAATTGATCAAGTCAGTGATCACTTTCGATTTTAGAGAATGGGGTGGTATTGACTGCTTTTACTGTGGTTTTGTCCCAACGCAACTTGGCAGGCCCAAATCACATTTAATTCATAGTCAAGTAATTGTTATTTGTATAGCACTTTTCACAATGTGTATTCCCTCAAAGCAGCTTTACAGAAAATAATAATAATGTAATAATGATTAGCGCTTTAATTTCACAAAGTCTTAAATCCAAACATTGCAAAAACCTGTGTGACAATTCAAATTTCTCCTTTCACAGTGTTTCACATTGAAAAAGTCACACAGATTTGGAACAATATGAGGGTGAGTAAATAATGGCAATTTTAATTTTTTAACTATTCCTTTAATGCAAACTGCACTCACTTCATTTTTTATAATATACATTTATTTTATGTGAGAGGTATTAGTTTATGGGGGTTTCATTCTGCCTAAAACATATCATGTTGCCCTGACTTTATTTTAATTGACTGCTACTCGAATATTGCATTGTTTGTCTTTCTTAAAACCTCTTAACCTATTGAGTTACTTTTTTGCCTTTTTTATTAAATTAACCTGAGTTTGAGAGTAAATCTTATTATATTATAGTTAAAAAAAATAAACAAAATAAAAATGGCAAATAAAAATTCTTAACAAATCTCTTTGCATATCAAAATATTTAATTATGATAGCGAAACTCAGAATACTCAGTCTTAAAATTTAGTTACAAAAAATTATATTGGAAATAGCTAATAATACATTAGCTATGCACACCAAACTTGACAAAAGTGAATGCTAACATCAGAGACATGGAGGGAGGGCTGTCAACATGGTCAGATGAAGTTGTTACAGTACGTTACAAATAACGGTGACCAAACCTGAAAGCCAAGCAAAAAAAGGATGGCAAGAAATAATGTGCAGATTGTGGGAGCAGCCAAAACACCGGCCTCGAGTAGCACAACAGCGGTGTCTACCTCTTTAGCGTAGTTCCTCTTGGCCACTCTAAACTGAATAAGGAGATTAGAGTGGCCAAGAGGAACTACACTAAAAAACTAGAACCAGTTCTTTTCCAGTGATCCTGCTTCAGTGTGGAAAAGTCTGAAGGAAATCACCAAATACAAGACACCATCCCCCAGCACTGAGGCCAATCAACAACTTGCTGAAGACCTGAATGAGTTTTACTGTAGATTTGAAACTCCCAGTCTAACACCCCACACCCGCTCTGAACATCTCTCCACACAACCATCAATACCTCCTACAACCCCCCTCTCCCACGTTTCAGATCAGTGAGGATGATGTGTGCCAGGTCTTCAGAAAGAACGAGAAGAAAAGCACCAGGCCTAGACGGTGTGACACCAGCCTGTCAGAAAACCTGCGCTGACCAACTGGCCCCCATCTTCTCACAGATCTTCAACAGATCACTGGAGCTGTGCAAAGTCCCTGCCTGCTTCAAACGCTCCACCATCATCCCCGTCCCAAAGAAACCCAAGATAACAGGACTTAATGACTACAGACCTGTGGCCCTAACGTCTGTGGTCATGAAGACATTTGAGAGGTTGGTGTTGGCTTATCTGAAGGACATTACTGGACCCTTACTAGACCCCCTGCAGTTTGCTTACCGAGCAAACAGGTCTGAGGATGATGCAGTGAACATGGGACAGCACTTCATCCTGCGGCATCTGGACAAATCAGGGACTTATGTGAGGTTCCTGTTTGTGGACTTTAGCTCTGCTTTCAACACCATCATCCCAACACTCCTCCAGACCAAACTAACCCAGCTCTCTGTCCCTAGCTCTATCTGTCAATGGATCACCAGCTTTCTGACAGATAGGCAACAGCTAGTGAGAAATTCACATACAACAGCCGCACCACCAGCACTGGCTCCCCTCAGGGTTGCGTCCTCTCCCCACAGCTCTTCTCCCTCTACACAAATGACTACACATCTAAAGACCCCTCTGTCAAGCACCTGAAGTTCGCAGACGACACTACAGTCATCGGACTCATCAAGGATGGAGACGAGTCTGCTTACAGAAAGGAGGTTAAAGAGCTGTCTGTCTGGTGCAGTCTTAACCTGGAGCTGAACACGCTCAAAACTGTGGAGATGATCGTGGACTTCAGGAGAAACCCCCCTGCACTCCCCCCACTCACAATCATGGATAGCACTGTAATGACAGTGGAGTCATTCAGGTTCCTGGGCACCACAATCTCTCAGGACCTGAAGTGGGACACTCACATTGACTCCATTGTTAAAAAGGCCCAGCAGAGGTTGTACTTCCTTCGCCAGCTGAGGAAATTCAACCTGCCACAGGAGCTGCTGAAACAGTTCTACTTAGCCGTCATCGAGTCTGTTCTGTGCACTTCAATAACTGTCTGGTTTGGTTCAGCTACAAAATCAGACATCAGAAGACTACAGAGAACGGTTCGGACTGCTGAAAGGATTATTGGTGCCCCCCTGCCTACCCTCCAAAAACTGTATACATCCAGAGTGAGGAAAAGAGCTCAGAAAATCACTCTGGATCCATCAAATCCAAGCCATCTCCTTTTTTAACTTTTGCCATCTGCGTTACAGAGTACCGAATACCAGGACAGCCAGGCACAAGAACACTTTCTTTCCCCAGGCAATCTACCTCATGAACAGTTAATGTTCTCCCATTGTGCAATTAAAGTACAGTATGTGCAATAACCTTATAATTATTTATCATCCTAAACCCTAGTACATCCCTACAACTTATTTTATTCTATTCCTATTCCATCTATACCACACCTGTACATACAATTTATTCTTTTTTTGTGGTCTATATTTATGCATGTGTATTTTATTTTATTCACATCTCTGTGTTGTTGTTGTCTACGTGTACTGGAAGCTTGTGACACTCTAACAAATTCCTTGTATGTGCAAACATACTTGGCAATAAAGCTCTTTCTGATTCTGATTCTAAATTGTTTTGAGAAGTGCTTTAAAATGAAAGAGAACTGTTATGGCATTCTGCCATGTTCTACTCAGCCAAGCATTTGCATTATATACAAGGAAGGTTTACTTACACTGCTGATTATTTGTTGTTATTTAGATTCTTGAAGTTGCTTGACACTATTGGTAAGTATAAAATTGCACTGTAAATCTGCTGATTAACTGACTTGTAATTATATAAAAAGCAATACCAAATTAAAAAAAATGATATAACATGGTATTCCTAAGAATATCAAGAAAGAAAATGCAACACTAAAAAGTTTTCTTCCCATTGAAAAAAATGTATCGGCTTGTCACGGGCGGGTGTGCTAGAGATCAAGCAGGACGACGAAGATGACGAATACAATAATATTGAATAACTTCACAACAGGTAATCCAGACAGGGTGATACACGTAGCACAAGGAGGTGTGACATAAACATCAACAATAACCAACAAACTAGAATACAAGAGACAGGAACTGATATAGGGCAGATAACGAGGGGCAGACAGGTGAGCACAATGAGGTGATCCAACTAATAATGAGAACAGGAACAACCAAATAAGGACACAGAGGGAGAAACTACAATCAACAGTCCACAGGGGTGTGACACGGCTTGGCATCCTCAGGTAGCGTGCCCCTGTCTAACACCGGCAATGCCAGTGACGCCATCAAATGGTGTCGCTAATAGCTACTTCCTGCAAGGTTCCTTAAAGGGCTACACTCTTAATTTCGCTCCTGAACACTGGCTCCTATTGTTTTTTATATAATAAACAATAAACAAAAATATGGAGCAAAAAAATTTTTTTTTAAATATTAATACTTTCTAATATTAATTCTACTTCTTGTACTTCTCGTACATCTATCTCATTGTGCTTCTTCGGATGCTTCAACTAATAAGGAGATCTTACTGGTTGGTCTTTCAATCTTGTTAGATTTCATTTGTAGTAACACACTTCTGACGTATCCTTTGGAATCTGCCCTTAATTCTAAGATTCTGCCCATGATCCACAGTCCTCGTGGTATATTTGGGTCTGCTACCAACACAATATCTCCTACTTTGAAGTTTCTTCTAGCACGGTTCCACTTTTGCCTTACTTGCATCATAGGAATATACTCTTTTATCCATCTGGTCCAAAAGAGGTTTGCAATGTACTGAACTTGCCTCCATCTTCGCCTTGAATAAGGATCATTATTTTAAAATATTCCTGGTGGAAGATTAGGTTGCATCTTCAGTTGTAATAAGTGATTGGGTGTAAGTGGTTCTAAGTCATTTGGGTCACCAGAAGATTTTGTTAAAGGGCGATTGTTTAATATAGCTTCAACTTCACACATACAGTAACTGTTAATAAAAACTCTCATAATTAAGAGTCTGTTGCTTTGTGATTTACAGAAGGATCCTTTCAATTAGGTGAATTAATCTTTCCCACACCCCTCCATGGTGTGAACCAGCAGGTGGGTTGAAGGTCCATGTTATTCCTCTTTGTAATAAAGCATTCTCAATCTTGTCTAGATTCCACTTTTTCCGAGCCAGCTTCAGTTCCTTTTCTGGGGCAACAAAATTTGTGGAATTATCAGATCTAATTTATTTAACTTGGCCTCTTCTACAAATGAATCTTCTGAATGCATTTATACATGAATCCGTGTCAAGATAATGAGCTACTTCCAAGTGTACAGCTCGACTTACAAGACATGTAAAGATGACTCCATATCTCTTATCCAGACCACATACCTTTTTAACTTCAGTTGGCCCGAAATAATCAACACCAACATAAGTAAATGGTGGTAGATCAGGTGTTATACGATCTTTAGGCAAATCTGCCATCTTCTGCTCTCCCATGGCTGCGCTATGTCTTCTGCAGGTTACACACTCAGAAATAATCTTTCTTGCTAAAGAGTTTGCACAGGGAATCCAATACTTTTGTCTCAATAATGACAACATATAATTCCTTTCACTGTATCCTGTTTGCTGGTGAATGTGTTTGAGCAACAAGTTGGAGATATGTTGATTATTTTGTAAGATTATTGGATTCTTTGTTTCGACTGGCATTGCAGAGTTTCTGAATCGTCCACCCACTCTCAGCAAACCATCGTGTATCCTGGGGTTCAATCTAAAAACAGAGCTGTCCCTCTTGACATTGAGGCTCTTTCTAACACTCGACAGCTCTTCTGTAAAGTCTTGAACTTGACAATAGCAAATAATTGCAGACTCAGCTTCCTTTTGGTCATCATTAGAAATATTGGATGCTTTGAGTGATGCTTTGTATTTGTTAATTTCTTTGTTTATTAGACTCTGCTTGTCATATTCAGATAGCTGTATGACTGTGTTAAGTACTTCTTTCCTTTTTATACACAAGGTTTGGAGTAGTTGTTTAAATTTAAGAATACATGCAACAGCTCTTAAGAAATGGTTCCAGGATGAATAATGGTGCATCAGGGACTTAAGACTAAAGTGATCTTTCTTTATTATGACATTGACGTTAATTCTTTCCTTCTTTGCTTCAGGATCATTTGGTTCAATTAGAGTTGAAGGGAGTGGTAACTTGGGTCATTATTGTTCTGTCTTTTGAAGTAAGATTGGTCCACTTCTCCATAAGCTACATCTTAGAAGTGCATCAGCTGTTAATGCTACAGGTACACCATGGAAATCCTCAGTCCATGCTGGAAAGAGCCTCCCAGACTGTCCTTTTCTAAAAAGGCTATAATTTGCAAAAACACGTGCATCATGCACCTTTCCAGGCCATCCAACATTAATATCTCAAAACTGCAGCTTATGCTCCACAACAGCCTGCAACAGTACTGAATAATAACTCTTGCGATTGTAGAAATCAGCCTTTGTTTTGCAAGGTGCCTTTGTTTTGCAAGGTGCTATTATGGGCACATGGGTGCCATCAATGGCTCCGACACACTGGGGGAAACCCCATTTGTCTCTGAAACCATAAACAATATCTCTCAAAACATTTCTTTGTGGCACTTTAATAAACTTTGGCATCAGAACTTGCTCTTGTACTTATGTATACAGTATAAATTCCTATTCCAAACCGGTGCAAGATGGTCCGGTATTCTGTGTTAGTAGATAGTGTCTACAAAGCCACTGTGACGAAGGGGAACTGGACATGGATCATGGCATTGTGGCAGTCCTGGACTGTGGAGCAGAGGGTAAGACCATAGGCCATGGAGCAGTGGTGGACCTGGACTGTGGAGCAATGGCAGGTCTAGATAGGTCTAGCATATTGTGTTGGAGCAGTGGGCAAGACCATGGGCCGTGGCAGTGGTGGACTGTGGAACAGTGGAGGATCTGAAGAATGAGGCGGAGCCGGCGCAGCAGGGAGCCAGGTCGGACCCGGCAGGACCGAGGATCCCCACGGTGGAGCATATGACCACCAGGGTGGAGCTGATGGAGCAGGCAACCAATGTGGAGCAGGTAACCAAGGTGAAGTCTGCCGATCAGAAGACCACCACAGGTCAGGAGGCCATGGCGGAGCAGAGACGTGGACAGGCCACTTGGCCGAGACAGAACAGACAGAGAGTTTATGATTGGTCTCCTTGGCCGTGATAGGGCAAAGTTCAGAGTCGGCCTCTTTAGCCATGATAGGACTGGCAGAGGGTTTACATGTGACCACTATGGTCAAAACAGAACAGGCAGTAAACTCACAGGCTGGTGCCAAAACAGGACTGAGCTCTAGGGCTTGAGTGGGCTCTGGAGTGGAGTCGAGGACTGGGGCTGGCTCTAGAGCAGATTCATAGACTTGAGCAGGCTCTGGAGTGGACTCATGGTCTGAAGCGGACTCTGCTGCCTCAAAAGAGTGTATAGCCCATACACACAACATGGCGAATGCCATTACCAGAAGGGCAGCAGAGGGTGGCAGAACCTCTAAGATAGCTGGGCTTGAGAGCGCTGAGGTCAGTGGGATGCCTGCCCACTACATGATCGTGGGGTCCCTCATCCACAATGCCAATGGTAAATGAGGAACCACTAAGCTGAAGGGCATAGTCAATATTTTAAGAAATGGCTAGTGTACATTGTACATATGCAGGGTTTTAGTTTCGATAGCCTATATAGTTATTTTATATTTTAAACGAATTAAATTATTTATTTATTTCATTTTAACACATAATTCACAACATTGGAACATAAAATTTTAAATAAGTTACCCATTGATGTTCATGAGAGTGTGTTGATTGTGGATACATTGAATTTAGCAGGAATGGTCGGGTCAGGAAGAAAATAATTCTAAGCGGACAGCGGGTGAACAAAGAGTGAATATATAGCGGGAGCAGGTGGGTGCGGAATAGAACCTTGCGGGAGCGGGACTAAAAAAACAGTCCCGTGCAGACCTCTAGTGCAAGGTCTAGTGGTGTGTTTTTAAAAGCTGGATTTCTTTTAACTTGAGCGCCATGTTTTAGAATAATGTATTTAATGTGCGAGAAGCTGCTAAAAAGACCTGAGATGAGAGCGCAGCATTCAAACACAAATTCAAAGACATCCATAGCGCATTTACTTTGAAATACAATTGAAAAGTACCGCAGTGGAATTAAAAATGTGTTCTGAGTGAATGACCCTACTTAAAGGTAGCAAATACAGATGGCAGAGTATTGAATAAAACAAAATCACATAGAGGCAACAAATTCGAAAATCTGACATCCAGGAAACAATATGTCTTAGGCAGCAGTTTTACCACAAATACAGACAAGTGATACCACCACAACCACCACCAGAAATACTTAATTGTGTCTGCTTTACAATGAAACACAAGCGAAACACAAACCTATTCCCTGACATAACACATTCATTGCGACCCATTTAACAGATGCATCATTTTAAGTTAGAACAACTTGAACAGCAACAAACAATAACAATCCAGCGAAATAATCAATTAACTATGACCATCTAATCCTCTATTAAACATGAAAAAATTATTTAATCATACCTTTAGCTTACTCAGTAGTGCTGCATTAGTTGAACCGCTTGAGCAGGAAGTTTGTTTCTCAGATGAATTAAAACGCGACTTAGTGAAACTGACTGTCCTAAATTGTTGCTATAGTAGCATCATATTAATGCTAGAAAGCCTATGCATTTGGCAACTGTATTTTCTTTTAAATAAACCATTATATTTCATAAATAAAATCTATTTTCACACTCATCTTGAGTGAGGGGGCGTGATTGTTTTACTGTGCATGTGCTTTTACCATCAGTATCTTCTGTCAGCAGATGTTCTTGTTCTTTTTGCTTCTTATCACTGTCCACTATAACTGAAATGGGAATATCATTTTGCTCATTTCTGTGACGTTTTCTCTTTCGGCAGCAAATCACAGATAATACTGTGGGGAATGAAACAAGTAAGCCGTTTTAGCAACAAACAAGAAAATAATTTGAATGGAAACATAGTATATGTTAAACACAAAACAATACCTGCTTGAAATATTGAATTACTGCACATAATGTAAAAAGTTAAATCTAATGTTCACAATGTAATAATTTTCTCAAACCCTAATAAAATAGGTTATTAGAGCAGATTATGCATTTTATTTATTTTTTTGCATAATGGAATAGATTCAATTATGAACTCATCAGAAGGGTTTTGTTAAAAAAACAATAATATTTTGAATAATAATAATAATAATGAAATTTTAAACATCAAATATGATTATATTAAAGAAAAGAGCAGCATCAACATTCCTTAAAATTTCTTATGTTTTCCACCAAAAAAAAAAACATATGGGTTTGGAGCAACAAGAGGATAAGTAAATAACTGTAAAAATGTCATTGAATTAAAACATATAATTGAACTTACCTGTCGCAAGTAATGTCAGTATTCCAAGTACTACAAAATACAAATTAACTTCCAGATCTGCAGCCTCGTTCATTTCCATGTTCCTAAATTCAATCTTATTATCTCTTATTCTCATTTTTAAATCAGGCGAGCCAACCAGGGTGGTGTCTTCTGCGAGCTAGAAAGGTTTGTCACATTGAGTTTCAGATATAGATATATGCACCACTGAATAAGTGACTAGAATTCTGATAAAGGTACAGCACTATTTCCAGAAGAGTTGAGACATTTTGTAAAATACAATTAAAACTAAAATCTGTGATTTGTTAAATTCTCTTAAAGCTTTATTTGAAAAAATTAAATTAAATCAACGGCACCTGTTTTTGAATATTGATTGATAGTAGGCTACTAGTGTAGATATGCAGGCCTAGATAAAGTCATTTTTAGATGCAACGAATAAAACGGGAAAAATACGAAACTTTTAAATGAATTTAATAACATAGCCTAACCTACATGGAAGCGCTGTAGTTTTGCAGCTATAAAAATATGAAAAGTAGGCTACAACACACAAATAACATTTTAAGTTACTTCCGTTTCTGAACAAAAAAAGTAGTAATTGATGTCATAAATACAGGAAAAAATATCACAAACATTTGCAATCTTATTTATTTTTGTTGTTATGTACGATAGATTCTGACAATTAAAACAAAAAATCAGCCACTTGTATTTATGACATCAATTACAACTTTCTTTGTTCAGAACCAGAACAACGCCAGAATTAAGCCAGATTTGGCCCAGACTCCGGGAAGCCAAGCATAAGAATACTAATGTAAATTTGTTAATCGACAGTAAGAATTTTTAACTGATTGATCACCTACTTTCGTTTGCTGCATGTTTAGAAAACACGCTAAACATAAATTTTACATTTTTGAGAGGAAAAAAAAACAGATAAATCACGTAGCCTGTAAGTCACATTTTATTACATTCAGAAATAATACCTGCAGGCCTACATAAAGCGTAATGTTATAATGTAAAAAAACAACAAACACTGAAGACTATTAGTTCCCCTCATTCCAAAACAAATTCTTTAAATTTAACCATATTCAGAACAGAACAAAAATAAAAAAATATATAATTCTAATGAATAAATATAATATAACTGCAGTATGTAATAGAATAGCCTAATATAGGCCTGCACTGTAAAAAGTGACCATGAATTTAACGGTAAAAGACTGTAAAAATGCTACAGTAAAAACCTGTTAAATGGTTAACGGTAAATTCCCCAACTATATACAGTGAAAAACTGCATTGGACATTAATTTTACGGTAGTATAACGTTTTTGGAAGTGAAAAAGACTGTATAAACTAAAGGTTGCTACTGTATTTTTTACGGTAAAATTCCAGCAACCACAGCTGCCAGTTTTTTACGGTAATTGTTTTTAACAGTGTAGCTATAAACAAGCCCGAAACAAATTAGATTATAGCGAAACTGAAAGTAAAGTTGGGTTCATTTGAGGGAGCACAGTAGCCGCTTTTCCACTGCTGGGCCAGTGCGAGCCAGTGCTTTAAACGGGCCGGGCGGGGCTAATAGCCTCGGACCTGTAGCACCGAGGCCAAAATCAAGCTGCGTTTCCACCGTCGGGCCAGAAGCTACGCTGCGCTTCACTAAAACACGCCCTTAACACGCCTCTCAGGAACAACGTCACGACGCAACCATTTCAGCAACAAAGAGAAGTTATCAGAAAACTAAAAATAAATAAATCACTGGAACTAGCGCGATCACAAAAAGAACATGATAAAAGCGGCCGTTTGTTTACATGTTTTGTTAAAGATTTAAATCCAAAAGCATCAATGTTTTACAATAATAAGTGATACATTGATCATAATGAATTAATTTATCAGGATTGAAAATTAGTCACACAGCAATAAAGCGGTATGTACATAGCCTACCTACTTATTCAGTCGAGTCTGTTTCTGTTGATTTGTAGTCACAGTATATACATCCCATTTAGAAAGAATTATCATTTCTATATTTTTATAAAAGCTCCCGAACAAAAAACATAATATTTTTATGACATGCGCGGAGCTAAACTCTCAAGACGAGACTTATAACAGATAAAATATGTTACTAAGTAAATACATCGAGAATTAGAAGCTGACGTCTGATTTCTTCAAGCGGTCGTAGTTACCATGTTTACTATGGTAACGTTAATGGCTAGCGTGCATAGTCTTTTGCATCGCTTATAAATATTTCTGCCTTGTATGGTGATCATAATACACTTTATATCAAGTTATTTAAAAAAACACTCGCTGCTGTCTGAAAGTGAGTTTTGAACTAAACTTATTTTAAAAGTCTTTAATGCTGGTGTTATAGCTGTTAACTTTATGAAATGATCCGCGGCGTTAACGCTCTCCAGACGCGGAGAAACTCCGCCTTTGTTCATAGCCACTCCTCTAGCCCCAGCTGGCTCGCTTTGGCTCAAGGTTTTCGTCTGGCCAAAAAACCCGGGCCGTTGGCCCCGAGGAAGCACCGACGGGGCACGATCAAGCCCCGGAAGTGACAGTGGAAACGTGACTGGCCCTGGCACACACTAGCACGCCCGCTTTTGGCCCGACAGTGGAAACGCGGATAGTGACTGATGAGGTGGCTGGGCCGGGCCCCCTGAGGCCCCCTTGTGGCGCCGACGCTGTTCAAGACAATTAGCAAATCACAGATTATTGTTTTTATTGCATTATTCAACTTTTCTGGAAATGGGGTTGTATAAATCAGGGCAATGCGCAAACATTTCTTCAATAAAAATATATATTATATACTTATACCTATACTACATACCTTAGACTTTTCTAAACATTTATAGTTACTTACAAGCCCCCTGCAAGTTAACAGGGCGGAACACAGTTTTCTGTCAAACATTCATATGTTGATTAATATATTTATTTGTTTTTGGCAAATAAAGGAAATGTTTGTCTGAAAACCTTTCTTGTTATATTCTGTGTGTCCTGTACGGAAACATTAATGTGCTTTGTCAGTCACTGTAAAAGTGATGTACTGCACTACTTGTGATATGTTTCATTATTGTGCTACAACTGTGTGACCTGTGCTACAAGACATTCAACCTCTGTAGCAACAGTGCTATGTGCAAAAAATGTTAACGTGCAGCCCTGAACAGGTCTATTATATTTCCAACCAGATCTCATGAAAATGCATATAAATAGTACACCAAATAAAAACGAAAACTCGTGGTATTGATACGCAAAAATAAACTTTGGCGTGTATATGCTACGCGATGGGTAGGTTTAGGGTTGTGGGGTAGATGCGTATCATATGCACGTGAAAACTGTGTATCATATGCACGTGAAAACTGCGTATCATATGCACGTGAAAACTGCGTATCATATGCACGTGAAAACTGCGTATCATATGCACGCCAATCACATGCGTATCATATACACGCCAAAGTCCATTTTTGCGTATCAATACCATGAGTTTTCGTTTTTATTTGGTGTACTATTTATATGCATTTTCATGAGACCTGGCTCTATATTTCATATAAACACACAAAGGTAAAGCATCTAGCCTGTTATAATTCTAGAGGAATGTTTCTTAACAGAAACGTCTGTCTTTATTGTATAGTACAAAGAATTATAACAGAAGAACAGTGTTGGTTCTTATCCTGTAAAGGGCTAAGACTTCGGATATACAAGAGAAAAGACTTACCTCAGAGAGACAGATTGTAGCCTACAGGTCAGACAGAAGAAGATAGACACCGACACAAGCGTTTTCATATCTAAAATACTGCATCGATTACTTATCTGCCTTTTACTTTCCTGTAGCTCCTCCCTGATAGAAACAAAAAGAAACGAGGACGAATGGATCTCAGTGTAAATGGCTAAATGAGGCTCCGCAGCAGCTGGATCGATTAGGTTATGAGCTGTCAATACATTTAATAAGGATGTTATTAATGTTTATTGAAACCGCAAATATAAATGTGAATGCAAGCCGTAGCCTAATGCCAGATGCGAAGGGAGAGAAGAATTAGGCGCAAAGACTTCCACACAGAATGTACTTTCACATTTAAAGAGTGAAACAAACAGTAGAGAGCTAGTACTGACAACACTGAAGACCTCGAAGAAATCGGCTGCTGTTGAAAATGGCCGGAAAATTAAAAAAACTCACTTTGCACGACAAAGCCATCAAAGTGGTGAAAAAACCAAGCGATCTCGGTAAGTTAAGTAGATTTACTGGACCAACCAAATGAAAGTAAATGTTAATTAGCAAAAACTATATCTGGTTCTATTCACGGTGAGACTATTTTCTTTAATAAAGCCCGACACAGTTTCACAAGTAGCCTACATCTGAATTAATTGGATGGCATTGCATTGTAATTGCAATCTAATGAACGCTCTAAAATGCTATACTTTGTTTTGATAGAAATCTACACAAAGCACATTTCTACTTAAAATCAATAGTTAATGATGCTGCTAATAGTTCACCATTAAAAGTGGGAATGTGCAACTAAAAAGTAATCGCTTTAACTAAATGTAAATTTTTCTGTGTTCAAAATGAGCAAAATGCATATAATGAGTGAGTACATCATGAATTCATCTTCCAAACTGCGTTTTTGTCTTATTCCGAATCACTACTGTACACTTATAATAAGTGCTTATATTCGGACTATTGTAGCCTGGTCACCGCTGCGGAGTAACACCTGCGTGAATCGCCATAGACATACACTTAGAGAAGTAGATCCGGTTGGAATGTTCTTCCGCGGGATGTGTGCACAGTTCTGTTTATTAAATGCTAGAGCGCCAAAAGTTACATAGTGCTGCTTTTTTACTAATTTAAGAATGATTATTGTTTCTAATGCCTTTAATGAAGTCTGTGTACATCTTTCAGATGAATATGACAATGACCCTGGTGTTTTAAGAGTTGAGCTGTCTTGCGGTCATGTCGCAGATCCGATGACACTTACAGATTGTTGCAAAGCTCAGTTGTTAAATGTGAGTGTATTTTACAACCTGTTGTTATATAGTCTATATGTTTTATATGAATGCAGTTTATGTAATGTCCAGAATGTGTAGAAGAAATAAATATCCTATGAAAATCTTTACCTCGCTGTACTTTAGAAAAAAAAGGTATAATGTCAAATTGATATTAATAAGCTTTGTTATATCATTTCAGGGAGAAACTGTATTTAAGTGTCCAGTGTGTGACGAAGAATGGCCATATGATGAAGTCCGAAAATCAGCCAAACTTACAATTAATGAGCGAATAGGTTTTGAGGATTTGCTTGGAATAAACGCTGCTAAGAAGTTAGATATAAAGGATGTATGTACATTTCTGCATCTTTACCTGGATCTTATTATTCATTTAATACATTTACAGTATATATGTACAGTTTTTGTTCATCCCTGTCTTTGATCTTTCTGCAGTGTCCTGGTTGTGGCACTTTTATAGAGAGGGTGCACACCTCCAATCTCGGCGTAGAATGCTTGATCTGCACTAAAAGGACCAGAAGAATCTATAAATTCTGCTGGCAGTGTCTGAGAGAGTGGAAAGGGCCTCAACCGTGTGCTGATCAGTGTGAAAATGTGGGTTGCAATATCAAGGACCAGGAACTACTTAAAGACTGTTCGGTGGTTACTTTAAAATATATTCAAAATGTCCAGTGTCCAGCGATTCGCGCCTGCCCATTGTGTGGCGTGCTGATTGCACACTCAAACGTGGGATGTAAAATCATGACATGCCAGAAATGTCACAAAGAATTCTGCTTTCTCTGTCTTAAACCTGCTCAAGAGTGCCTAAAAACATCTACTCCTTACGTGTTATGCACAGCTGAAGTCGCACCAAAGCAAGTAGATGTAAGATTGTGAGCATGATGTGCTGTAAATTATGCAGAAATGATATGTTTATGTACAAGTAATGTAGAATACATATCAGACAATGGATATATATATTCCTAGAATCATCGTGTGTGTGTGTGTGTGTGTGTGTGAGAGAGAGAGAGTGTGTGTGTGTTTTGTGTGTGTGTGTGTGTCTCCATGTGTGTGTGTGTGTGTGTGTGTGTGTGTGTGAGGTGTGTGTGTGTGTGTGTGAGTGTGGGTGTGTGTGTGTGTGTGAGAGAGAGAGAGTGTGGTGTGTGTGTGTGTCTCTGTGTGTGTGTGTGTGTGAGAGAGAGAGACGAGAGAGAGAGAGACGTTGCGTGTGTGTGTGTGTGTGTGTGTGTGTGTGTGTGTGTGCGTGTGTGAGTGTGTGTGTGTGTGTGTGTGTGTGTGTGTGCGTGTGTGTACGTGTGCGTCGGTGTCTTGAGTGTGTGTGAGTGTGGTGGTGTGTGTGTGGTGTGTTGCGCGTGTTTTTTTTTTTGTTTTTGTGTGAGCGTGGTGGAGTGTGTGTGTGAGTGTGTGTGTTGTGTGTGTGTGTGTGTGGGCTTGGGTGTGTGTGTGTGTGTTGTACATGATTTTAAAATTATTTTGTCCTGCTGTTATTTGTTTCTAGTTGAGGAAGGTTGACCTTTAAAAATAATGAAAAGGTAATAGGATTATGCTAACAGTTCAGTTTGTTTAATTAGAGCTGGGAATCTGGATTTAAAAAGTAAATCTCAATGTTATTTTCTCATATTATTGTGATAGTTGTATATTTTTCTAAATCTGTAGTTGCTCTGAAATGACATAATCAATTATAATTGTAATAGTATTAAAACTCAGTATAAAAAATCACAATTTTTGTTTACATAGTCTTTTCTATGAAACCATTTATATTTATTTATGTATTTGTTTTATTTTTTGTGAAATAACTGGACATGCAAAACTCCATGTTATTGGACCCAGTTGAATTTTATTATAAGAAAAATGTAATGGTGAATAGTTTTTTTTCTCTTCGTTTTAGTATATAAAATATTTGTATAATATATAGTGTTATATATTTATTATTATACTTCATAATCAGGGTCGTCGTTAGGGAATCTCTCGCTTCAGTGCATGCCAGGACGTCTCCTTCAGACAAAAGAGTTAGAGATCTGCAATCACAAGGCTTTGAAGACACAAGCATTATGTGCCGAGGAAGCAGTCCAAAGACCAGTTCAGATTAGAAGAGCAGACTATGTCAAATCTATTATTAGCTATAGTTATTTGCTGGAATCCTGTACACAGACAAGCATCTCATTGACACAAAAATAAGGAAGGATGTATTATGCAGTGAATTCAGTGATGAGAGTTTTATTAGATACAGTAAGAAATGATTTGAAGTAATAATAAATATCCCAAACTAAAGCCAAATGATGCTACTGATAGAATAATAATAATAAAAGCAGCAATTATATCTTTCTAGAGAATAGGGCAATTTCACATTCAGAAAATTCTAAACCCATTTAAAAGGAAGTAAACAACTTTCTACGCATTGCCATACAGTAAGATAACTAAAATGAAAGTTGATATCCAAGTGTACTGTAAACTACAACTTAATTCAATTCAGCTGTCCACCTCAAATGGCTGTTTCTTAAATAATGAACTATTAAATGTATTAACTGATTTTATTATAATGTTCAATTACTATAACTATGCATTATAATTTAACATTCATACTTGTTCATCTTATTTGTCCAGTGCACTAATTGTACATTGCATATTTTATACACAATAAATTACAAAATAATATGTCCTCCGTGCTTTACCCACAAACTGCAATCATGGTGACAATCAATAAACATTATGAATCATGTGACTAACAGTGACAACAAGAACAGCAGCACCAAAAAAAGGAACAGAAAAAATCATCTTATATCATTGTTTAATTGTAAAAGTCTGAGAAACTTAAAATCAACATAATTATCCTCCTTAGAAACAGTTTATATAGTTTTTGGGAGAACTTTTTTTTTTTACTGGTTTACAATATTATTACAATTTCTTTTTTTATTACTATTTTTGTTCATTTTAATTGCTCTATCATTTACACATTTTCTTGGTACATTTGTAATATAATGGCCCGGTTTCACAAACGGGGCTTAGCTTAAGCCAGGACTAGGCCTTAGTTAAATTAAGATATTTAAGCAACTTTTACAAACATGCATTAGAAGAACACATTACAGGTGTGCATCTTGACACAGAACAATGACACTGATGTATTTTAAGACACATCAGAGCAAGATATTTTAATTTGAGACCGCTCAAACATGTCTGGGACTAGCTTAAGCCTTGTCCAAGTTAGTCCAAAACATCTACAGGCTGAAAGATAAGCGTTCCATAAACCGAATCCTGGGAAACTCTTCATCATGCAATGGGCCTATAAAGAAAACACGCACACAAAAGGAAACATAAAGACACAATCATCCATTGCAGGATTTAATATGATACAATAATTGTATGCAACAATATAAAATCACGAGTGCCAAAGCAAAGTTTATAAGAATACAGAATAAAATAAAGAATAATTGTCCCGACCTGGATCTCTTTAGGCACTGGTCACCCAGAGGGTGGTTCCCCACAGCAACAATCACATTCTTATAAAACTGAATTTTTTTCAGTGCAACCTCTAAAAATAAATTGATCCAAGAGGATGATTTAATGGCAAACACCATCGATTCAATAAATGATAAGCTGTTTTCTTACAATAGCAGTTTATTCAGCATAGTGACTCCTCTCTTCCATTCCTCTCCTCCCCTGTTTACCACTGTGATACACTTTTTTCTTCTTCTTTTTTTTTGTTGTTGCTAACCTTGGATGCGTTCCATAAAGTGGCTTTGGTTATACTGACCTATCCACTAACAGCTACACACAAACGCTCTGTGAAAATAATACCCCAATAAAATCCCTGTGTATGAATCATGAAACAGCACGTTTTCACACTGGTAAATGGTCATTATTTTGTTTAGAAAATAACTAAATGCTTGTCTAGATAACTAAATAATAATATTAATAATCAATTGCATTTTTATTAACTAACATTCATAGCGATTAATAAATGCAGGATATCAAATATGAATTGATACTCATGTTCATATGGTTATTATACTGAATGCTCATAGTTGCTCATTGTTATTCATGTTAGCTGAGGCACTAACGTTAACAAATAGAACAAATAGAACCTTATTGTAAGTGTTAACTCTTAATTTTTTTTTAAATAAAACAAAGTTTCATTTTATACGAATCAGAATCAGAAAAGTGACAGTCGTCTTAACAGACAAGTTTATATTATGAGAGTGCGATATTAAAAAGAACAATGAAAATTATCATACCTCCACCACGCATTTTCAGCACGGCATGAATGACACAGAGTGCTTCGATCTTGTAAAAATAAAGATTTTTATCTTCTTCAAGATCCTTTCCATCGAAAATCAACCTCAGCTGGTTGAGATCTGACAAGAAAGATAAAGTCAAATATTAAGACGTCATATTTGAACCATGTGGACAAAAATTTTAATTTACCATTTACTCCAGGAAAATGACTTATGGCTTGTTTCTTTAAATCTCCAATGGTCAGTTTCCCATTTCCATCATTTGGTGCTGGTGTTGGCAGATGCAATGTTTTAATTGTACTTTTGTTAATCTTCAAATAGACCTGGAACTCCATTCTCGTTCTGTTAGAATGTTCTTCTTCAAGTGATGTGAGACAGAAACATGGTGGCTTTATAAACAGCCTTTACTTTCACTTTTATTTCTAAAAGGGTGTTGACTAAAACACAATTGTCAATTCATCTAAAGTCAAGGTGCTGTATGTTAAGTTTAGATCACGTCAACCAATCCATGTGACAAAATCAAATGAATCATGGCACATTTTATTGCTTCCATATCCAATAATAGGCAAAAATCACCTAAAAGATGACAATCAGAGATACCTTGAATTGTTATTTGAAGAGCAGCTGGAGTAAATCAGCAGGACAGTTGAAGTAAAAGCACAGGTTGAGTGACAATAGAGAGAAAGACAAAATATACACAAAATTATCAGTTATTTCTGTGTGAAGTAAAAACAAGCTGTTTTCTACGGTGGCCGAGAGGTGCAGAACAAATCACAATTCTGAAAACAAAATAACTACTTACAAACGCAAATGCAAAAACAAAATAATTCGGAAAACACAACAACAATTCAGAAAACATTATAACAAGTCGAAAAAACACAACCGACAAATCAGACAAACCGGAAGAGGTAGGTATAGTCTGAGACAGCGCCATTGGTTTGGGATTACTCTCGCTGATTGGCGAGACATATGCAATCACCGTACCAGAGAAGAACCCGCCAGAAACACAGCAGAGTCATGGTGAAAGTTCGGAGATGTATTAAAGTAGATCAGTTAATGTATTGTCTGCAATTGCCCTTGCTATGGAATAAAAATAGGGGTGTATAGTAATCCTGTAACTATTGCTAGTTAAAAGTGATTGTATCATATTAAAATGGACTCCATTGGTGCAGATGGTTAAGTGTGTGCCCTTGGCATTTTGATGCGATCGATCAGGGGTTCGATCCCACCTTTCTCCATTTTCAAATCTCATATCACATCGGAAAAGCATTTATTTTCAATAAATTTAAGGAAATAATCAAAAAGTTGAAAAAAAAGTATTGGGTAGGGTTAGGGTTAGGGTAGGTGTAGGGAGGGTTTATTGTACCAATAAGGTGGCATCCAAATAATTAATAAAATTATAATTTACACTCAATAAGTTATTACTGCATACTGTTTTATAATGTACTACAATACTGAAGGGAGATAATGCCACTATTTGCAACAAGTAGTTACTGAAGTAGAATCTGCTATTTAAGTAGTGTAAATAGGATTTGCACTTAGTTTAAATGGCATATGGCTAAAAAATACTGCTATTTTTCACTTAGTGTAAATAGAATCCAATGCTAATACGAGATTTGAAAAGGGAGAAAAAAAAAGTTCGGTAAAAGGCGGGATCGAACCCGGGTCGATCGCGTTAAAAAGCCAAGGGCAAGTGCTTATCCATCTGCACCACTGAAGCTAATATTTACAGCCATTTTTAACTAACTGTAAATAGACACCCCGTTTTTTTTTTTATTCCATAGTAAGGGCAAATTCATACAATACATTTAATCTGAGCTACTTTTCATACAAGGAATCTGCTGTTATTCGGCCTGGTTGGTAATTCGCTCACGGTATACGGGCGGTGTGATGGCCAGATGTCTCAGTCCAGGTCAGCGGTGTGTGAGTAATCCCAAAACAAGGCGCTGTGCTGTTCAGGACCTATACCTACCTCTTTCAGGTTTTCTGAATTGTTGTTTTGTTTTCTGAATTGTTATTTTGTTTTCTGAATTGTTGTTGTGTTTTTTGAATTGTTATTTTGTTTTTTAGACTTGCATGTGCGTTTGTAATTTGTTATTTTGTTTTCAGAATTGTGATTTGTTTTGCATTTCTCGGCCACCGTAGTTTTCTTTTGAACACTATTTTCAGTGTTTATTTTAGCCGACGATTGGCCACTGTTCAAATATAGACTTTTGTACTGCAGTGATTTGTTTTTTTTTTTCTTTGAGAGGGGTATACAGTATAGTGTGACCTGCCTAGTGGCACTTTGAAATTAACACCACTTTCAAGGAAAATTTGCTAATCACACTGATACACGTTGTGACAGAATCCAGGGGCGGACTGGCCATCTGGACGTTCTAGAGAAGTCGGCCTGGCTGGTTCATCATCAAAGAAAAAGTTTCAGATTAAGTGACATTGACGGCCAACAAAAGGAGGCGCTAATGCAATCTATTTTTGCTTAAAATAAACCAAAACTGACGTGAAGGAGAGAGGGCTCGTGATGGTGTAATGGGTGCAGTTTCGAACCCAGGTCTCCGGGGTGGGAGGCAGACGCACTAACAAGGAGGCTCCAGGACACCCCTAGTCTGAGCTTCCACTGCTATTTATTACTCCACATTGTCTGACATGAATATTCCCTCTCATAAGAGGACAGCAGCGATTATACAACGGGTTACACTTGAGAGATATTGGGTTAGAAAATAAAGTGCAATTGAAGTGCTTAAGCGTGATTTACTCCGATTAACATGCGCCCACACACCACACACACACACACAGACATATGATTACTCACATTGAAGAATTCTGCAGTTTCAGGTTTCAAGATTTTATGTTTATTATTATGTCATATACATTCTTGCTTTCTGCTCTTTTTATGTAGATTTCAAGTATTTAAGTACATATAATAATACATTTATTTCAATCCCCTGCTGAAAAAAACAACAACAATGGAAACCATCAATAGAATTTGTAATGGTTTTACTGGTTATAAGGGAAATTGTATTGGTTTTAATGGAAATTGTAATGTGCCCTATTGGTCTCTACTGGTAATTAGTTGCCTATTATTGTTGTTAAATATTATTATTGTTAAATCCACTAAATCCTAATGTAACATGTCCCAAAACACACTACAGGAAACCATTATTTAATTGTTTTAATGATTAAAAGTTGATGGTTTGTAACGTTTGTAATGGCATTTGTAGTGGAAACCATTAGAATTTGGATTGTTTGAATAGCATTGGCAAAAGATGTTAAATATGAAAATTTACCTTACAGACTTGAGTCAGAAGCGCCAGACTGTCCTTGCAAAGTTGGAACTGCCCCACTTTATAGAAACAACAAAGGAAGTGTGGATTACTCACAGGAAGCAGTCCTCATCTTCCATAAAATGTGCTGCACACATCTGAAGATTTGGGTTAAACTGTTCTGGAACAGTGTTGACACTGATTTCTAGTCATGTCCTATTTTGGAAGGCCAAACACAAAGTAGTTTCGCTTTCACAACGAAACACACAGGTCTCCACAACAGGCCACTGCCGGCACAACAATATTACAGCGAGACTAAAAGTATGACTTCTTTCTTTGCGTGGACCACGTTTGGGCGGCGTTATGCAAATCTTCCCAGGTAGTGACGCTGGTATGTGGGGGTGTGTTAGAATGAGGCGTTTTAGGTAGGTGTGGCTGACTGTTAACTTTTATAAAGAATATCTCTTTCGATTTGAGACTTTAGTATTTGCAACTTTACAGATCTTCTTTATAGCACCAAGAGCTTGTAACACTCCAAAGAGAACGGAACAATTTAAATCACATCATATGACCCCAATAATAATAATAATTTTTAAAGAGTGTAAAAGTAGAAGTCTAAGTAACCACCGAGACCAAAAAACTGACCTTCACAGACTGTTGAGTATGAATAATGGAATAATATATGTTACTATATGAATCTTAATGATATAATAATTTTAGGAACTACGACCAGTTTCGTTCTTCCATTGCAAAACCTTGAACGAGTTGTCAACCACGTCTTGCCTTATCACACGGAACTATCTCTCCTGACAGCAACCAGTTCTGGTTTCAGAAGTGGAGACATTCAGGATCGACGGGAGGCTGCCTGCTTTCAGTTGTTGACGCTGTAAGACTGGCAAAAGACAGATTCCATATATCTGCATTACTATCTCTGCGGGATCTGTCCGTGTTGCTTTGACAAGTTACATAAGATCCTTTGTCATACTCCTACTGGCATAATGGGCATGTCTCAAGTACCGCACTCCAGTGGTTTGAGTCTTACCTCTCAGATAGGTCCTTCAAGGTATCTTGGAGAGGTGAGTTGTCCGAGTCGCAACATCTATATACTGGGGTGTCTCAGGGCTCAGTTCTTGGACCACTTTTTTTCTCTGTCTACATGGCATCACTAGGTTCTGTCATTCAGCAACATGGCTTTTCATACCACTGCTATACTGATGACACTCAACTCTACCTCTCAATCCATCCTGATGATCCAACGATAGCTGCTCGCATCTCAGCTTGTCTATCAAACATTTCTTGCTGGATGAAGGATCATCTCAACCTCAACCTTGCCAAGACCCAAACTCAACCTTGCCAAGACCTAACTGCTTTTGGTTCCAGTAAACCCATCACTTTATCAAAACTTCACCATCCAGTTAGGCACATCAACAATAACTCATTCAAGGACAGCCAGAAACCTTGGAGTTGTGATAGATGATAAGCTGAATTTCTCAGACCACATTCCTAAAACTGCCCGGTCCTGCAGATTTGCTTTATTTAACATCAAGAAGATCAGGCCCTTTATTTTGGAACATGCTTCACAGCTCCTTGTTCTAGCTCTTGTTCTGTCCAGGCTGGATTATTGCTCTCTTGGCAGGTCTTCCAGCCAGTTCTATCAAACCTTTACAATTAATCCAGAACGCGGCAGCAAGATTAATTTTTAACGAGCCAAAAAAGAATGCACGTCACACCTCTGTTCATCAATTTGCACTGGCTACCAATAGATGATCAAATTCAAGGCATTAATGTTTGCCTAAAAAAAACACCACTGGCTCTGCACCCCTTTATTAGATGTATGTGCACCTAGAAGCTGCGTTCTGCAAGTGAACATCGCTTTATTGTTCATCTCAAAGAGGCACAAAATCACTTTCACGGACTTTTAAATTAAATGTTCCCTCCTGGTGGAATGACCTGCCCAACTCAATCCGAGCAGCTGAGTCCTTAGCCATCTTCAAGAATCGGCTAAAACACATATCTTCCATCTTTATTTGACCCTCTAACTCTAGCACTCTCTATTCTAATTCTATACGTTTAAAAAAATAAAAAACTTGCTTCTTTTAGGCTTGCACTCTATTCATTTACTAACTGACACACACACTAGCTTCTCTAATCTTTTTGTATGCTATCTATTTGTTTTCTTTTTATTTATTATACAAATAACAAAAGAAAAAAAGCCTCTAACACTAGCTTTCTCTATTCTTTTTCTATTCTAGCGGTTTCTTTGTATTAGTATTATAATTTTAAAACAAAACTTGAAAGTGAAGATATGTCACTGTTTATTTATTTTTACTAAATTTTATACTACTTTACTATTAATTTTGCTAATGTTAAATGGTTAAATGAAGCCTGCCGTGTTCAATTTAGAAACCTTTTTCCTAAGAAATCTAATCTTGGCACCCTAATTTTTCATTTCTAGTCCCTCCACGATGACTGGCACTAGTATTATGTCGACCTTTTCTTTGTTCTTTGCAAACAACTTCCATGTGGTTCAGGTAATTATCTAATTGTGCATACTCATCAAATGTTTTTTATCGAAAGAGAAAATAACGTGTCATATGACATTTTATATCAGTTGGGCTGGGTTTTTTAAGGAGATTTGGGAGTGCTGGGGGAATACCGAGTTCTTGTGTAGTATCAGCAACAAAACAAGTCAAAACACTATGTATTCTTAAGGAAGTAACACTATAAGAGTATTCAACTCCAACAATGGCACATCTAAAATTCCCCTTTGCTAAAGAATACATCGTAATACATGCTTGAAACTTTTTGAGGATGAGTCACAGTTTTTTATTATGAGATGAGAGTGAAATAGAAACTAAATTGTTTATTTAAATGATCCTTTCATCAGCATTTCAGTGCATGTTTCATACCAGGACTACTTAACACAGAGAACAATGCACATTATGATACACAATAGAAAACAAAAATACTTTTGTATAAGAGTTACAGTTAACTTGTTTATAGGAAATATAATGTTATAACCTATATTTTTTATTGTATCCAATTGTATTGTCTAGGGCTCTGTGTATGTCTGTACTCAAATTCCTTGTTCACATAAGCATACTTGGCAATAAAGTTGATTCTGATATTTAAGCATATTATATTGACCATAGACTATGTTTTATTAGTAGTGTTCATGCCAGCAGTTAACTTTTTTACCCCGTCGCTGCAGAATTAAGTTTTATATTTCATCCCTTGAAGGGGAAAAGCAGAAAGCAAGAAAAGAAAGAATGTCCACGCCCTGTTTGCACATAAAGTGAAAGTGAAAGCTGTGTGAAGTCTTCATGTGTTTTACTGCCATATTAAGCAAGAGTAACAATATCCCTCAACCACAAACCCAACATTCCCGATAGCACAGAATCAGAATGGCCTTTCGAGTGGAATATGTCTACAGACCCAACGATATTGGTGAGTTATGCACAGTAAGACTTATTTTCAGCAAAATTGCATGTTGCATGTTGATTGTGAGTTGGAGTAATTATTTAATTCCATTTTCGATTGAAACTTTTGTTCTATACCTTGAACTAGGGGTGGGTGATATGATCAAAATCTTATATCACGATAAGAGTCATTTTATTTAATGATAAACAATACAAATGAAATAGACCTACCTGCAAGAGCTGTTATGTTGTATGTTTGTAGTAATTCCATTTTTGACTTTTTCTTTCTTATTACAGTTACACAAGTCATTCAGTCAAGAGCAATGAGATTGATTTTTTTATGTATGTATTTATTTATTTAGCCAGGAGAATCCCATTGAGACTTCACAATCTCTTCTTCCAGGGAGACCTGGAATGGCACAATGACACATAATCATTAACAATTCATATGAATGACACAAACAGCAGCAGGTTTATTCATCTTCTGTCACTTTAAGACTGAATGCTTGGATCTATTGTACTGATACTATTGGAGACACATGTGTTTTTTTTTCTCAACTGTTTATGTTCACTCTAGACATAAACGACTGTGTTTACAAGGATGCTCACAAAGATGGGCATTCAGACACATAAGAGTGTGTATTTGACTGTTCAAGCCCATATATGATACCAAAAACAACTCACTTCAGTACTTATGCTGTATGAGCAGAGGCTTTATGTGCATGTGTCTCTCAGACAGCCCTTGCACACACTGAAATTTGTTCTCTTTCGCTGCTTATTGCACTTGAATATTTTAAAAACATGTTTTAAACCACAAGGCTTAAAAAAGGATTCAAATGATAAGCTTTCATGACGGCGCAGCACAGCATTGTCACGACAGCATAACCGTGATAGAGACGACAGTCCAAAATCTTTACCAGTTGACAAATTTCAGTTAACCGTGTCTACCTGTATATCACCCACCCCTACCTTCAACTCAGGCCCTGTCCACACGAACGCGGGTATTTTCAAAACCGCAGCTTTTTTTATGTGGTTTGGCCGTTCGTCCACACGCAAACGCAGCACCAGGTCACTGAAACCGAACTTTTTTGAAAACGCCTGCCAGGGTGAAGATTTTCAAAGACTCCGGTTTCAGTGTTATCGTGTAGACAGCGAAACCGGAGATTTTGGCTTGTGACGTCAGAGCCTGCGCTGTTATCTCCGCCTACTGGAAACTTTTTCAGGCTTCTGATTGGCCAACATGGCTTTAGGGTTGAGATTATATCGCCACCTGTTGGCTTGGCATGCTCTTGACAGTGCTTCATAGCATGCTTTTGCATTTTCATGTGGATGGAGATTTTTTTAGAAAAGGAAGAAGGAAAAGCTCAGTTTATAAAAATACCCGTGTACGTGTGGACATGGCCTCAGACATTGCCAATTGGAAAGTAGCCTACATAAGACAATCTTTAATTTTGACCGTCTGAACTCATAATCATTTTTCTAAACTCTTTTCAGATAAAAATGACAATGATCTCAGCATTTCAAGGGCTAAATTATCATGTGGTCACGTCACATCTGCTAAGACTTTGGTGGAACGCTGCACAGTACAGCTAAAGAATGTGAGTTATTAGGTTGCCTTGAAAAAGTCGACCTTCTGATCTACTAATTAAACTTATTAGGCCTGAGAAAGCCAAAATACTGATATTCTATTTAAACTTATTATTTTACTTCTGAGACTAAAGGTCCTTGCACACTGAGTCCGAAATTTTTATATGTATTTTTTCGTATTCATCATCCTAAAAATGTGTCACGCACTGAAACCTTGCACACTGAGTCCGATGCATATTAATGAATCTGTTGCAAAGAAAATCGCAAAACAATAGGAAAACGGAGTCTTTAAGCAGTGATGATGATTTTGTTGTCCTCTCTCTTAAAAAGAGAGAAAAAAGAAGAAACATTGGATCCATCATCCAGTCCAAGGAGAGTTCCACCTCCTAATCAAGGAGCTGCGGGATTATCCCGGGCGATTCAAAGTTTACTTCAAGATGCCAGGGGCTCAGTTTGATGCTTTACTAGCGATACTGGAGCCACATATTAAAAAGAAGACCACCAATTTCCGTGAACTCAGTGTGCAAGGACTTATACAGTGCTTTGTGCAGCGAGAAGAAGTGGATCAACTTGTCAGACACCATTCTGGATTTTGGCGTTCGCTTGTACGGTGGCTCTGAATTCTCAAAACACCTCTCAAAATGCTTGCTACGGATGTGAAAATCGCAGACAATCGAACCCGATCCGAATTTTTTTATGACGGACTAAAGTTTCGGAGGCAGTGTGTAAACGTGGTTGACACCACGTGAGATCGTATTTATTTTTTAACGTGTGAAAATTTCGGACGGAAATGTTGGACTCAGTGTGCAAGGGCCTTCACTTTTATGGCTCTAACTCCTCCGAGAGCTTTAAAGCTACATCCACCAAACTCGGGCCAGACCTTCAGATTGTTTAGACGTAGTGTGCTGTATCTTTTCTAACTGATCAGACTTAAGGCCCTTGCACACCGAGTCTGAAATTTTCACACGTTAAAAAATAAATACGATCTCTCGTTGTGTCAACCACGTTTACACACTCCCGCAGCTCCTTCATAAGGACGTGGAACTCTCCTTGATTGGATGATGGATCCAATATTTACTCTTTCTTTTTCTCTTTTAAAGAAGAGAGAGGACAACAAAATCATCCTCACTGCTTGAAGACTCCATTTTGTATTGTTTTTTGCACATTTTTTCGCAACGGATTAATTTACTACGCATCGGACTCAGTGTGCAAGGTTTCTGTGTGTGACAAATTTTTAGGATGATGAATACGAAAAAAACGCATATGAAAATTTCTGACTCAGTGTGCAAGGACCTTTACTCCCGAAAATCTAAGTTTAAGGCTGGAATACACTACATGACTGTTGCACAGATTTATGGCTGATTTGCAGTCTGGAGGAGTTGATGCAGTAAGCCCCTGATCAGACAGAACGTGTTTTTTGCCGTGAGAGGCACCTTTTTTAAATTGTAATTGTTATTTTCCATTGTCCAATCGAATGAATGGAGACCTAATTTGGTGGCGGGAGTTTACAGTTGGTTAAAACGTCGGGAGACTGCAATGATGGAGGAGAAACGTGTGGTGGCTGTTGTTGCAGCAGGTTACCCGGAGCTGACTTTACGAACCGCAGCTACCACAATGTTAAAGTTTCTGCTAATATGACTTTAATTAATACGCTCACACTATAATCCTTGATTAGACTGACAGGACAGCTGATCAGAGGTTGCCTAACAACATAAAAAATGCAGCAGACTGCTCTTTTCTAAATAAAAAAAAGTCAATCTAAAAAGCCTCGCATTTTAAAACCTGAAAAACGCATTCTGTCTGATCGGGGCCTAACACTTTATTTTGATGATCCAATTCAGATGCTCCTACAATTATAAGTAACTAAAAATGACTTTTAGTGTTGTAACTTAATGTAATCAGATTAATTTAATAAAATTATACAGTGGGCATGACATTTTACAGTTTGAGATTTTATATTTCAATAATCTTGCATATTTTCGTAGGGACAAGTGGAACTGAAATGTCCGATATGTACAAAAGTGTGGCCATATGGCGAAGTGAGAACATTGCTAACACATAAGGAACAACTTTATTTTAAAGACACACTTCGGGAAAATGCTGCTAAAAAGATGATTGACATCAAAGGGGTATATAAACTTATATTTCCTCTTTTTGTTTGTAAACCTAATGTATCCATTTATATTTTTCTACAGTCTCTTTCTCCCCTGTTCTTGTTTGTTTAGTGTCCTGGTTGTGGTTCCTTCGTTGAAAGAAAAGATTCTGCTAACCTCTGCGTTCAGTGTCCATTCTGCACAGTAAAGATTGGGAAAAAATATGAGTTCTGCTGGCAGTGTGGCGGAAACTGGAAAGGGCCCCGACCTCGCACTGATAAATGTGATAATCTGGGTTGCTCTAACAGTGACTTAAAAATGCTAAGAGATTGTAAAATGATAACTTTGCCACATTCTAAAGACCAAATCATTCAGTGTCCATCGATTCGTGCCTGTCCGGATTGTGGCATGCTGATTGAACACACTCAAGAAGGGTGTAAAATGATGGCATGCTTTAATTGTAAAAGATCATTCTGCTTTGTCTGTCTAAAATCTTCTGATTGTTGTAAATCTGGTGCTGCACCAAGACAGACATCGATTTCTTAGAATCTCAATAATTGACCAAATGTTATTAGATGTAATGTCTTTTTGATTAGAATTATTGTAATGGATTATGTGTAGTATGGAAATGGACAATCACTATTTTGAAGGGCTTACAGTTTTTCCCGGAGCTAAAAGAGTGGAAATTTTAGGTGCTATGTATACCTTCACTCTTTTCTCCTATTGTCTGGGCCTGCTATTAGTGTGTGTGCGAGAGAGGGAGTCAGTCTGTAAGTGTGAGTTTTGTGTTTCTGTTCCTGCCATTCCCACACAAGGCTGTAGCACTTTAATTCATAAATGTGATCTAACAAAGGTAAATGGCAAATATTAACCATATATGCTGTTTATGTTGCTTGTAACTGGGATGAAGTAAACATCTGTTGAGTATTTTAACATATCATTTTTGACTGTGTTGAATTAAAAATCCAAAACTGCAGCGGGTCCACCAGACCCACGGACACTGGCGGAGTAACAAAAATATGAACACCACACAAGGGTTAAAACAGTCTGAGCTGTAAAGTTGTGTGTGTTCCAGCTACTTCTGGTGTTCCTGAACTGGGTGTGTTTTAGCTAACTGCTGTATTCCTGAAACTAGAACCATCTGGGTCGTGCCGAGTGCTTCAGCTATTTCTATATCACTTATGTGTGTGGGATTGATTTTTTTTTCTTTTTGGTAGGGAGGTGGATGCCTTTTCTTTTCGCATCCATCAAGATCTACTTTTTTTTTTTTTAATTAGAGAGGGAGTCCGGGAAGGATATCTGTATTTTATTTTCTTCTTTTTGGTTAGAAAGTTATTCCTTTAAAAAAAACTAGTAAGTATATGTCTTTGGCCCATCTGACAATTTCGAATTTAACAACTCGACCCTGGATAGCCTGTCAGTCTTTGAATAAAAGTGTGTCAGGAACCTTGGTGTTCTTTTGGATAATCGGCTCACTCTAGATAAACATGTTTCCTCGTCGTTGCTTCTAGCTTTTTTAAGCTTTGCTTACTTTCTAAAATTAAACATTTTCTGCCTGAAAAATCTCTAGACACAGCTGTTCACGCTTTTATTACCTCTCGATTGGACTATTGTAACTCTTTGTATTGTGGCATCTCAAAGTCCCAGGTCGCTCGTTTACAATTGGTCCAAAATGCAGCAGCCAAATTTCTTAAGAAAGGCCGCAAATACGACCCCGCCACCCCTTTTTGGCGAGCTCTTCACTGGCTCCCAGTTCATTTTAGGATACATTTTAAAATTATCCTATTTGTTTACAAATGTCTACACAACCTTGCCCCGCGTTACCTATCGGAATTGCTGCATTCTTATAACCCTACTAGAGATTTAAGATCAGGTAATCAAAACCTACTTATGGTTCCTTGCACAAGGTTGAAAAGCAGAGGAGCATTTTCGGTGATGGGCCCTAGACTGTGGAACAGCCTGCCAGCACACCTCAGAGGTGCTCCATCTCTATCGGTTTTTAAATCTCTTCTGAAAACTCACTTGTTTTCTTTAGCTTTTATAAGTTGATGATGTTTGAATGTGTTACTTTTTGATAATTTTGTTGTACAGCACTTTGGTCAGTCTTGTGACTGTTTTTAAATGTGCTTTATAAATAAAAGAACTAGAATTTGTGTTTATTGTTTTGGCCTTTTTCCCTGCTGCAGCCTTTGTTTGAATATATCCCACAGTTTATTTAATAAAATATTTAGTTTTTTTTTTTTTAATTGGTGTCACTGGGCATTTTGTGTATTTGCTGTTAGAGTTGGAGATGGCAGTTCTCTCATTGTCTCCCTGCTACTCTAGTTACGGTCCATGTAATTTTCCATCCATGCATTTTTTCCTTTTTTAACCCAGAAATGAAACACAGAAAATGCAGTTTATTCTTTAATGGTTCAAACACTGATGAATAGAATAAGCAGACACAAACTAGTTTTCATTATTCAAAATGTCTATTTCTTTACAAATTACATACATCTTGTTTTTAATGTGTATAAATGTTCAATTTAATTTCTAGCATTTTTTAAGCTTTTCTAAAACAAAATGGTGATGTGACCAACAATATAAGAGTTATCCATTGTACTCATCCTGTGATGAAGAGAGTCCCTTGGAACAACTGGTAACAACATTTAGGTTCAAAAACTATTTTTTGCTGTTCAAAGTAATTTTGTTTTTTATCAAGGACCAATGCTTCTTGTGTCTGAACAATTAGACAAATCTGAAACAATGTCACGTGTTTTGTGCTTTAGGAGGTTATAATATGAGGCTATACTGTTAGCATGATGTTAGATATAATCTGCTGGATGATACACGTTTGTTAAAATGTTAGGAGTGGGGTAAGTTAAGTAAAGTGGCTCATCCCTTTTTATGATTATAAAGTATTATTTTACTGTAATTCTACATTATATTGATCTAATTTTAGACCAAATTAGATGTTCTTTGTTTTGAACTTGATTTTATTCTGAAATGTTTAAGTAATTTTAACAATGCTTTCAAAGTTGTGGACTCTATATTTGAATAAAACTTTTAAGAAGTCATCCATCCATCCATTATATTACACAAACCTCTTTGTCCTTATTAGGGTCGTGGGGAGCTGGATCGCAACCCAGTGTCTTGAGTCACAGTCAAGTCAAACTTTTTTGTATAGCACTTTATACAATACTGGTTGTGTCAAAGCAGCTTTACAGTGTCAAACAGGAAAATAGTTTGTCAATAATGCAAGAAGACAATAACAGAGTCATTTTTCCAGTTAAAGTCAGTTCATTGATGATTCAGTGATGTTATCATCCAGTCCCGGAAACACGTGAGCATACTGGAGGCCTCAGCCTCAGCGCACCATGGCGGAAACGTGTAACCAGGGGGTGTCTGCCCAGAGACTGACCACCAAGAGGGGTGTGTGTTTACTTTGCAGAAGTGCAAGTAAAAACCTACATGCATTGTACCTTCGCCCACTCCATTGGATTCTGTCGTTGGGCCAATTGGGTGGACCTTACAGGTGCAATGGTCAAAGATGTCCATTAGAGATAAAACAATCTTGATTTTTCATGGCCAATTATTGAACAAGAATCTTCTACCTACATGATACATAAACAAGATGTTTATTCGCTCTATTACAGGCTAACCCAGTCCTTAAAAATTAGATGCAACCACTGCATTTTAATCATGATCCATGATCCAGTCTTTGATTTAAATTAGTTTGTAGAATTTCAAAATCTGAATAAGAAACACAATGATCTGACTTTGGCTTTTTGAAATTATGCTACATAAAACGTGTCTGCACAAAACAAAAACAGCAAACAGGCTCAATGAGGTGGCACTTATGGAACAGCAGCAATATAACATTTCCTTGGTTACCACTGTAAACAAAGCTGCTGCACTTATAAACACTACTTAATATGCATTATACAGAGAAGTGATTAAAAGAAAATACCATCTAAACTTTCTGAAGACAGTCAGTTCCCCTCAGAGATACATTCATGTAAACCCCCACCCCCAATTCAATATTCAGGACTTTCTTTCCATATTTCACACAGTTCAAACTGTGCGTTTGCTCTGCCTGTGCAGTATTTTCTCCTTTTCACATCCGTCTTCACCAGGACACCAGAACTTCACTCTGGCCTCTGTTAACATCCTGTTTACAGACTTTATAATATTTCAACACAAATGGCATTTTGGAAAATAAATACAATGCAGTTTGTTTGCAAGTTCAGAGATTGGCCTAAATAAAGCAAAAACCAGCCTGTTCTGATTTATGGCCGCTTGACCTGTGCATCTCTACTGTCCATTTAACGCATGGTTACATCTTTTTCATCACTATTTTTTCATTACTACCACCCCGGTCCCCTCCGAGATTAGATTCTTGGAAAGTTCAATCACATTTCTTATCTCACCTAACTTTACAATCATATCATACGTAATCACTGATCTGTTCTCTTCACTGATCTGAAATGCAGGAGGGGGAGAGGGGGGTTCCTGGAGGTGTTGATGGTTGTATAGAGAGATGGTCAGAATGGGTGTGGGGTGTGAGACCGGGAGTTTCAAATCTGCAGTAAAACTGGGGGATGCTGTCTTGTAGTCTGAAAGACATTACAAACCTTTCCTCACTGGAACAGGGTAGTTTGTTGAAAACTGGTTTTCCAGCTGTTTAGCGTAGCTCCTCTTAGCCACTCTGATCTCTTTTTCCAGTGTGTATTTAGCCTGTTTATACCAGACATTGTTCCCCTTCCTGTGAGCATCCTCTTTTGCTTGACAAAGCTGTCTGAGTTTTGCGGTGAACCATAAGTCCTGGTAGGAATGCATATATCCTCACAGAAACTGATATATGATGTTACAGTCTCTGTGAACTCGTCTAGATCAGTGGCAGCAGCTTCAAAAACACTCCAATCAGTGCAGTCAAAACAGGCCTGTAAATCCCGCTCTGCTTCAACAGTCCATTTTTTTACAGTTTTTACTACAGGTTTAGCATATTTAAGTTTTTGCCTGTATGTTGGAAGAAGATGAACCAGGCAGTGGTCAGAGAGTCCTAAAGCTGCTCTGGGGATGGAGCGATATGCATCCTTTATTGTGGCGTAGCAGTGGTCCAAAATATTTTTGTCTCTGGTATGGCATGTAATGTGTTGTCTCGCTGAGATGTGTGTTATGTGTTATATGTGTGTTTGTTATTGCAGTAGGTTGAGCAGACACAGCGGGTGAGAGAATAATGCAGTCGGGGGTCCAGCAGGGAGACAGTCACAGAGAGAGAGCAAATACAGTCCTCATCCAGATGCCCCATGGATAAACTGTCGTAACGGGGACAGCAACAGCAAAGCTCCAACATCATCTTCATCGCAGACCACCTCTTCACAGATAAGCTCTCTCCTTTGCCCGTGGTGTCTCTGTTCTCGCCAGATGTGAGTTCCAAGCAGCTTGAAGAGTTTATCCGAGCTTCAATATTGTTCGATAGCAGGTTTGAAAATGTCAGACTGTATTAGGTGATGGTCGGTTTCTAGCTGTCCTCAATGGGGTGTCGGTTAGAACACACTAAATAGGATCAGTTCCATGCAAAGGGGGTTTAATTTTGACAGTTTGGGTGGTACACACCACAGCAGTACACAGGCTTTACAGGCTTTTTGTGTGTATGGATTTGTGTGTGTGGTATTTATCAACGCATACTCTGCACTCACAGCCCCCTGAAGCTCCTGTGCTACTGCTTCAAGTCCTTGTGGCCATCTGCTGTCAGCTGTGCTGAGTTAATCATGCCACAAAAGGCATTTCGCTTTAATTCTGTGGCATCTTCAGGCACTAAGCTGTGCATTACTGGTGGTGATGGCCAATTACTCTGAAGTTGGATGAGGAATTCTGTTCCCTGTATCCACTGGTTGGGTTCAGTGAGGTCCTTCAGGCTCTTACTATGGGTATGATTGTCCGTAGGGTTCCTGGCAGAGTCAACATAACTCTTGAATCTCTGCCACCCTTGTGCCCACAAACACCTTGAAGCGGCAGGATTCAGAATGTAGCCAGTGGAGGACAGTTGTTGAATATGTCCAGAAAGTGACCTACTTGATGTTCAAGATGAGCTCATTCTCAGCCAGCTTGTCCAATTGTAATCCTATGAGAGCAGTGCACAGCTCAAGTCTAGGAATTGAACACTGCTTACGTGGGGCTACAAGTGATCGAGCTAGGAGGAAGGAAAGGTGTATCCTCCCACTAGGATATTCTGAGCAAAGTTAAGCAACTGCCCTGTAAGCTTTCTCAGAACCATCGCTGAAGATATGGATCTCATGAGTGACTTCTGGGTTGTCCATGCTAGATGGAGTGTAGCACCTAGGGAGGACTACTTGAGGTAAGTACTGAAGCTCTGTTTCCCACACCTTCCATGCCTGCTGAAGACCTTCAGGAAGTTGTGGATCATCCCAGTTCCTGTTCTTTGTCCAGAGTTGTTGAACAATCATGCATGTAGTGTATGGAAAAATGACACCAAAGGGGTCATATTGACTTGCTAAGACATGATATATGTTTTGCATCATCAGAGCATGATGAGTAACAGGTCTGTGCTGAAATCCTAGACAGTCTGACTCGCAGTGCCAGTTCAGTCCCACGGTGGATTCACGTGGGTCCACTTTATCATGTGAAAGCCACTGCTCTAGCTTGGAAGATCTGATTTCTGGGGGCAAATGACTGGCAAACTCTTGCACGTTGCTGGCCCACTGGTGGATGTCAAATCCTTCTGTTGCCAGCAGCTTACAAATTTTGTCTAGTTTTGTCAAACAGCTGTTGGCTTTTTTGAGCAGATGGTAAACTCTGCAGACAATTATCCACATAGAAGCTTTAACAGAATGCCTTACATCTTCATCTACTGTGCTATGTAATGAGAAGTGTCTTTGGATGGCAAAGGATGTGCAGCAGGGACTGCACGTGGTTCTGAGCGGCAGTACTTGCCATTCATAGATGTCAGGGAGGTCGTTTTGTCTCATGGTATGCCACAGAAAGCGCAGGAGGGGCCTGTCCTCAGGTAGCAGGAGGACTTGGTGGAACATTCCACGTATATCACCGCTAATCGCTCTCCCTGAAATGAAGTAGAACACCCAGGAGAGAGGGGCTCAAGGATGGACCAGGCATCAAGGAATCGTTAAGATTCAGTCCCTTATATTGGAAGGAACAATTGAACACAATGCGGCCCTTATCACTGTGGCTGACTAAATGGAGTGGGATATACCAGGTCTCTCCTGTCATATTGCTTCCACTTGATGAAAGTTTAGTAACTGTGCCATTCAGTACTAACTTCTCAATCTCCGCATTGTACACGGCTGCTTTCTCTGGATCTTGGGTTATTCGTCATTCCATGCTCTGGAGACTTGGCACCACAGCCCTTTGGGGGCACAAAAGAGGGATGAATCCTTTGTGCGCAGCAAGGGTGTCGCATAGAGGAAGATTCCATTCACCTCCATGCGAGTTGTCCTGGTCTCCAAGAGATTAATGGCTTGCTGATCTTCCCTGGACATTATCACCTGCTTCTCAGAACCAATTCGGACAGGTGCGATCGGTGTGATTAGGTGGGTATTATCAGCACCAATGAGAAGTGAGGGACTCTAGAGGGAGATCCTTAAGGTGCTTGTATTTCTCCAGCAAACTCACCGAATATGAGTGATCGTCCTGACCAAGGTGTTTGGCAGTGAATGCTGCATTGATCTTGAAGGTCTTCTGGGTTTGAGTTGCGGGAGATATGTGGAAGTTAACTGAAGTACCACTGCTGATTTGCACATCTTAGCGGATGGTCCGCAAGCCTATGTTTTCAGCTTGACCTTGTATGCCGAGTACACGGGCGGCATCAAGAAGAAGAATTGTGTGCTAAGACCCATCATCCATAACAGCATAAGTGTAGAGTGTCTTGCCTCCATAGCACAGCAGAACCCTGATGACCTTAAGCGGGAACACATTTGTAGTCAATGGGTCTATCCAAGTACAGCGTCTCAGTGGTTGAACTAACCAAGCAGGAACCCTCTCTGGTACACCTGCTGTTGACCCCGTGCAGGATTTGCAAGTGCTTCCCTTTACAGATGCTACAAGGCTTCCTCAGTGTGCACTGGGCTGCTTGGTGTGCACGACCACAGCAACAATGATTGGTTTGGATCCAGTCAATTATTTGCTGTTTATCAAAGGACTTAAAGGACACAATGACTGAGAAAATGGTTGTCTTTATCACAGAAAGGACATAAGGCTGTAGATGGCACTTTGGGTTTCTCCACTTCAACTTGGACTGGTGCAGAGGGTACATTTGTGACAGTGTCATCTGCTCCATGAAGGATAGTGGCTGAATGTTTGGTTTGGTGGTAAATCTGTCTTCGGAATCCTGATCTCATTTCAGCAGGTAACTTACTCAATAGTCTCTCCACATGTGACCCACATTGAAGCTCTGATTCTCCTTCATCTCCAAGAGTCTCCAACATACCAACAAGAGCCCTAATTTGTAGAGTGAACCTGTCAAAGGCCTCAATATCTCCTCGTCGGATATCTGGGGAATCCATCACTTTGGCAATGTTCTTCAGTGCCAACTTGTGTGGCTGGCCAAACCTCTCATTCAAAGCAGCCATAGTATCCGAGTAGGGGAATGGTAAGTTGAGGTAGGAATCTGGCACCAGACATGCTTCATCTACCTTCAGATGCTCCAGCAGGATTTGGTACCGGAACAGTTCTGTGGCATCTGGTGGTAAGAGGTTCTCAAGGGCTATCTTTAATCGGGTAAACTCGCTGGGGTCTTTAGTACAGAAGTTAGGGATGGTTAGCACTGGACCTTGGTAGGTGCTTTCTTGTCCTGCAGGATTCAAGTTAAGGAAATGAGTTCTAGATGCTGACTTTGGCCCAGTCGGTTGCTTATAGTGATAATGCTCTTGTTCGGGATATTCCATTGTCTCCCTAGGCCATAGGTCTTTAACCCTGCTCCTGGGGACCCACTGTCCTGCAAAGTTTATTTCCAACCTGCTTCAGCACAGCTGGCCTCTGACTTTTCAAGTGATCCTGAAGACCTTGATTAGCTGGTTCAGGTGTGTTTGATTAGGGTTGGAGCTGAACTCTGCAGAAAAAAGGGTCCCCAGGAGCAGGGTTGAAGTCCTATGCCCTAGGTGATTATACAATGTTCTTTAATGCCAGTGAGGGACAGGAGTATTAGTGTAGAAGTCTGGTGTTGGCTGGGCTGTACTCTGATAAGGAGGGTGATTGGTTTTATCAGGATGCTGCCAGTGAGGAAGATTATGGTGAGCACATTCACCATTCAGGGCTAGATCAATGTGTGATTTAGTAGGTGTGGCAGCAAGGATATGATCTTTCATCATTCGAAGTTCACCAATCATTGTCCCCAAAATGTCTAGCATATTGGTGTCACTTGGAGGCTCTACTGTTCTCTCCATTACTGGGTTGGGCAGATTATAATAACCAATCCCCTGATTCAAACTGAGTGAGGAACCACCTGAGTTGATAGGAAATGGTTGATGTGGCCTTAGAGATGATGTTGTTGTGTGGGCCGTCTGTTGTCTCTGACCATAGATAGGAGGGCCCAAGAATGGCGACTGCGGATGGTAGGATGCTTGCTCATGATGTAGGGTTAGCTTAGCCTGTGGAGTATAATGTGTCTGAGGCAAAGGCGTAGACTGATGCTCTTCCCATGATAAACTGGCTGCACTGGGGTGTATATGGCACCTAGGTGGTTGCAGTTCAGTGTTATCCATAACTTGAAAGGAAGGAGCCCTTTCACCGACCATGGACCATTTATCCACTGTATCCCATGGACCTTGACTTATGGGACTCGATACTCTGGTAGAGGGCAAAAGGAATGTTCTCTGCAGCATCTCCAAGACCCTGTGTATGTTGTGTTGTGTGAGGCAATGCTGGCTGGCTGACTGCTCTATGATGCACAGTCGTAGTCAAAGTCTTTAAGGTAGGCAGGAGGATGAGCCTGACGTTTGGGTCTTACAATATGTGCTGATGCTAGCTGCTACGCCAGCTTCGGCTCAAAGGACCATATGTTCGATAGCAGGTTTGAAAATGTCAGACTGTATTAGGTGATGGTTTGTTTCTGTCCTCAATGGGGTGTTGGTTAGAACACACTGAATCGGATCAGTTCCATGCAAAGGGGGTTTAATTTTGACCGTTTGGGTGGTACACAACACAGAAGTACACAGGCTTTACAATCTTTTTGTGTGTATGAATTTGTGTGTGTGGTATTTATCAATGCACACTCTGCACACACAGTCCCCCACGCACACTCTACTGAGTCACCCTCTCTTCCGATGACGACTGATGGAATCAACGCATGCACACAGAACTCTGCCTTTCCAACAAACATGAAAATGGGCTGTTGAATGCATTGCATTGTGGGACACAGTATCTCATTCAGTATGCTCTGAATTACTGTTATTTTAGTATCACTGACATACTATTATAGTTTTTATTAATTTTTTGGATTATATCATATTTTTATATTTTCTGTTTTCATTTTAATTAGTTAAAGTTTTAGTAATTTGGCTGCTTTTGTCTTTTTATTAGTGTGTGTGTGTGTTTTATATTATAGTATTCTATTTTTTTATTTATTCTTTTTTTTTTAATTTTAATAATTTTAGTACATCAACTTAAACTAAACAGAAATGAGAATGCTGTCTTGGCAACTAGCTGAAGTAAAATGCTTTTTTATATTTTATTTGACTTATTTGTTTTTATAGCTTTATTTTTTGTTTTATGTAACTAAAAGATTACTTATAAATAAATAATAATTACTAATAATAATTATAAAATATTATTAGTTTTAACAACCATGCTCTGGTGCCTACTACACATTTTGCAAAAGAGGGAGGTCATCCAAGTATTTTTAATTAGAAAATTAGAAAAATTGTATATGGTATATATCCTGAAACCTGCATAGATAACAGTTAGTATGCTATTCTGAACACTGACATGATTTGACATTTTACACAAAATTGGATATTATTTTAATATTTATTTGTGACAACACTCACTGAATTAGATATGCAACATAACAAGGTCATGTGACATTGTAGTGTACTACTGTTTGGAATATATCTTGCATAATGTGTAGTCTTTTGCATGCTATTTTAAAATAGTATACACTGTACATTCTGTGTAGTATGCAGTACATTAGTATTCTATTTCAAAGATAGTAACTTAAGTCGCTTTCTTAAAAAAAAAAGAATATTGCAGAAAGACAAACATAAAACCTTCACTGGTTTAAAATCAACTCAATCCTAATGTGAAAAGTTGCTACAAACTTTAAAATAATACAATAATAACAAAATAGGGCTCCCGCCCCTATAAGATGCAAACCGTTAAGGGATGATTTTCATCATGTTAAAAGAAAAGGTTTCTTCTTAACACAACACAAAGGAAAAACTGCACTCTCTGTTAAGCAAGTTTTGACATGGCAACTTTTTTCTGCATCCACATAGTTTTTTTCCCCCAATATGTTTTCTTATTTGAAGATGACATAATGGCACTCGTCCCAGAAACCTAATGAAAATACTTTACCTGTTTGTTTTATAAACTTTACCAAACCCCCATGAAACTGGTTTAAATACCAATGTAGTTTACAGGAATGAGGAGTTAACCGGTGTGATTTAAGGGAGATTCCATGAACACAAAATGAAAGCATCAACACGGAGATGTGATCTGTTCTACAAGGGGAATTTGTGTTTTACTGCTCGCAAGATAGATCATTAACTTCCAACCTTGTTTGTTGTTGAGGGTTTGACTTTTGGTTTCACTCTTAAGCAAACTCTTATGAAAAGGATCCACTGTAAATGTCAATGATCTGTGTATGATTTTGTTACCTCACTGGTCAGGTCCATATGCATGTATATGCCGTATGCTTATGCTTTGCCCAGGGCTGTTTGTGTATAACAACTTCTAAGAATCAATATTTGCATATACCCACTTGTTTTGCTGCTTCACAAATCCATAATGTACTGTCATGTCAGCTTCCCGTTTAACTGTGTCCTATGCTGTTTTGTGAAACTAGCGATTCTTTGTTGTAATCAGTGCATTATCATTTCTCTCATTCTACCTTTTCTCACCCATCATTGACTGAGTGGGGATGAATCTCAGGTTCCCTGAGAAGAGTAATGAGATTCGGCATCATGGAATGGGAACGTTGTCGGTGTGACCAGTGTCTGAACGTGTACAAACATGCTAATTGATTGGCTGACAGCATGAGCGGAGCACTCGCGAGTATAAGAGGGCGACTGCAAAATGTCATCAAGTCTTTTGTTTGAAGGAGATGTGCAGGCAAGCCCAATGCATGGAAATGAGACGCCACGTCTCGTTCCCCATCTCAGGGAACCATGGTTACAGTCACAACCTGAGACTTTACATTTCAAAGTGGTACTTCAATATGGCATCATGGAGTTGACGCTAATGGGAACACCCGCCATGCTAACGGAGTGCCTGCCTAACTAGGCTGAACTTATGCAGACCATAGTGGGCACAAAACAACCTGACTCTCCAGAGAAATAAAGGTAGAGTCAGGACGCATCAACTCCCAGGCGCAAAATCACAATCCATAGACTGCTTAGTGGAGCTAATCCATAAACTTATTTCATCTACTTGGCAAAAGAAAGCTACAGCTTTAATGTTCTATTGCAACAGAAGTCCTTGCCTTGAAACCTTCCTCCCTCCCTCACAGGGCAGGTAAAAATACCCAAGTCACCTCAGAGCAAAACCAAACCATAATGCCAGCTATGTCAGTATTTTGATAAAGCCCTCAGGGAGTAGCTCATCCAAAGGGAGCCCTCGACTGCAACCTTTGATTTACCACTACTTCTCAGGGGGAGAAATTAGCTCTAGTACCACCAAAAAAGGATGAAGCTACGAGGAGCCTAGAGAAAAGGCTTTCTTGCCATTTCAACTCAAACCCCTGGGTGTCCAATCCTGCTCCTGGAGTGCTGGTGTCCTGCAGAGTTTAGCTCCAACCCCAATTAAACACACCTGAACAAGATAATCAAGGTCTTACTAGGCATACTAGATATTTCTAGTCAAGCGTGTTGAGGCAAGTTGGAGCAGGACATTGGCCCTCCAGAACTGAGTTTGGACATCCTTGCCCTAAGGAAACTTCAGTGGAGCTTAAGCTCTACTTATTTACCCTAACCATTGGGGAGAGAGCTCAACCCTGCATCTCGGGGACCCACTCAGAGATCTTAAGCACTAATCAAGTGCTGCTATAACAAGACCAGGTCTTCCAGGTCTTCCAAGCATACTGTAGGTCCTCATGAGTGTCAACGTGAAATAATCAGAGCCTAATCCATTATTAGACATTAGCTGTTTCTTATTAACTCTTTCCCTGTTTTTTTTTTTTTTAAAGAAGCCACCGCCAGTTTTATTTTTTTAAGTTTTATTCTAGCTTCATGCAATCTTATTTTATCAACACTTGAATGAGTGTAAGTTTCATTAAAAAAGCAAAATTTCGAACAGCTGAGAAAATTGTGTTTTTGTAAAAGACTACATCCGGATCAGATTCAGAACGCTGATCAAAACACAGATGAAATGGATAGCTTCTATCAACACATCCAAAGCGTGCATAGTCCTATACCACGTCCTGGGTTTGCTTTCATTTGGACCGGTATGCAGTTTTGATTTAATGCTGTTAATGCTGAATGATCGAGTTATTGACAATGCATTCGTTACATACACGATCGCTGTTTCTGCCTTCTTCCCATGCGTTTGATCCAGACATTCATACTCTTTCAGATGATGTAATAGAGACTCCTCCAGTTTTGCAGATAACAAAGTACCCAATTTCAATGCAATAAACCAATAATTTAACCACATAGGGGAAACACAAAAAACCCTAAATACAAAACTGATAAGGAAAAAACAACTAGAGAAACTAGTTTTTCAAACAAATTTCCAAATTTTGAAATGTAACGCAGGGAATTCTGAAAAATTTCAATTTACGGTTATTCACTATAAATTGTTATTGTTCTTTTTCTTCCAAAAACGGTATACTACCGTAAAATTAATCTCCAATACAGTTTTTCACCGCTATAGTAGTGGAATTTACCGTTAACCATTTAACAGGTTTTTACTGTAGCATTTACGGTCATTTTTTACAGTGAAGGGAATGCCAGGTATACAAAACATACACACACTGAGAAGCAGAGGGCACCAGATCTTGTTTCTGGCGGACTGTTATCATACCTTATCCACGAGCTCATGTGAAACTTCTAAAAGGTGCTTCAAACAGTGTTTCCCAGACATCGTGGTTTATGGCTGCCAGGCTTTATTCCTTCAGATCTTCCTTAATATCTGGTCACGATATAACCATTGACAAACACCAAACAAGAGATTCAAATTAAAATCCTTCAGAATTTTTACCCTTGCAATGTTTTCTTGGCTAAATTCATACAAAACTCTTTATTTTGTGTTTTGGAAAATGAATCAATGCATCTGTTCTTCACATGTACCAATTCAGTTTCATTCTGGAATGAGATCGCATTACTTTTTTTCACGTCTTTTACCTATCTTTATTTTTTTTTTTATTATCTGTGTGTACTGGGAAGCTATCTCGGTCACCAAAACAAATGTGTGTGCCAGCATAGTTGGCAATTAGTTGTGTCCCCGACTAAGGATTTACATAGTCAAATCAGAATTGTCAAGTCTTGCCTATGTGTGTGGGGGCGAGGGGCAAAAAAAAAATGGATGGCGCCTTATATTGGGACCTAAACCCGACGGCGAGGCACTTTATTTCCATTTTTTAAACATTTCCTTAATTTTTACTGAAACAAAATGTCTTTCCGATCTGATATGTGATGGGAAAAGAGAGATTGAGTTCAGCACACGGCGAGGACTCGACTGTGAGATTGGATCGAATCAGGCTCCTCGTAACAAAGCATCGAATGTTCGACTATTCGGGGTCACCCCTAAACCACACTACTTGAAAATGTTTAACTTTTTTTGTTAGGATGCATCAGTCAAACACAAAGTTAAAAACACACAAGTCTTTATTGTAGTTTAGACAGTGTTTCAAGGTGAGATGACACTCAATAACACTCATAATGCTAAACATACAAAGATACAAGATACATACAAACAACACAAAGTTCTAGCTCTGATATACCACTGGCTTTCCATGAACTGCACATCTGTTTAAGGCACATGTTAATTAAACCACTGGCACATGTAAACGGTGCCGATCACATGGTTTTGTTGTTAATTTTTGATAACCGATCATTCTTCTGCTTCTGAATGAATATGTGAGCTTACTGTTTTAATATAATCACGTAAACAATGTGTCCGAATAGCACAGAAAACAAGAAAATGACCTCCACAAGACAGTTTAAAGACACGATTATACACGAAAAATATAAAGATAAGCTTACTCTGGCACATCCCTTTCTACACGCTCAATAAAAACACTCATTCCACTGTATTCAGACGTTCTCTCCACAACCAAACACACATATATACAAAACCAAACACTTCCCACTGGCAAAATACATTTAGAGTGGCTGAAACGAAAGCTCATGAATAATCTATGACATCCTAACCAGCCAATCACTGAGCTCGGAACTCTCCAGCTCTGCTCTGATTGGCTGAGAACATTCATCAGTCAGATCAGGCAGTTTCTGTGTGCGTTTCTAATGGCTACATGCTTGTGCATGCGTTTGTATCGGTCAAATAAGCTGCTTATGTGATTATGAGATGAGAGGTGAAGTGATCACGCTATCGCACCCCGAGCGTCCAAACCTTGCGGCTGCTTTCAGCACTGAGCATCTGAAGCGACACACTCAGACTCCCTGTGCTCCAGGAATGAGGAAGCGGCTGTGATTGGCAGCCAGGTCGCTGCTGTGGGCGGGGCTTCTCTTGAGGAAACATGGAGTTGAGATTCAGCTGGCCAATCACAGAGAAGCACGGAGCCGATCGGATCGAGCGCAGCACTAGAGAGAAAGAGAGAGAGAGAGATTTATAAATCAAATGCAGATTTAAAAAGAAAAAAGTTATACATGTAAAAACTCACCTAGATGATAATGGTAACACTGGTTTGTTATACATTTTAATGTTTTTATTCTTTAAAAAAGGACTGAATGCAATAAAACTAAACACACAACATTTAAAAAAAGGAAAAAACTATATATATTTAGATTTTAGAGTTAAATGTTTATATTATATTTTTGCTGTCCAATGAAAAACAAAAATAAAAGCTATCTTGCTAAATAAATTAGTCACCTTTAGCACCTTTAGACACATCTGTGATAGTGTTGTCAGAAATATAGATTTTTGCACAGTATTGACTCTAGATTCGTAATGAAGTTTGTAAGACTTAAAGTACAGTTTTCAGCCGATATAAAAGCTCGAGGGTTTTTATAAGAGCTCAAACTCTTGTAAGTGAAGAAATTAAGTCTCACGCATTTTTTTACTACTATAAAGTAAAATAATTATTATACTTGTTATGAAATATTAATTTATTATTTTACAGTTAGGAAATGTCCGTTTAGTTTTAGTGAACTGCAAATAAAGGTATAGCTATACTACAAAATATACCCCATAAACTGGGTTTGAAATTAACACAAAAAAAAACATTAAAAATCAGCGGTGGCGGGTAACGCTGTCAAATCACTAACCAATTTGGCAGGTAACTTTTCGTAAGTTATGTTTACTAATTAATTTATTGAGGAAGTTCATGTAAGCCAAATCTGCACAGATTTAGTGCAAATACTGAACTCGTGAGACATCACATTATCAAGTATATTGCAAAAACGAAACAAAACACACCTAAGTTACAAAGCGCACGCATACGCGACGTGATGAAGTCCGGTTAGACCACTTTGTGCTGTGCGCATTTAAAGGGCATTCTTCTGCATGATTCAGTCTGTTTAATATCATTACGAATGATCACATTAATTCAAGGAAAGGAGGGTTGGGTGGTTGGAAATATTGTATTATTTATATCAATCATATAGTTAATATCACACGACGAGTGGCCGTTGTAAAAAAAAAATAAATAAGCATGGTTACAAATGTTGATATTGAGGTGATACCAACAAGTTATTAAGAGACTTACGTTTTAGACACGATATTGGCTGTTTTTGCGCTATTTCTGCAAAGACAAACTTCCAGACGCAATGCTGTTTTGCTGTCTCTGAGCAAAATCAACTGTTTAAATGATTCGGTTCAGTCGCAATGACTCCCTTAACAGTGGCTTGCTGCCACCTACTGGTGGTTTTAATTTTTCATTTAAAGTATCTTTTAATTTTTTTTATAATTTATCACTATTCAACATTTCATGTTTAAATATCAAAACATTATTTATGCACTTGTAACTGCAGGTTAAATGCATTCATGTCCATTCAGTTATAAAGTTAAAAATTCCCATAAAATGTAAAAATCAGTTTAAACTTTTTGGAAAAGATTAATTTCTATCACTGCTGTGAACTGACCAGCACAGAATATGAAGAATATCAGAAACTTTAGGAGTCAGCTGTCCACGAAAGTCCTTAAGATACCAGCACAATAACACACTCAGCAAAATATTGTCCCAGAAAATATTGAGATATTATTTTTTTTGTCAATATCACACACCACTAGTACTGACAAAATGATTTGCAACGGTCGCTTTGTCATGTAGACAGCCTCAAGCTGTTGGTTTATTTCGGGGTTTTTTTGGCTGGTAGAAGTTATGAATGGCCGGTAACTTAAAGATGTAGTAGCCAAATTGGCTGGTGAGTAAAAAAAGTTAATTTCAATCCCTGACCATAATTTTCTGCTCATCCAAAAAACGATGATAAATGGCAGTTTCATATAAAGTGGAAAGTAATTCCCTGAGGTGTAGAATATCAGATTTTTCAAGGTACGTATCAATTACATAGCAAGACGCCACATAGTGTTTTTCATCGGACAGGATGATCTGTCTAGTGTGTGAGTGGAGAGTGTCGTGGTGTGTGTGTAAGCTGCGCGTGAGTGTGAGGTGTAGGGTGTGTGTTTGTGTTGAGAAGAGAGAGAGTGTGTGTTGGGAGTGAGAGACGTTGCGGTGGGGTGTGTGTGTGTGTGGTGAGAAGAGTGTGGAGAGTGTGTGTGTGAGTGAGAGAGTGAGTGTGTGTGTGGGTGTCGTGTGAGTCAGAGGAGGTAGTGAGTGCAGTGTGTGAGGAGAGGAGTGAGTGTGTTGGTGTGTGGTATGTGCTGTGAGTGTGTGTGTGGTGTATGGCGTGTGAGTGTGTGTGTGGTGTGTGTGTGTGAGAGTGTGTGTGAGAGTGTGGGTTGAGAGTGAGAGAGTGAGTGTGTGTGTGTGTGTGTGTGTGCTGTGTGTGAGCGAGTGTGTGTGTGAGTGAGAGAGTGGTGTGTGTGTGTGTGTGTGGGTGAGTAGAGAGAGTTGAGTGAGTGTGTGTGGGAGAGAGGTGTGAGTGTTGTGTGTGTGTGTGTGTGTGTGTGAGCGTGTGTGTTTGTGAGCGAGTGTGTGTGTTTGTGTGTGTGTGTTGTGTGTGTGTGTGGGTTGTGTGTGGAGACGAGTGTGGTGTGTGCGTGAGAGAGTGAGGTGTGTGTGGGGTGTGTTTGGTGTGTGCGAGAGTGTGCGTGTGAGTGATGAGAGTGAGTGATGTGATGTGTGTGGGTGCGAGTGTGTTGGTGTGCGTGAGAAAGAGTGAGGTGTGTGTGTGGTTTGTGTGTGAGTCAGAGAGAGGTGAGTGAGTGTGTGTGTGGTGAGTGAGTGAGTGAGTGAGTGGTGTGTGTGTGTTATGTGCCGGAGTGTGTGTGGTTGTGTATGTGCGTGAGGGTGTGTGTGTGTGTGGGTGTGTGCGAGTGTGTGTGTGTGTGGGAGAGTGAGAGAGTGAGTGTGTGTGTGAATGTGTGAGAGTGTGAGTGAAAGTGTGTGTGTGTGTGAGAGCGTGAGGTGTGTGTGTTTGTGTGTGTGTGTGAGGGAGTGAGTGAGTGTGTGTGTGAGAGAGAGTGTGAGAAAGTGTGTGTGTGTGTGTGAGAGAGAAAGAGAGAGAGAGTGTGTGTGTGAGTGAGAGAGGGTGTGGGTGGTGTGTGTGTGTGTGTGTGTGTGTGTGTGTTTGTGTGTGTGTCGAAGGTTGGTGTGTGTGTGATGAGAGAGTGAGTGTGGTGGTGTGTTGTGTGTGTGTGTGTGAGAGAAGGTGTGTGTGAGGAGAGAGTGGAGGTGTGTGTTTGTGTGTGGGTGAGAGAGTGTGTGTGTGTTTGTGTTTGTGTGAGTGAGTGTGTGTGTGTGTGGTGTGTTGTTGTGAGTCAGAGAGAGTGAGGGAAGTGGTGTGTGAGTGAGAGAGTGAGGTGCTGTGTGTGTGCCATGAGTGTGTGTGTGTGGGAGTGTGTGTGTGAGTGAGAGAGTGAGTGTGTGTGGTGGGTGTGTGTGTGTGCTGTGGTGTGTGTTGTGTGTGGGTGCGGGAGCATGTGTGTGAGTCAGAGAGGGTGAGTGAGTGGTGTGTGTGAGTGAGAGAGTGAGTGTGTGTGTGAGTGAGAGTGGGTGAGAGTGTGGTGTGAGTGAGAGATGAGTGTGTGT
>JADLZN010007687.1:20000-55000 GCA_018155175.1 Sinocyclocheilus anophthalmus | reverse complement strand
AAACTTATTTGATTTGGGGTTTGTTTTAAAATTTCAATTCAGTTTTGTTATTTACATTTACATTATTTAAATTTTGTTATTTAGCAGATGCTTTTATCCAAAGCTATTTACAAATGAGGACAATAGAAGCAGTCGAAACCAACAAAAGAGCAATAATATACAAGAGCTATATTAGTATATTATTATAGTGCTACATTTCAATTTCACAAAGAAATGTGCATCATTTTGTCCAAGCAATAATAAAAGGACACATTTATTTATAATTCGTCTTAAATCTCATTTTGTAAAAAAAAAAACGTGAATCGAATCGAATCGTGAGTTGAGTGAATCGTTACATCCCTATTTTTAAGATTGTATATATAAAATATTTTATATATTTAATTTTATATTACATTTGATATATTTACATATTTATATTTGTATATTATATAATTTTTTTCTAATTTGTATTTACATTATACTGCACGCGGTACCTCAGTGAGTCCGGCGTCTGCGGCCGCCTGCAGGAAGTTGAGCGCCGCTGCTGCATCCGTCTCTGAGCTCTGCTGCCCTCTGCTGTTCAGGAGGAGTTTAGCGCAGCGATACTGAGCCTTGCGGTGACCCAGAGGATGCGGCGCAGCTGTAATAATGCACCGCCTGAGAGACAACAGAACATATTAAAGAGAGAAGCAATTATTAGTATTGCTATTACTGTTATTTCAATAATAAAAATCAAACCAACACACCCGTGCAACTTATCTGTTTTTATTTCTTCTCTCAACAATGCAATTTTAATGTGCTGCAAGTTAAATAGAGGTGCAACCTTTTTTTCCAGAAAATATGGTATATGAGTGTAAATGTGTATGTACGTATATATAATGTTGCGATAATAGTGATTTTATTATTGTTTAAATTATAAAAAATTAACTAATCAATAAAGAAATGTTTAATGCAATAATACTAATAATATTAATAATTTCAATTAATAATATTAATAATAATAATAAATATTATTATTATTATCATTTCCTACTGTGCTATAAAATAAAATAAAGTATTTTGTATAACCCCTCCCAAACAAAAGTATTTAATAATAATAAAAAATTAATTTTAATTTGTACATTTTATTTGATTTTACAGAACTAGTTTTATTTGTCAGAACAACAGTGAATACTAATATTGACGTCTGTAAAAGTGTCTTTCACTTCAAATATTAAAACAGCTTTTTTTTGGCATTTTTTGTTGGCGAGATTTATAAACGATTCTCAATGAAAGTTTAGGAACATTAGTGCATGTGTTACGAATGTACTTTAAAACAGAGCATTTTTCATATTTCTCAGGTTGGAATATAGATATCTGTAAGCAAAATACAGATAAAATGCCTTTTAATTCTACTTTTTTTATTATTAATGTTATTACTTTATCTTAAGCTTTTCTAAATGATGTACCGGATTTCCTGGTATGCAAGTAATTTTTTTATCATCTGAAACATGTTGCAACTAATTTTCCAAAGCAAGTTATAGTATGCAATTAAAATTAAGCATGCAAATATTTTCAAATATGCAAAATGCACGCAACCATATAACTCAGGGAGAATCCCGGCACCTTGCTGAGGTCCGTCTGTGCTCCTCGTCCCTTCTCGTAACAAACTCCCAGGTTAAACTGAGCTTTGCTGTAGTCGTGCTGCGCCGAGGCCAGAAAACAGGAGAAGGCCGTCTCGTAGTCGCCCGCTCTCGCGCTCTCCAGACCTGAAACACAGCGAGCAGAGCTCGTTCAGACGCACGTTCACATCACGCAGCGGCGCTCTGAGTGCGTGAGCTCGTCGTTACCGATGATGTTGAGGATTACGGGAACGCTGGTGTCTGCCACGCTTCGCAGATTCTGCGCTGCTGCATCGAGAGAAACACCTTCCTGCAGGAAACATACACGTCAAACTAATTCACATCTACTTGCATAGCGGTCTATACAATACAGACTGTTTCAAAGCAGTTGCACAGTAATACACAGGAAAATATCACTGTTAATGCTGCAAAATCTGTCTTAAGTTATGAAACAAATTCAACTTTAGCTTTAAATCAGCTCTGCAGAAGACAACAGTGTCTTTACTGTTTTACTCAGGATTTCTGTCTTGTTTACAAATATCTAACCTGAGAAGCAAATGACTTGTTTTCTGAAAAATGCATCAAAATGAAATGAGTTTATGCTTAAAACAAGAGAAAAAAATATCTGACGGTGTCGTCCGAAAATAGACTTAATTCTTGTTTTCTGGAAAATGTATGAAAACTGAGTAAGCTTCTGCTTAAAACAAGAAAAACAAACTTAAAAGAGAAAACAAGATTATTTTTCTGACCCCATTGTTTTTAAGCAAAACCTTGATCGATTTTATAGAAAACGAGACAAAAATATTGAGTATTAAAATAATTTCTTGCAGTCTATTCAGCTTAATTTACTCAATGTTGATTCAGTTCAGTTCATTAACAGTGTAAATGCTGCAAAACTCACTAATTATTCAACTAATTCAGCTCTACAAAAGACAATAGTCAGATCAATTCAGTTCAATTTTGATTCAAATACAAGGACAAACTGTGTTTTTCGGTCTAAATTGTTACCTCTGGTTTCGGTTGTTCAGGAAAAAGAGTTTCATCTGTAAGAAAATCAAGAATCAAGAGTCAACACTTCACATCTATACTGTATGAATCTGCAATTGCATTTTTACTGTATTTATTTCAACTATAGTCACATACAATCCAAAAACAACAAAGCACAGTACAGTTCAGAATGTGTGAAGTACAGAAGAACAACAACAAAACTAGATAAAAAAGTTCATCAAGACAAACTTTAGGTTGGCTTGAGAAAGCCTAGCCTGAAAGTTTAAAGCAGTTGTAAAAGTTTGAAAATGTAGACAGATTAGATAGATGTTGATAACATGTTTCCAGCATGCTTAGTATGTTACAAGCATGATTCTGGCATGATTAGCAAGTTACTAGCATGATCAGCACGTTGCTAGCATGATTAGCAAGTTACTAACATGTTTAGCATTTTTCTAGCATGATTAACGTTAATAGCATGTTTTGCTAGCATAAATAGCAAGTAACTAGCATGTTGCTCACATGATTAGCAAGTTACTAGCATGTCGTTAACATGTTGCTAGCATGATTAGCAAGTAACTAGCATGTCGCTAGCATGATTACCAAGTGACTAGCATGTCGCTAGCATGATTACAATACTAGCATGTTGCTAGCATGACTAGCAAAGTGACTAGCATGTTGCTAGCATGATTAACAAAGTTACTAACATGTCGCTAACATTTTAATAGCATAATTAACATGTTAATAGCATGTTGCTAGCATGATTAGCAAATAACTAGCATGTTGCTAGCATGATTAACAAGTTACTAGCATGTCAATACCATGTCTCTACCATGATTAGCAAGTTACTAGCATGTCGTTAACATGTTTCTAGTATGATTAACATGTTACTAGCATGTTGATAGTATGATTAACAAGTAACTAGCATTTTGCTAGCATTATTAACAAAGTAACTTGCATGTTGCTAGCATTATTAGCAAGTGACTAGCATGTTGCTAACATGCTTAGCAAGTTACTAACATGTTGCTAGCATTTTTCTAGCATGATTAACCTGTTAATAGCATGTTTTGCTAGCATAAATAGCAAGTAACTATCATGTTGCTCACATGATTAGCAAGTTACTAGCATGTCACTACCATGTTTCTACCATGATTAGCAAGTTACTAGCATTTTAACATGATTAGCAAGTTACTAACACGTTTCTATCATGATTAGCATGTTACTAGCATTTTGCTACCATGATTAGCATGATTAGCATGTTACTAGCGGTCGTTACATGTTCTAGTATATACATTAACTAGCATGTTGCTAGCATGATTAACAAAGTTACTAACATGTCGCTAACATTTAATAACATGATTAACATGTTAATAGCATGTTGCTAGCATGATTAACAAGTTACTAGCATGTCACTAACATGTTTCTAGCCTGATAAGCATATGATACTCGCATGTTGCTAGCATGATTAGCATGCTAATAGCATGTTTTAACATGATTAGCAAGTTTCTAACATGTCGCTAGCATTTTTCTAGCATGATTAACATGTTAATAGCATGTTTTGCTAGCATAAATAGCAAGTAACTAGCATGTTGCTCGCATGATTAGCAAGTTACTAGCATGTCGTTAACATGTTGCTAGCATGATTAGCAAGTAACTAGCATGTTTGCTAGCATGTTACTAGCATGTCACTACCATGTTTCTAGCATGATTAGCATGTTACTAGCATGTTGCTAGCATGATTAGCAAGTGACTAGCATGTTTGTTTCTTTCTCAAGCCAACCTAATTATAAAGTGCACATACAGTACATGTAAAAATTTATAAAAAATGAAATTAAAAGTGCTATCTAATATGTGTACAGTATGTTGGTTTTTCTGACCGCAGTGTGACGCGGCGCTCTCCGGCTCCTCCTGCTGGTCATCAGAGCTGTGCGCCGTCTGCAGGTCAGAGGTCGCGTCTCCGTTACCATGACTACGGTCACCGGAGCCGCTGTCTGGCGTCTGCAGGCACTTCACCGTCACACCGCCGGATAAAGCGTGCGGCCGGGACACTGAGAGACACATTAGCGTACAGAGTCAAACAAACCGCTCATTATTTTATTATTGTTTTTACTTTATTTGAATCTAGATTTTTTTGTTGTTTAAATGACACACCATACCATATTTTCTGATTCCGACTCACTTTTGTTGCACATACACAGCCAAGTTTACATAACAAATAATAGCAAATATTAATTGGTAATAATTAGTTTATCAAATAGTTAGCTAAATTTGGTATTTAAACTTTTATTTTTCTGGATATCTGGATTTTAAATTATGCACATGCATGTAAATGTTACAAATTCTTTGGCAATAACACATTTGTATTGACTGATCTCTGATTGGTTGAAATGTTTATTTTCATTTCTACTACTATTAGTAGTAGCGGTAGTAGCAATAGTTATTTATTATTAAATTAAATTTTTTTTGTTTACTTTGATCTGGATATTTTTTATGGTAGTTTTTTTATGTATGCATGGCCTGTATGTGTTACTAAATGCTTTGTCAATTATATATTATTGGTGACTCATCTCTGATTGATATAAAAAAAAATATTTCTACTTTATTATTAATTTTGATCTGAATTTTTATTTTAAACTATGCACATCCGTGTAAATGTTACTAATGCTTTCTCAATAATATTAAAAATACGTCAGTAAAACTACTCAATTGTGACTGATCTCTGATTGGGCAACATTTCATTATTATTATTACTATTATATTTTAATCTAATTTAAATATTGTATACGCACGTAAAAGTTACTAAAGTTAACTAAAAGTTAATTATTTTTAATATCTCAATAAAACTACTAAATCTAGACGAGAGCCACCTGTGTTGGCCTAACTGATCTCTGATTGGTCAAATTCTGTTTTTACTTTATTATTTTATTTTATTTGTGGTTTCATTTCAATTAATGCTATGCATGTAAATGTTTACTATATTGATAATTATTTGCATATATGTGACCCTGGAGCACAAAAGCAGTCTTAAGTCGCTGGGGTATATTTGTAGCAATAGCCAACAATACATTGTATTGGTCACAATTATACATTTCTCTTTTATGCCAAAAATCATTAGGATATTAAGTAAAGATCATGTTCCATGAAGATATTTAGTACATTTCCTACCGTAAATATATCAAAACTTAATTTTTTATTAGTGATATGCATTGCTAATAACTTCATTTTGACAACTTTAAAGTTATTTTCATATTTAGATTTTTTTGCACCCTCAGATTCCAGATTTTCAAATAGTTGTATCTCGGCCAAATATTGTCCTAACAAACCACACATCAATGGAAAGCTTATTTATTCAGCTTTCAGATGATGTATAAATCTCAATTTCGAAAAATTGACCCATATGACTTTTGGTTTTGTGGTCCAGGGTCACGTATGTCAATAAAAGCAGCTTAATCTGAGCAAGAGACACCTGTGTTGGCCTGACTGATCTCTGATTGGTTGAAATGTTGTATGATTGGCAGCAGGACTCACAGATCTCAATCAGTACTTTGTAGGAGCATTTCCGTATCCGGGCCGGTCCAGGGTTCTGATCCACGTGCGAGGACAGCCGAGAGTGAATCCTGCGACAGAGCTGCATGAAGAGAACCGCAGCGGCGCCCTGCGCACACCACACCAAACACACACACACACAGATTCACACACACACACACACACGATTCACACACACACACAGAAGTCACACACAGAGTCCAACACACACACACAGAGTCACACACACCACGCACGATCACCACCCACACCACACAACCACACGCACAAATACACTCAAACACAAACACACACACACACACACAGTCACACACAATCTCACACACACACACACACACAACCACACGCACAAACACACACACACGCACACACGCACGCACAAACACACACACACACGCGCACGCACAAACACACACAGAGTCACACACAATCTCACACACCCACTACACACCCAACCACACCCAAATACACACAACACAAACACACACACCACAGTCACACACAATCTCACACCACACCACACACACCACCCCAACCACACGCACACACACACACACACTCACGCACACACGCACTCACCAACACACACACACACTCCACGCACAACACACCAAGTCACACCAAGTCACACACACACACACACGCACACACGCACGCACAAACACATACACAAACACAAGCGCACGCACAAACACACATGCACACAAACACACAGACACACACACACACGTTAATAAAACACACCGCAGTGATGGCATATGAAAAACAGTAGAGTTATAAGTGAACTACCCATCCCACTGCATCGAGAGCGGTGTATCTCGGCAGACCAGTGTAGCAGAACTGAGATGTTCGCTTCTTTTTCTGATCGTGAGAACCGTGAGAACTGTGAGGACAGAGGGACAGTTAGTTCATCTCAGTGGCTTCAGGGTCACGGATCTCGCGTGCGGTCCGGTACCTGCTGCTGTCAGACGCGTGTCGTCCGCTGCTCAGGATGGAGGAGCTGAGGACCTCGTCCTCCACGTGATGACCCTGCGAGAGCCGCAGCGGAGCGTTTCCATGGCAACGGCTCACCACTGCGGGTCAGGAGCAAAACACATGTGACGACGACATGTCATGACAGCCACTGTGTAAATGATAATATTTCAACAGCAAATAGACATTTTATAATTAGATTTAGAAGGTAATTTAAGAACTGCATTATGTGAAATTTAAATGTTTGCATACAATTTTTTTAATTTGAGTATTGATTATTATATTTAAAAATAAATAGCAATTAAATTTAAGTTTGTAGCCATATAGTAATGTAAAAGGACTTGCTATAGTTTAGAGCATAAGCTGAGGTAGACGATAATTGCATTTATTTATTTAAAGAAAGAGGATTTTGTTCAGTAAACAGCTGTTTAATGTAAAAAAAGCAATTTTATGCTTTTAATACGCCATACCGAACGGTGACGCCAAAACCGATGTACGTACCGAACCATCATGCTTGTGTACCGTTAGTTCACACCAAGAACGATAATGCTAACTATATTAGCCTCCACACCAAAAAACGACAAGTATATAACTATAACAATAACTATATTAGCGTCCACACAGACGGACGATAAAATTCTGTTTATTATAAGCGATGCAGTTTTGCCGAAAGAATCGTTCACACCAACAACAATAACTACGCTGTAAACTTTTCTTGAAAAAATCTTGCAAACTTAGCATATTAACGTTTTCATAAATTAGCTTCGGAGTAAACATGAACACATTGAGCAACCATAACGAGAATTTTTTTAATTTTATTTTTTTTAGATTTTTTCAAGTAACTTTAACATATTGAAATTTACAGCGTATAAATTTATTTAAGCTTTAAAAATTGTTCTAATTCCACGAGTCCGCAATTATAACGATAACACTGGAATCGTTTTTTCGCGCTGGTGATGAACGATAAAAACATCGACAACCAATCAGAATCCACCTGACTATAAAGAGCGGCAAACATGTAACTGAAGCGCGCGCTTATCACGAACAGGACGTTTGGTCAGTTTGTGTGGATTCTGATATAATTATTGTTATAGTTATGTTTATAGTTGTCGTTGTTGGTGTGGATGCTAATTTAGTTACCGTTATAGTTACCTTATAGATATCGTTCAACGGGCCTTATAACGCATATCAAGTGCGAACGGTTTTGTCGTTTGCAGCCTTAAAGTGTAGTAGAGGTGTTGAATTCACTATTTTAACAGAATTAACGCGCTTTTTAGCGCACAATAACGTTCTGTTTTTATAAGCGCCGCGCTACAAATAATCGCGCTCTTTGAAGTTTGGTGGATTCTGATTGGTTGTCCATGTTGTTGTTGTTTTTTAAACGTTCTGAAAGTTATAGCCAGAATAGCTGTGGTGTGTATTTAACTATTTTCATAGAATTAGAATGATTATTAAAACGTCACAGTGTAGTTATCGTTAGGTATCCTTATAGTATTTATTTGTTTGCTTGTGTGTGTGTTTGTTTGTTTTCCCTGTTTTCTGTTGATTTTAATGCACTTTGCAACTGAAACCAAAACTATCCTCAAACTTATTAAAATATGTGTTTTATTCAGCTATTCAACTAAAGTCCTGCTCCTCTTAATGATACTTGTCACACAATCGCATGCAGTGAAACATCGCAACAATGTATCACTGCATTAATGTATCGTATCAATGTATCAGTTCGGATGTAACAGTGTATTAATGTATCAGTTCGGATGTAACAGTGTATTAATGTAGCAGTTCGGATGTAACAGTGTATTAATGTATCAGTTCGGATGTAACAGTGTATTAATGTATCAGTTCGGATGTAACAGTGTATTAATGTATCAGTTCGGATGTAACAGTGTATTAATGTAGCAGTTCGGATGTAACAGTGTATTAATGTAGCAGTTCGGATGTAACAGTGTATTAATGTATCAGTTCGGATGTAACAGTGTATTAATGTAGCAGTTCGGATGTAACAGTGTATTAATATAGCAGTTCGGATGTAACAGTGTATTATGTATCGAGCAATGGTATCATTTCGGATGTACATTGGTATTAATGTATCGTTCGGATTAAGTGTATTAAGTAGCAGTTTCGATGTAACAGTTAGTAATGGTATCCGTTCCATATGTCACCTTGTTCTTAATGTAAGCAGTTTTCATAGGTAACAGTGGAGTACTGTATCAGTTCGGATTAACGTGTAGTAATGTGCAGTTCGGATGGAACAGTGTAATTAAATGTATCGTATCAAGGTATCAGTTTTAGCTGTAACATGATTAATATAGCAGTTCGTATTTAACAGTGGATTATGTAGCAGTTCTGATGTACCAGTTATTATGTATCATTTCGGGGATGTAACAGTGTATTAATGTATCCATTTCTTATGTAACTGTGGTACTTTCAGTATCATCATGTCAGGATTTAACAGTGTTCCTGATCGGATCAATGTATCAGTTGATGTACATTGGTATTAATGTACAGTTCGATACCAGTGTATTAATGTAATCGGATCCATAGTACAGTTCCAGATGTACAAGTGTATTAATGTAGCAATTTCGGATGTAAAAACCAGTGTCTTATGTGCAGTTCGATGTAACATTGTATTAGTGTATCAGTTCGGATTACCCATGTAATTAATTATCAGTTCGGATGTAACAGTGTAATTAATGTCTCGGTATCAATTGTATCAGTTTCGTGATGTAACAGGTTAGTGCATTGTATCAGATCGGATGTAACAGTTATAATGTAACGTATCAATGTTCGGTCGCTTGTGTGCGTGAGATGGTACGCAGGGTGTACGGTTAATGTATCTATTAATGTATCAGTTCGGATGTAACAGTGTATTAATGTATCAGTTCGGATGTAACAGTGTATTAATGTATCAGTTCGGATGTAACAGTGTATTAATGTATCAGTTCGGATGTAACAGTGTATTAATGTATCAGTTCGGATGTAACAGTGTATTAATGTATCAGTTCGGATGTAACAGTGTATTAATGTATCAGTTCGGATGTAACAGTGTATTAATGTATCAGTTCGGATGTAACAGTGTATTAATGTATCAGTTCGGATGTAACAGTGTATTAATGTATCAGTTCGGATGTAACAGTATATTAATGTATCATATCAATGTATCAGTTCAGATGTAAGAAAAAAAAAGGAACAGGTTGATATTATTTATGCAGAGATTTCTATGTAACAGTGTATTACTGTATCAGTTCGGATGTAACAGTGTATTAATGTATCGTATCAATGTATCAGTTCGGATGTAACAGTGTATTAATGTATCAGTTCGGATGTAACAGTGTATTAATGTATCGTATCAATGTATCAGTTCGGATGTAACAGTGTATTAATGTATCAGTTCGGATGTAACAGTGTATTAATGTATCAGTTCGGATGTAACAGTGTATTAATGTATCAGTTCGGATGTAACAGTGTATTAATGTATCAGTTCGGATGTAACAGTGTATTAATGTATCAGTTCGGATGTAACAGTGTATTAATGTATCAGTTCGGATGTAACAGTGTATTAATGTATCAGTTCGGATGTAACAGTGTATTAATGTATCATATCAATGTATCAGTTCGGATGTAACAGTGTATCAATGTATCAGTTCGGATGTAACAGTGTATCAATGTATCAGTTCGGATGTAACAGTGTATCAATGTATCAGTTCGGATGTAACAGTGTATCAATGTATCAGTTCGGATGTAACAGTGTATCAATGTATCAGTTCGGATGTAACAGTGTATCAATGTATCAGTTCGGATGTAACAGTGTATCAATGTATCAGTTCGGATGTAACAGTGTATCAATGTATCAGTTCGGATGTAACAGTGTATCAATGTATCAGTTCGGATGTAACAGTGTATCAATGTATCAGTTCGGATGTAACAGTGTATCAATGTATCAGTTCGGATGTAACAGTGTATCAATGTATCAGTTCGGATGTAACAGTGTATCAATGTATCAGTTCGGATGTAACAGTGTATCAATGTATCAGTTCGGATGTAACAGTGTATCAATGTATCAGTTCGGATGTAACAGTGTATCAATGTATCAGTTCGGATGTAACAGTGTATCAATGTATCAGTTCGGATGTAACAGTGTATTAATGTATCAGATCGGATGTAACAGTGTATTAATGTATCATATCAATGTATCAGTTCAGATGTAACAGTGTATTAATGTAGCAGTTCGGATGTAACAGTGTATTAATATAGCAGTTCGGATGTAACAGTGTATTAATATAGCAGTTCGGATGTAACAGTGTATTAATATGTAATCATCAATATCATGTATCAGTTCGGATGTAACCGTGGATTAATGTATCGTTCGATTTAAAGTGTATCAATGTATCAGGTCGGGATGTACAGTATATTAATGTCTCGTATCCATGTTCAGTTCGGTGTACATTTATATTAATGTATCGATCATGTCTCATTCGGATGTAACATGTAGTAATGTATCTGTTCGGAGTGTAACAGTGTAGTAATGTATAATCGGAGGTAACAGGATAAATTAATGGATCTATCAATGGTATCCAGTTCGGATGATACACAAGTTATATTAATGGATCGTATCAATGTATCAGTTCGGAATGTAACAGTGTATGAATGTAGCATTTCGTATGTAACAGTGTATTAATTGATCCGTTCGGATGCATCAGTATATTAATGTATCTTTCAAGTATCAGTTCGATGTACAGTATAGTAATGTATCGTATCAATGTACAGTTCGGATGTAACATGTATTAATGTATCAGTTTCGGATGTAACGGTGGATTAATGTTCAGTTCGGATGTAACCGTGTATTACTGTATCAGTTCGGATGGTAACCGGATATTATGTGCGTGTAGGTCAGTGTATCATGGGTTTCGGATTCAAATACCGTGTTTAATGTATCCGTTCGGATGGACGTATATAATGTCTCGTTATCAATGTATCTTCATGATGTAACAAGTGTAGTAATGTATCCGTTCGATGGTAACGTATATTAATGTATCGTATCAATGTATCAGTTCGGATGTAACAGTGTATTAATGTATCAGTTCGGATGTAACAGTGTATTAATGTATCAGTTCGGATGTAACAGTGTATTAATGTATCAGTTCGGATGTAACAGTGTATTAATGTATCAGTTCGGATGTAACAGTGTATTAATGTATCAGTTCGGATGTAACAGTGTATCAATGTATCAGTTCGGATGTAACAGTATATTAATGTATCGCAGCTCGTGGGTGTTTCATAATCGCTCACCTCTGCCCACCAAACTCTGAATCCTCCACATGTCTGCTGTTGTTTCTGTGAGTTTATGAGGATTAATAAACTCACGCCATGATGCTGTCTGACAGTCACGAGTTACAGCAGCGGCTCGCTGAAGGACGAACGGCGGAAATGACGCAATCCCCCAACCAATAAACTACAGTCTGCGGTTCACTCTCCCGCCGCCAGAGGCCGCTGCTCGCCGGCACAGTTACAGACGCAGTGTGCAGAGATTCTGTTTGATGATGCATTTGTAATATTTTGACTAAATTCTTTTATTACTTTAATTATTATTATTATTATTAATTATGCATATATGTTATTATATTTATATAATTTATATTATATGTATTTATTTATTAATTATAATAAAATGTGCATGTTTATTTAGAATCAGATTTTTGATTGCATTCTATTATTTTTGTATATTGTCGTTATTTTCATAAACCTATAGTCTATTATGGTTGTTTTCCTGTTTAATTCGTTTCCATGTGTTTTGTTACAGGGTTGAAACTAATAACCTATAGGGAAAGAAACTTAGAATATTTCCTGATTTTTGTATATGTATTATCAGTTTCATTATTTTTATTAAAATACATTTTTTATTAATTAATTGTAATTTGTAGTATTCTTTCTAGGTAACTTTTATTATTATTATGTCATTACTATAATTTTAGAACTGAGTTTGTGTGAAGTAGAGGGGTGTGTGTGTGTGAGGGGGGGGGGTGTGTGAGAGGGTGTGTGTGTATTATGATGTGTGTTGTTGTGTGTGTCGGTTGTGTGGTGGTGTTGTTTGTGGTGGTTGTGTGTGTTTGAGAGTGTGTCGTGTGTTGTGGTGTGTGTGTGTGGTGTGGTGGTGTTAAATGTGTTATGGTGTGGTGTGTAGTGTGTGTGTGTGTGTGGGGTGTGGGTGTGTGTGTGTGTAGTGAGTGAGTGATGTGGTGCAGATGTGTTTGGGTAGAGGAAGGTGTGTGGTGGTGTGTGTGTGTGGTATGTGTGTGAGTCGAGTGAGTGAGTGAGTGTGTGTGTGTGTGTGTGTTGTGTGTGTGTGTGTTAGTGAGTTGAGTGAGTTGAGTGTGTGTGTGTGTGTGGTGAGTGTTTGTGATGTGCGTGTGGAGTGATTGCTGCGTGCGTGAGTGTGTGTGTGTTCACGGAATAATGTGTGTTGTTAGGTCCGGATATTGAGTGAGAGGGTTGAGTTAGGAATGGTGGTGGATGTGTGTATAAGTGTAGAGAGGAGTGGTGGTGTGTGAGTTGTGTGTGTTGGGTGGAGGTGTGATTGTGATGGTGTGGCTGTGTTGTTTGGTGAGTGTGCGTGAGTGCGTGATGAGATTGGGGGTGTGTGTGTGTGTGGTGTTGATTTGTGGAACGTGTGGCGTGATAGGGTGTTGTTAGTGATGAGAGTGTGTGTGTCGTGTGTGTGGTATGTGTTTGCGAGGAGCGTGAATATGTGTGTGTGACTGAGTGCGAGGGGGGTGGTGATGGGGGGTGGGTGTGTTTGTTGTGTGTGGTGAGAGTGTGTGGGGGGGTGTTGGTGTGTGTGTGTGTGTGTGGTGTGTGTGGGGTGTGTGTGTGTGTTTGTGTGTGAGCGGGTGGTGGGGTGTGGGAGTGTGGAGTGTGTGTGAGTGGAGGTGAGGGCGTGAGTGGTGTGTTGTGTGGTTGTGTGGGGGGGGGTGAGTGGGAGTGAGGGAGGGCGGAGGAGGGTGTAGTGTGGGGGGGGGTGTGTGTGGGTTGTATGTGGTGTGAGTGAGTGAGGTGGTGGGGGGTGTGGAGGGGAGGGAGGGGGGGGGTGGGTGTGTGTGTGTGTGGTGAGGGTTGTGGTGGTGGGGGTGAGTGAGTGGTGAGGGTGGGTGGGGGGAGGTTGAGTGATGATGAGTGAGGGAGTGAGGTGTGTGTGAGTGTGGTTGTGTGTGTGTGTGTGTTGTTGTGTGTGTGTGTTTGTGTGTGTTGAGGATGGAGTGAGTGAAGTGTGTGTGGTGTTGTGGGTTGTGTGTGTGTGTATGTGTCGGAGCGGAACTATGTTGGTGAGTGACGGGAGAAGTGTGTGTGTTGTGTGTGGTGTGTGTGGTTTTATGTTGTGCGGAGGTGATCTGTGTGTGTGGTGAGTGAGATGTGTGTGTGGTGTGTGTTGGTGTGTGTGTGTGTGTGTTTGTTGTGTGAGAGAGTGTGTGTGTTTGTGTGTGTGTGTGTGCTGTGGTTTGTGTGTTAAGAGAGTGTGTGTGGTGTGTGGTGAGTGTTGATTGTGTGTGTGTGTGTTTTGTGTGTGTGAGTGAGTGAGTGAGTGGTGAGTGTGTGTTGTGTTTGTGTGTGTGTTTGTGTTTGTTTGTGTGTGTGTGTGTTTGGTGTGTGTGTGTTTGTGTGTGTGTGTGGTGTGGTTTTTGTGTGTGTGTGAGTGTGTTGGTTTTTGTGTGTGTAGTGAGTAGTGAGTGAGTGAGAGTGTGTGTGTGTGTGTGGGTGTGTGTGTGTGTGTGTGTGTGTTGTATGTGGTCGTGAATATTTGTGTTCTTAGTGAAGTTTGTGTTTTGTTTTGTTTTGTGTTTTGTTTTTTGAATTGTGGTTTGTCTTTAGGTGTCTTTAATGATCTGCTCCTGAAGGACAACCCTGTTCTGTGTTTGTGCTAAAACTAAAGCTGGTTTTCTGCTGGTTTTGCATGAGGGAGGATCGAAGCCTTTCAGCGAACTGTGGCTTGTCATCGGGTTCTTCTTTTATCTTCATGAATGTCATAAAAGCGGATCAAGCGAGAGCACAGCTCTCCATTCGCTCATAGACGTGATGTGGTCAGTGATGGGAAACGCTCCTCTGAACCCAGATGTTCTTCGCTCTATAACAGGAGATCCGTGCTGAGAAACCACTGTGACGTGTGGAAGGGCTTTTCTCCTGTAAGGTCACCGGAGGTCATACGGCATAGAGTGCAGAATGATCAAATGAATGTAGAGTAGCTCTGATCTTAAGATGAGACATGTTTGAGTTCATATCGAGTGTTCTGAGTGAGTATCTTAGCAAATCTTTGCAGTCGATGACATTGTTGAGATCTCTTCTGAATCTCCACATGTCTGATCACTGCAGGAGAAACATCCGAGAAGCATTTCATCTTATCCTCCTCATTTAATTACATGCAGTCTAGGAGAAACAACTGAGATATCAAATAGATCTTACAGGAAGTGCTTGTGGCTACAGTGAGCCACAGGACGCTTCTTTTCCTCGCTACAAACAGCATTAGCAGTAGCAGCAAGATGTACACTCAAGTTTAAATAAATAATAAAAAATATGTAGATGTAGACAAACATTTCATTTTAATTTATTTATTCTTTTATGTAATATTTATATTAGATTAGTAGAAATAAAATAGCTAAATGAAAATGATAAAGTGCTAAAAGTTCTAAATTTACTAACACTAAAACTGAAATAAAATAATCTATGAAAAAAAACAACAAAAAATGACAAACAAATTCGATATTTTGCCTGGGGCAACTACCTTAAACTAAATTTAAAACTGAAGTGCTAAAATTACTATTAAAACTGTATCAAATATAGAACTATATATTAAAATCAAACTCTAAAATTTGCAAGAAGCACATGCACAAAATTATTAAAACTATACCGAAAAGCTAAACGACTAAATCTAAATCAATATTAATAAATAATAAAAATGATAACTATAAACTAAACTAATAAAAGGTCCATCCCTAAAAATTAACTCAAAATTTACAAAACTTAAAATTTTCCAATAATTGAAACTTACTCCTAATATAAAATATAAATATTACATGAAAAACGTCAACTTAAAAAAACTTTTAAGAATATTTTAAAACAATGGTATTGAAATTAAGCTAAAATTAAATATAACGAAAAACAAACTTAAAAACGTTTGCCAGGCAACTAACTAAAATAAAATAAAGTGATGTAGAAATATAATAACGATAATACAGTTATAAAAACCTAATAAAAATAGCAAAACCACATAACAAAATATCCATTTGCATCTATAGCATCTGAAAAAGCGTAAATGTAGATGTAACTGCGTATGTTTCTTGAATCATTCTTTGCTCATTGTTCATAAACACATTTTGTTGTGTGTTTGTGAGTGAGATGACGGAGCCTTTGTGGTCAGTTATTCCTCTCTCTCTCTCTCTTTCTTTCTCTCACACACACACACACACCCACCACCACACACCCACACACACACCCTCACACACACACACCACCCACCAACACACATGCCCTCACACACACACACACCCACACACACACACACACACACACACACACACACACACCACACCCTCCCCACACACACACACACCCATACCACACACACACACCACCCCCTCACCACACACACACACCCACACACAGACACACTCACACACACACACAACCACACACGACAAACTCACACACACACACACACACAACACACTCCACACACACACACACACACACAACACACAGAACACTCCACACACACACACCCACACACAACCCTCACAACACACACACACACACACACACACCAGACCCACTCACACACACACACACACACACCACACCCACACACACCCACACACACACACCCTCTCTCACACACACACACACACACACACACACACACACACACACACACACACCTCACACACACAGGATTGTTTGTTTTTGTGAAAAGTGTGGACTCTCCATAGGCGTAATGTTTTTTATACTGTACAGACCGTATATTCTATTGCCCTACACAACCCTACCCCTAAACCTACCCCTACAGGAAACTTTGTGATATTTCAGATTTCAATACACCCCATTCTGTGTGATTTATAAGCGTTTTGAAAAGTGGGGACATGGGGAAATGTCCTGAAAAGTCACCTTCTCCTTTAATACCTTTCATACCTCTTTGTCATTATACACTTTTGTCCTCCATTGTCCAAAACAGCGCCGCGCAAACATCGGCACTCACTAACACACACACAACCACACTCACACTCACTCTCTCTCTCTCTGTTAATGCAGTATGTTGAGGGAATAATGCGGTCAGGGGCCCATCGGGGACAGAGAGAGAGAGAGATCTCATCCAGCTGCTCCAGACCAGACCATCGTCTTCATCGCAGATCCGCTCTCTCCTTCTGCGGTCGGAGACACACAGTCCAGCAGCTTGAAGAGTTTATCCGCGGTTTAATGAGGCTCCGTGGCTCCGCGGAGCGCCGGAAGGAGACGGGGGAGGAGGGGCAGGAGGCGCGGGGAGGCCGCGGAGGGGCTCCGGAGATGCCGAGGGGGGCAGAGACGGAGAAACCGAGAGAGCGAGAGATGGCGGCGGGAGGAATCACCACGCTCCCGGCCTCACCGGACGACGGGGCGAGCGGAGGCTTTCCTTCGGGGAGCTTCAAGGAGCCCAAGCGGCTGTACTGCAAAAACGGCGGATACTTCCTGCGGATCAACTCTGACGGCCGGGTGGACGGGATCCGCGAGAAGAGCGACCCGCACAGTGAGTGCGTTTGTTCTGTTCTTCCGTGGAAAACAGACGGTCTAGAGCGCACAAAGACCCTTTACGCGTCTGATGTGGAGCAGAGATGAAAATCAGGCCCTGATGATGATGATGATGATGATGATGACAGATTTTACAGGTCCAACTTCAGTCTCTGAGTTCTTGCTTATTTTCAGAAAGCGCCTCTAATGTAATCTGGACTTTTAACCCTCATAATGCATTCAAAATCTGAATACGTTTCGCATTCAGGGGCCAGTCATAACTTAGTATAGATAAACTAAAACCATAATGTAGCTAAATGTGAGTTTTTTTAATATAATTCAAAATTGAGAAATTCAAAATTAAATTTAAAAACTATGATGCAAAAAAATATATTTTTTAAATATACCAATGTATGAAATTTATAATAACATATAATCTGTGAATTACCAGTATGAACCTCATTGGAATGAATGGAATTTAATTAAATTCCTTTGAATTTATAACTCATGATTGCTCAAAAACAGTCCAAATGTATGAAACCTACATAGTTATTTCTAACAAAACATAAATATTAAAGTTTTCAAACAAAATAGATTCATTGTACTTACATAAAATTTCACTTTAAGATGAAAAAAGTGATAAGTTTTTCATGCTGCAAAGGTTTGTTCATAGGTGTACTTATTCATGTTTATCAACAAAATTCAGTCCCAAAAGTGTGTGCGATATGGAGAAAGGCGAAAAAATTTTTATTAAAGCTTTTTGACACTAATATAACTCCATAGATAATTTTATCAAAAGTATTTTTGACACCTAACGGTGCTCCATATACATGCTTGGGTCCCAAATGACCCGAAAGCAAAACGTGTAACTTTTTTTTAATATGGCTATATCTCTTAAAAAATAAATAAATGAACAAACGTAGTTCAAGAGTTCACAGACTATAGAGTAACTGTGTGTGTGTGTGTGTGTGTGTGTGTGTGTGTGTTTCCGTTTTTGAAACGTGTGTGTAAATGAGGACTAAATGTTTAAATGCTTCGCTGGTAACCATTTACAATAAGGTCCCATTAGTTAAAGCATTAACTAACAATGAGCAATGCATTAGTTACAGTATTTATTAATATTTGTTAGCTTGTATCAAAAATACAACTGTTCGCTGTTAGTTCATGTCAGCTCAGGTCCAATTAATGATGCAACTTTTGATTTTAATAATGTGTAGTAAATATTGAACAAACGTTTCTTAAGTATGTTTCATAGTTCAGTTTAATTCATGTCAACAAATGGAACCTTATTGTAAAGTGTTACTCATTTATTTCCTCTGGAACACTTTAACACAGACTTCTATGATGCCTATAAATTATTTACTTTATTTAAATGTCATTTTAGACAATGTTTTCAAATGGAGGCTTATAGGACAAATTTGTACTCAAAATATGGTGAAGTAGGTGTTTTGTTGAGCGTGTGTGTGTCTCTCATGGCATTAGTCAGCGCTCTTGTAGACATGAACACTGTATTTACGCTCCAGAATGAATGACGGCACTCATCAGCTAACAACAAACTCATGAATCACACACACTTGTCTTGTGTCTCCTTAACAAGAACCTCAGCATGATCTGAGCATCTCTGCTTTAATCTGATCCCAATACAAACATCCAAACAACCGGTACTTTTTAGAAAATCATTTATGAAACCTATTTAATCTTTAAAGAACCATAAAGCAACTCATGCAGACAAATACAAATATAGTTCTTGATATGAAGAGTTATGTAGTATCTATCCATCCATCTATCTCACTGAGGAAACTCATGTTATAATAATAATAATAATAATAATAATCATACAAATCTGTCTGTATTGCACATTGAATCTCTTATTTATGTTGTGTTTATACTTTGTTGATTATAGCGAAACTACTACTAGTGAGCGCAGAGCTCATGCTGAACAAAAGGAGTGTCCCAAATCGCGTAGGCTACTTATGCACTATTTTATGACGTTTTGTAGTATAAATAGTGCGAGTAGTGCATTCACACTGAAAATTCCAAAAAAGAAAAAGTGCACTTTAAATGCAACAATATTGTAAGATGTTTTATTAAAATAGCCAAAACCACTATAACAGTGTTATATATTTTGCTGACTTGTGTAATTACATTTATCCCAAATGTTTCGAAGAATGTTAAAATCCAGAGAAATAAGCAATTTTAACTCGTGACACGGACCGTGTCTATAGTGTCATTCTATAGTGTCATTGTGTCGCCTGCCAATGCTGTCATAACCCGTCGATTTCCGGTATTGTTTTGTAGAAAACTTGGAAAGAAGCTTTAATATGTTGTGCGCTTACTAGACCGGTGACGACCGCACAGAGTAGCATTATAACAGAATTTTCAAATGTATCTAGTATGATAAAACAGCTCTGCTTTACTCCACATACGCACGACCTGAAGGAGCGTAAGCGCTCGACTGTGGCATAATAAAAACCCCGCTGCTTTACCCCACATACGCACAACCGGAAGCAGCAGAAGCGCTCGACTGTGGCATAATAAAAGCTCCTCTGCTTTACCCCACATACGCACGACTGGAAGCAGTGGAAGCGGTCGACTGTGGCATTATAAAAGCCCCGCTGCTTTACCCCACATACGCACGACCGAAAGCAGCGGAAGCGCTCGACTGTGGCTTAATAGCTCCCTCTGTTTTTTTTTTTTTTTTTTCTTTACCCCACTACGCACTACCGTAACGCGGAGCGGAAGCCTCGACTGTGGCATAATAAAAGCTCCGCTGCTTTACCCCACATACTCACGACCGGAAGCAGCGGAAGTGCTCGACTGTGGCATAATAAAAGCCCGCTGCTTTACTCCACATACTCACGACCGGAAGCAGCGGAAGCGGTCGACTGTGTCATAATAAAAGCTCCGCTGCTTTACCCCACGTACTCACGACCGGAAGCAGCGGAAGCGCTCGATTGTGGCATAATAAAAGCCCCGCTGCTTTAACCCACATACGCACGACCGGAAGAAGCGGAAGTGGTCGATTGTGGCATAATAAAAGCTCAGCTGCTTTAGCCTACATACGCACGACCGGAAGCAGCGGATGCGTTCGACTGTGGCATAATAAAAGCTCCGATGCTTTACCCCACATACACACGACCGGAAGCAGCGGGAGCGCTCGACTGTGTCATAATAAAAGCCCCGCTGCTTTACCACACATACGCACGACCGGAAGCAGCGGAAGCGCGCGACTGTGGCATATAAAAGCTCCTCTGCTTTACCCCACATATGCACGACCGGAAGGAGCGGAAGCGGTGGACTGTGGCATAATAAAAACTCCGCTGCTTTACCCCACATACGCACGACCGGAAGCAGCGGAAGTGCTAAAGTGTGGCATAATAAAAGATCCGCTGCTTTACCCCACATACGCACTACCGGAAGCAGCGGAAGCGCTCGACTTTGGCATAATAAATGCTCCGCTGCTTTACCCCACATACGCACTACCGGAAGCAGCGAAAGCACTCGACTGTGGCATAATAAAAACTCAGCTGCTTTACCCCACATACGCACAACCGGAAGCAGCGGAAGCGCTCAACTGTGGCATATTAAAAGCTCTGCTGCTTTCGAGCCGTGTCTCGCGCTTGTTCAGCGCCTCATTTCGCTTCGACGCTTTTCAGCCTCACCCTGCCTCATTCTACTATGTTAATAAATCATTAACACATCCATGAACATGATTTCTGCCCGAGTCCCGTCGGATTGCTTCAGCTGTGGGAATGAAGACCACAACTCCCATGATTCCAAACTCAGTCACGACGTCATCAAACTACGCCTTTGCCTCTTCGTTTATTTTGAATATGCGCCCTCTAGAGGCGAAAATTACATACTGTGCCTTTAAAAATGAATGCTGCGTCTGAAATCGCATATTGCCCTACTAAATAGTATGCGAAAAACAGTATGTGAGGCTAGTAGAATGTCCGAATTCAAGTAGTCGCAAAGACAGTAAAGCGAAAAGTCCCGGATGACCCACTTCTTCCACCTGGATTCTGAAGTGTGCATTCGACGGACACTTTACTATCCCATGAGGCCGCGGGAGAGGATTTATGAACGGCAGTGAAGCGACGCAACTTGACTCTGTAGGTCACGTGACATAACAACATGGCGGTGGTAGTACGTCCGAATTTCATTCATACTACCCACATTCATACTATATAGAACGTACTATTTTAATGGTTGTGAAGTAAATACAAATTCAAATGTAGTACCTACTCAGTACGCGATTTTGGACGCACCGGAAGTGTCGAATGTTAGACACTTCATGTGCTGCGTCCCAATTCGTATGCTATCCGACCCTAAATAGTGTTCAAAAATAGAATTAGTATGTCCCAAATCATAGTATGTTAAAAAAATTATGCCAAAGATTCCCGGATGGTCTACTGCTTCCGGTTAGAATTTGAAGTGCAGATTGATGCACACTCTTAACGGCTAATATTGCCGGTGGACGAAGATTAGATTAGAACTGCAAACATAAAAATTGTTAAAACTACAAACATGGTGGATATGCGCGACCGGTAGAGAAAGGGATTTGAGTGATAAATAATCAATGTCTAACCTGATGAAAAATATTAATTTAATGTTAGCCACGTTATATTTCATCTGCAGCAGCACTGTGAGCTTTTATAATGATACGTTTGATCATTAACTTTTAAATGCATCATTATGCAAGCATATGAGTAGAGTTCTTGGCATGATAGACCCGCGACTGGCAGATCAACGTTCTTCTTAATTTCTCTCCAATACGGTAGGAAATCAAATTAAACGAAATGTGGATGATGTTAACTGTAATAAGATGATTGACAGGGCAGTTTAAACAGTGAAAGAATGCATGTAACTAAGCAACAGAGTGTCCGTTAAAGAAGCAGCTATGATGAAGTAGTATGTCCCAAAGCTTGCATACTTTTCTGCTACACACTCAAAAGTATGTACTTTTTCTTCACAAAAAGAGTACATACTTTTAGGGCATAGTATAAGTAGGCGAATTGGGACGCAGCAATGCACTCAACTGTCGCAGGTTTAATTACGTACCGAAGGGGGAGGGGCTATCAGACTCCGATTACATGGTTGAGTATAGTGCATAAGTACATAGTGTATAAGTGCATAGTGCATAATTTGGGACGCAGCTAAAGTCTGTAGTATTGAGCATTCTGATTTAAACGCCTCTGATTGGTCATCGCATTAACACGCTCAACAAACGTGCTGTGATTGGCTACAGTGCTCAACGGGGCAAAACACGCTGTGAATAGAAACAGTTGCACGCACAAACACGGGAACATTATGAATGGGTTATAAACAGAAAGCGAGCATAATCAATGAAGCTGATATCGCTTCAGTTCACCTGTTATAATCAAAAATATGTCTATACTGCACAATGAATCTGTTAATTACTTTTATTTGTCTTATTTTTTGTACTTCCTTATTTATATAACAGAGTCGTTTTCAACAGTCCTTATTTATGACAAAACTGTTTGCGAGTCGCTTTCACGCGCTCAACAAACACCTCTGTGATTGGCTACAATGCTCATCGCGGCAAAACCATAGACTGTATAAAAACATGGACATAGTGTCCGTGACGTCACCCGTAGGTTTCCGAAGAGCGTTTTTGAAGCTAAAAATGGGCGGAGCTGGCCGTCGCCATCTTGGCAGTGCATCACTCCCGGATAATCGAAAATGGGCAAAGAGGCGGGAGCAGGTTGCTGAAGCCACGCCCACCTAGCTCGACGGTGGCGACAGCAGCGGCAATCCACCTGTCACTCAAGTGGCCATGCCCCCTTAATTATGCAGAACGTTAAGGCTTAATATAATTTAAACGGATGAGTTATAAAAAAATTCACCCCCCTCACAGTTGTCATGAAGGGCAAAATTGGATATATAGACCAAAATAATTTTTTGAACCAGGCTGTAAGCATGTTTTTTCTGCTGTAAAGTTGGGCATTTTAACATGGAGAGTCTATGGGATTGACTCTCTTTTGCAGCCCGCCTCTAGCGGCCAGTTGATGAATTACACTTTAAGTCACTTCCGTTTTGGCTTCACCAGAGAGAGCAGGAGGTTGCCGCTTGGGCAAAACATGTTGTAAAATTAAAACAGTTGACACACTTCACAGAGTGCAAGCACAAACACGGGAGCAGAACACAAATCAGCGGCTACCGGAACAAACCGGGAAGGCTGGTGTCATTGGTATTAGGGGTGTAACGGTTCAGATTGCTCACGGTTCGGTTCGGTTCGGTTCACGAGGGCGATACGTACCAAGAGTACAGATAGTTTGTGTGTGTTTGTTCTCTTGCAGTTCGGCTGCAGCTCCAGGCCACGGCCGTCGGTGAGGTGGTTATCAAAGGAATCTGCGCAAACCGTTACCTCGCCATGAACTCGGACGGACGACTGATCGGAACGGTAAGACGCTCTCTTGATCTTACAGCTCTTGGTCTTTACTTTATCATTTTTAAAATTACCCCATGATTTACTCACCCTCAAACCATCCTAGCAGTATATGAGTTACATTAAAAAAATGTCCTGGCCTTTCCAAGCTTTATAATGGCAGTGAATGGGTGTTTTTTTTCAGTAGTCCAAAAGAAGTCAAATAAAGCGCAAAACAAAACACTGGTCACGAATTAGAAGTACAAAACGATGATTTGTAAAGAAAAATGTGGGAGGATTTCGATATAAGCCAAGAGGTTTTCCTTTGCTAAAGTAAGGAAACTTTGCTTCCTTTGCTCCTGTAAACAAACATCGGTTCTCGCGAGACTAGCATATTCTCATTGGATCTTACGCTACGCCTATCCGCCGGAATGAATGTGCATACGACAGTTAGCGGAAGCTAGAGATTACGGTTTATAAAATTTTAAATATGGATTTTTTTCTTACAAAAACACATCGATTTGCTATAGGAGGCCTTTATTCAGTTTTATATTTATTCTTATTTTTATACTTTATTCCTATTATAGGAGGTTTTACTTTACATTTTGCAACTATACTATCAATCAGGTGGTTGAGATTAGCTATATAGTGTAAATAAAACGTGTGTAATTTTTTATGACCTCAAATTAATTGAGAGACTGCATATATATTTGAATATATAAAATATGTGAATATTTTATTCATTCATTTGTTACACTGCTGGACGATTTTACATGAGCTAGTGTCAATGAAACTTAAAGGATTAGTTCACTTCCAGAATAAAAATTTCCTGATAATTTTAAATATTGTTTTTCGAAATGGCGATGGTTTGTCTAGATAAGACTCTTGGATCCTGTAGAGCTCTGTGAAGCGGCTCTGAAGCTTTGATTTGGAGCTTCAGCCCATTGGTCCCCATTGAAGTCCATTATATGGAGAAAAACCCTCAATGTTTTCCTCAAAAACCTTCATTTCTTTGCGACTGAAGACAGAAAGACATGAACATCTTGGACGACATGGGGGCGAATTAATTATCAGGAGATTTTTATTTTGGAAGTGAAGAAATGTGACCAGTTACAGGACCTAAGAGAAGCCAGTAGTCCTGTCGCAGCACATCTTGAATAATCTGAAAAATCATACCAAATAAAAGGTTCATTAAAATACATAGTTTACGGTGAATAATGAACAATTACTCTTCATTGACAAAAACTGACTTTTTTGTCAGTAGCCAACATTATTTTGTTTTCTAAACTACGTAAAACATTTAAATTCTAGAAAAAAAATTACATATAAATGAATGAAAAATATGCTCTTGAGAGGGTTAATTTACACAAAATGAGCTTTACTGACCATCATGTCCCTCTAAAGCAGTGGTTCTCAACCAGGGGTCCGGGGTCCGCTAGAGGGCCTCAGAAAACCTCTGACTTAAAATAAGACCAAACAAACTTGCAAATCAGTGTTATTTTAATATAATTTTATTTTATGATAGTTTTTTTGTAAATATTTTATGTAATTCTAGTTTAAGTAATATTGTGTGTTTTTGTCACCTCACACACACACACACACACACACACACACCCTCACACACACACTCTCTCTCTCTCTATCTCACACACACACCACACACACTCACACACTCACACACTCTCTTTCTCTCTCACACACACACACTCACACCCACAACACACACACACACACCCACACACCACAACACAACACGCTACACACACTCACACACCCACAAACACACACACACTCTCACTCACTCACTTTCACTCACTCACTCTCACTCACTCACTAACACACACACACACACCCACCTCACACAACACACTCTCACTCACTCCACACACACACACACACACACACACTCAGCATGTTTAATTATCACACACACACACACACACACACACTCACTCTCTCTCACACCTCACACACACACACACTCACACACTCTATCACACACACACACACACACTATCTCCCTCCACTCAGCACACCCACACACCACACACACACTCACACACACACCACACACACACACACTCCAACACACACTCACACACTCCAAAACACACACTCACACACACACACACACCACACTCACCCACACACACAACACACACACACTCACACACACACACACTCACACACACACACACACACTCTCACACACTTTCTCACACACACACACACACACACACACACACACACCACACACACTCACACACACACTCACACACACACACTCTCACTCACTCATTCACACTCACACACATACACACACACAACACACACACACTCACAACACACACACCCACACACACCCTCACCCACACACACACACACTCACACACTCTCGCACTCACACACACTCACACTATCTCACACTCACACACACACACTCGCACTCCCCCTCACACCCACACACACACACACACACACACACACTCACACACACACACACACACACACACACACACACACCGACACACACACACACACACACACACACCCACACACACACACACGCACCCACACAAACACGCACGCACACACACACAAACAAACAAACACACACACTCACACACACACACACACTCACACAAGCACACCCACACACACCACACACACTACACACTCACACACAACACACTCACACACCTCACACACCCTCTCACTCACACACACACACACACACTCACACGCACCAAGCTGTGTCTGTTGATGTGGTTTGGGGAATCATAAGCTCATCTGTAATCTTCTTTCAGAGTTCGTCATAAAGCACAGATCAGTACGTCAGAAGAGTCTGACTCCTGTGAACACGTTCGCATTTTACCGCAGTATCAAGATGCTTGAGATTCTTTTGATTGTTTGTTTGTATGAAACTGAAAAACTGAATCATGTCACAAACAGCAGCTCAGTGTAAAGATCCTGAGCCTGTGTTTGCTTTACATTTGAGCATACGATTGATAGACACACACACACGCGCGCGCGCACACACACACACACACATCCACACACAAGTAAATATCTGATGGGTGCATTTCATGACATGTTGTTTTTATTTTAGTTCACAAGTTTGACCCCAGAATCTGGTTAAATAGACACAGACTCAGAGTTGATTAGAGCTGTGAGAGTCTCTGTGCTCCTGAAACAATGCTTACATTGATGACGGAGGTGTTGCACAACAGTCAGTGAACAGCCAGCGCTCCTTCTTCAAAACTCACAAGAGGAAACATCAGCGTCGGCTCTAGAATGAAACCGAACTAAAGCTTTTAAAGTCTCGATGTTTCATCTGACGCCATCAACCACCTTCATACATAGAAATAGTTTCAAAAGGCTGTTTTGGCAGCAGTGCTGAACCAGTTTTGCACTACAGAAATTAGTATCTCTGTCTTGTTTTCCAGTACAAACATCCAAACATTCTTAAATCAAGATACATTTACTAAAGAAGCTAAACGATTTAAGATATTAAGTCTTGTGTTCTGAGAAAAATATCAAATGAAGTGAGTTTGTGCTTAAAACAAGAACAAATATCTGCCAGTGAGGTCAGACAAATAATCGTGTTTTCCCTTTGGATTTTTCTGATCCCATTGGCAGGTATGTTTGTTTTTATAACGCATAAATGCACTTTATAAGTCATTTTGTTTCTTAAGTAAATGTATCTTGACCCTTTGGTGCTCATCTTGTGGTGGTCAAAAATGACCTTTTTTTACTTTAATGAGGTGAACGTACTATATTTTATGTTTTTATTTAATATTTTGTATTTTTTAGGGGATATATTGTACTAAATTATATTTATGCAGTAGTTATAATCTTTTTTTTTTACCTGCACTTTTTGAGCATAGATCTGAAAATAAAAATGTTCATCTTAAATGCTCTGGAGAACAAAATAAGTTTTTTTTTGTTTTTTAGATTGAAGACTTTTTAAAGAAGACACTCGGCAGATAATTGCTGCAGTGAAAAACATCAAATGTGCATTTAAAAAAATAATTAAAAAAAGAAAAATGCACAAAAATACTATTTTCAAATTTTATGTGAAATATGTATTTTCCCAAAAAAAAATTTTTTTACTCTACTTCAGGAAAATCTAAGGAATCGATCTAAACAAGTTGTGTTCCAAATTTGAGGTTGATATCACAAAAAACGAGCTTTTAGTGAGATTTTGTTTGCGCGCAGTACCAAACGTTTCCACTAGATAATATTCGCTTCTCACTCATTTCCAGTGCAGTCACTTTTCACCACGAGGAGTGTAAGTGTGATTATTGTTTCAGGACCAATTAACCCTTTCGAATGTCCATGATTTTTTTGTGTTTGCGTGGCAAGTGCCAAAACCTTTAACAAGATTCATACTGTTCTGATGCATAAAAAAATGATAAAAAACCACAGTGTAAACTTTTCACTTAAAAATGAGCGAAGAGCACCAGAGGCTCAAGAATGTTTGAATATTTGCACTGGAAAAGAGGACAAAAATACTAATTAAGAATAATTTGGTTCCTCAAAGAACCTTCCAGTGATTTTTTTTTAAGCGTGAAGAACATTTTAATAATCTAAAGAACCTTTTTGCACTGTAAAGAACCTTGGCAAGGTTCCATGGATGTTAAAGGTTCATTCTCTCAATGTGAATTGTTTTTAAGAGTATAGAGACACATTTATTCTCGTTTAAGATCCTGTTTTAATCTGAAACACGTGAGATAGTGTTGGCTTTAACATGAGCAGCATGTCAACATTACAAAGCTCACAGAAAGCAGCCACAGTGGCCTGAAGCGCTGGCTTGACAGTCTCACATTCCTGTCAGGAGACGTTTTCCAGACGTTTCTCAAGCTGCTCAGGAAAAGAGAGAATATTCCCCTAATAAACGGCAGTGTTTCGCAAGCTGCTGCAGATAATAGAAGACCAACGCTAATATTCCAGCACAGTTGTACTGCTGTAGCTGAAATAAGACTCGATGGAAGAAAACAGCTGAGGATTGAGCTCAGAGGGATCCGGAAATCTGAGAGCACATTGAAAAACTGGAAACTTTGGAAAGTTTCGGGATCAAATCATGCTGGAGAACATGGTCACTGGGTTTAGTTCATGTAGCTGCTGCTATCAAAACACACACATACTGAGGAACGTGCATTTTTCTATTTATTTATGTTGTTTAAGTTGTTACGCAGATTGTATATTTTATAGTGACAAAAAGGTGTTTCATGCTAAAAATGCAAAACAGAATTAATGTATCATGTCTATGTAAATGCATACATTTCAGCAACAATGATGTGTGTTAATGTTGTCGTTAATTAAACTTTTCAAACTTCAAAACGTAACTTTTACCTGTTGTTAAGCTGATTATATGTTTTGTGCTGAAACTGCAAAACAGAAGTTAATGTACAGTTTGAGCTACAATGATGTGCATTACTGAAACACTCTCATCACTAACGACAATTCAACTTTAAAACCTTTTAACTTTTTCCAGTTGTTGCTTATGATATATTTTGCAGTGAAAAACTGAGATATTTAATTAGATAAATGTACAATTTAAGCTACTGTGACTTGTCTTTATTTTGCCGTTAGTGATGAAGGTCTCTCAGTTCAATTTTTCGAACTTCAAAAACTTTAACTTTAATCAGTCGTTATGCTGATTGCAAAACAGAAGTAAATGCACAATTTGAGCTGTGTTAATGAGAGGCCTTCATCAGTGTTGGGGATTACAAGTAACGTGAGTTACGTAATCAGATTACTTTTTCAAGTAACTAGTAAAGTATCGCATTACTTTTAAATTTACAGTGAAATATCCGAGTTACTTTTTCGAACAAGTAATACCAGTTACTTTGTTTTCCCATTTATTCACTCACACAGAGAAATCTGAGAAAAACAGAGGCACTTTCTTCAACATGAGGATTATTCATTTCACTTTTGGTGTGAAAGGGCCCTTACGGTCCCCCAAAAATACAGTAGTCAACATTTGAAGTGGATCAAAAAAGTTGTCCTGAGACAAGAACGGGTGTTGTTTTGGTTTTAGGACAACTTTGATGAAAGGTTTTGATCCACTTCAAACGTTGACTGACTACTGTATAACTTTTGGGTTTTTGTTATTAACAAACAAATAATCAAGCCTAGCCCAGCTGACAAAAAGTAACGTGAAAGTAACGTAACGCATTACTTTCCATAAAAAGTAACTGTAAAAGTAACTTTTTCATGGCGTAATGCATTACTTCTAAAAAATAACTTTCCCCAACACTAACGACAACAATTCAACTTTCAAACGTCAAGACATTTGAACTTTTACTAATCATTAGGCTGACTATATATTTTCTAGTGGAAACAAAAAGGTGTTTAATGCTTAAAATGCTAAAGAGAAGCCAATTTGAGTTACAGTGCTGTGTTAATGTTGTCGTCTTCCAGTTGAACTTTTCAAACTTCTTCAGCTGATTATATATTTTTTGATGGTAAATGGTATTTAATGCTTAAAATTATGCGACCGTGATGTGTGTTAATGTCGTCATTCTCTCTGTCTCTCTCTCTCAGAGGAGAACAACAGATGAATGTTATTTTCTGGAGCGCCTGGAGTCGAATAACTACAACACGTACCGATCCCGGAAGTATCCCGACTGGTACGTGGCTCTGAAGAGAACAGGCCAGTATAAAGCGGGTTCGAAGACCAGCCCGGGCCAGAAGGCCATTCTGTTTCTGCCCATGACAGCCAAGTGCTGATGGAGAGATGCGGTCAAACACAGAGCGAGACGACAGACCCACCGACGATCAGCTCATCCGGAGAAGTGATGGAGGGAAAAAACACTTCCCTTCAGCTTTTATATCTAGGAACGCTTCCCAAACAGATGTTCTTGGAGAGCATTACAGGTTTATTTGTTCGTGTTCGTTCACCCTGGAGATATCAGCAATATCCGCAGAAGAGAGACTTGGCGCTTTCGTCAATTCTGACCCCAAATCCCACCGATATGATCTCAGATCCAACTTTCCGAAATACTCTCTTATTCCACTGGATTCCCTCGGGTTGGTTCGGAGAGTTCACTGATCTGCGCTATACGCTCGTGAATTCGTGACTGCATTTCTCGCACGAGTGTGTTTAGTACGGCTACAAAATGTGAGTTTACTTTAATGCTGCTCCTTTATGCTTAGAAGTATTTCTATACTGTATTTTAGAGAAAGAAAGGGTTTTGCAAACACAAAGTTTCACTTTGATGAAGTACATCATGAATGTCAAAAACTTTATTCTCTTTTTCACATATATATATATATATATCATCTTGGCTAAGAAACATAGTTTCTATTTAGTTTAGTTACATTGTTGCTGTGAGTAACAGTAAGATTAACAGTAACAGTTTATCTTGTTGTTGAGGTAACTGAGAAATCAGATGATTAAAAACTCGATTAAAAACTCTTAAACCTCCAGGCAGATTAGTCGAGGTATCGTATTATAGAGTTCAGAAACTAAAACTGGTCCATCTGCAGCACGCTCATGAAAATAAAGGCTCTTCAGAGGAACAAGGAAACTTTATCAAGAACCCTTTTGCTTTTAAAAACACTAAATTCTGGTGTGAATCTCATGAAGAAATTATGTGTAAACTAAAGAAAATTAAGCCAAGATTTTTTCTTGGGGCCATTACTGAGAAATTCATTTACAAACCACTACAAATAACTGGTAACACTTTACTTTAAGGTGTCCTTGTTACACGTTACATTTACTTACTATTATAATAACAATTAATTATGCATAATTACATGCAAGTAACCCTAACCATATACATGTAGTTAATTAATATTAGTCAGCACTTAAATGTGTAATTACACTGTAACAATGCCACCTTAAAATAAAGTGCAACCCAAATACTCTCTTGATATTAATTTCACAAAATTACTTTATAATATAAATAATACTGTATGTAATGTTTTTTTATTATATAAGGTATTTTTGCATGGCAGAGTTATTAACTGAGAAATGTAAAAGTAGGCTTAATTTTCATTATTCAAAACATTCGATTGTGGTGTAAAATAATATTTCTAAGTTGAGTCAGTCGTCATGAAATCCAAACCGTTTTCATTTGTTTATTTTTAAGAGTGCACTGCAAAAAAAATTAGTTTTTCTCTTATTTTCCAGTACAAATATCTATTTTATTTAATTTTTTTAATCGGGACACATTTACTGGAGATGCAAAATGACTTAAAGATATTAAGTTTTGTTTTCTAAAAAAATGTCAAAATTAAGTGAGTTTATGCTTAAAAAAATATATGCAACTATTGTTTTCCTTTTGAAATATGTTTATTTTTCTGATGCCACTGGCAGATATATGTTCTTGTTTTAAGCACAAACTCACTTCAATTTGATGCATTTTTTTTTAGAAAACAAGTCATTTTTTTCTCCAGTAAATGCATCTTGATTTAGGAAGGTTTAGATATTTGTACTAGAAAACAAAACACATGATTTAGTGCAGTGTAGTGCTGCTCTATAACGTCGTCTGTGGTACAGCTGATAGAACGAGCCCACAGTCGTGATCGGCGTGGGATCGGACCCCGGTTTCTTCAAAAACCTCCCGGACTGCTGTCTCGTCTGAAATACAGCATCCAGTTAGAATAGAGAAACTCTATTCGGTCTTAAAGTCGTTCTAGCATCTGAGCTGCTGGTAAATGTGACCCTGGAGCACAAAACCAGTCAAAAGGGTCAAATTTTTCAAACTTCAGATTTATACATGCGAATAAACCAGCCTTCCATTGATGTATGAACACATCCAGCATTAAGATGTTTTTAACTAAAATACGAGTCCATAATCCATAATAACGCTTCCTCCAGTGAAAAAGTGTTCTGGTCTGAATCAAGAGAGAAATCTGCACAGATCAAGTATTTTAGCCGGAAGCAACGGTTTGCAGTTAAAAACGTCTTAATGCTGGATGTGTCTCAGCTTTTGTCTTCTCCAGATGTTAACTGATGAACTGGAGTGCTGTGGATTACTTGTGCTGATTATTTTTATCAGCTCTCGTTCTGACGGCACCCATTCACTTGCAGTGAGACACTGATGCAATGCATTTCTCCAAACCTGATGAAGAAAAACTCATCTTTTGGGGGGAAAATTGAGTACATTTTTTATCTAATTTTACTTTTTGGGTGAACTATTCTTTTAAATATTTTCACACAATCAGCTTGACTAATAACTTTGTTTATTGTATCTTAAATGAGATTTAGAGAAACGTAGAGTAGGATAAAACTTCACAAAAAGTCCTGAATGAAATCTTTTGTTGTACACTTGTGAACACAATGTAACTCACTGAACTTTTATACAAAACATTATTTTTTCAGAAAGAGCATCGTGACTTATATAAGGATGTAATCGATGTTTGTCATTTAGTAAGTCAATGCAAATCTAGTTTCTATACAAGTCGACAATAAATAGTGTTTTATTTTGTATTAAAGAAGGGTATTTTTGTAACTGAATGTTCTGATGGTCTCAAATCTTAGATGATGTTCTTATAAATGCACTTTTGGAGTAGCTTTACTTTGTGTAGAAGAACATTCTGTTGTGCTTAAATTAGTTTTGATTCAATTGAACATCAGTTCTGGATCTGAATCCGAATCTCACCGATGTTTTCTCCCAGATCTGACAGACCACCGGGAAGCTTCCAAGCATTCTTCGTCTGAGAAGGAAAGAAAGTCATGTTTAACACGTGCATGTTATTTTAGCTGTACACTTAGAAATATATTTTTATGGAAATTAGTCATTTTATCTTTCTGCTACTTTATCGTTTTTGTTCCACGTTCACAGATGATCTAAACATTATTTATATCTATCAACACAATATCAGATATTTTCATAAACATGTTCTCTTATAGGTTTTAGATTTGAGATGTGGCTACTAAGGTCCATTACACAGTATTTGCATATTGAGTTTTAAAAGAATATAGAAACTGCTGCTAGTTATAAATGAAACTTTGATTCTTACTTGAGTGGTTTTTGGTCAATTAAAACAAAAAACACAATGTAATGTAACAGCTTTACAGGTTTGTGATGTGAGAATCTTTCTGTAATATCAATAAAAAGCAATATTTTTGTGGGCAATTACGTTTGAAGGTATTTGAATTCTATCATTAATATGAAGTATTTCACACAAGTAGCTGCATTGCAAATGAAAAACAAATTGAACAACAATGAAAATATTTTATGCATGTAATTAACTGTTTTCTAAACACTATCATCATAGCTTGCATATAAAGTGATTTGCTTTTAAAAAATAAATTAGCAGTAGAAGAACTAAAGGTAAACAGGACGTGTTAAAGTGATTTGTAGTGTGTACTCTGTTCCTGTTTCCTCTTTCATGTTCCCCTTGTTAACTCCTGATTGTTATCACCTGTTTCTCGTCAGTCTCTTAGCCTGTGTGTCTTTAAGCCCTTGTGTTTTCACCGTTCTTTGTCAGAGTTTGTCTATTGTTGGTGCGCTCAGCTTTATTCTTCACGGATGTTCTTGGTTCCTGGGTTTAAGCTCTTTATGATTTTGTTGTTTTGATAAACTTCATCTGCATTTGGATCCGATTCTCCCTCGACTCGAAATGTAGCATTGCATCAGTGTCTCACTGCAAGTGAATGGGTGCCGTCAGAACGAGAGCTGATAAAAACTTCACAATAATCCACAATTAATCCACACCACTCCAGTAAATCAGTTAACATCTGGAGAAGATAAAAGCTGAAACTAATCCAGCATTAAGACGTTTTTTAACTAAATACATTGAGTCCATAATCCATAATAAATCTT
>JADLZN010007687.1:0-10000 GCA_018155175.1 Sinocyclocheilus anophthalmus | reverse complement strand
AGAAATATATTTTCAATAAAAATTAAGTAAATATTTGAAAAGTGAAAAGAAAACGCCTCAATAATACAGTGTTGTGTATGCTTTAGGTAGGTTTTTGTCCCAGTAAAGTGACATCATTCTAAAACAATTTATATAGTATAGATAATTTACATTCAATATATTATTGGCTACTGTTTTATATGTACTACAGCAGTGAGGATAAAATATCTGCCATCTAACTACTATTTACACTCCTGTTGCTAAAGAAAATGCTGCTATTTTAGTGTAAACAGAATTGATCATTATTTGCACTTAGTGTAACTAGAATATATTGCTTTTTCCACTTAGTGTAACTGCCAAATAGAAAATGATATTGTTCAGTTAAAGACAGCTCAGTGTTGATTTAGTTCTGTCCAATACGTAAAGTTAATCAATTATGAGTTCAATTGGGCAATATAGCATTGTTTACTAGTATGCATAATTATTAACAAGCCTTTGTAAAAAGAAGAGTTAGCTCATTTGTTTCTAATGTAACGACCTCGACAGCTGTGCTGAATTAATGTTCAGTGTTTGTCACGTGACAGCACTTAAGCATACTACTCTGAAACATTTATTGCTTATTGTATACTGTTTCACACACTATTCTTAAAAAAATAGTAGGCAGTATGCACTGGCAGTAAGCAAGTATGCCATTTCGAACACAGCCACAGTGTGGCGATTCAGATCAGATGCATTAGCCGTCAGCGGGTGTTTAGCTCAGCGCTGCGGTGATTGTGACTCACTGTCGCCATCTGCTGGCGGAGAGCAGGAGCACACACTCGGCGGGATGATCAGTGATTCGACTAGTTAGTTAGATAAAGCTAGATATCATAATAGTACATTTGTGACATGCCGTTGATGACCTCAGATGGGAAATTTGGCTCGTCCCAAAAGTCATGTGGACAGTAATACACTTACTGAAAGTAAATGCGCCAAGAGTCTTTGAAAGTTCAAAAGCGGAAATCAGGAAATTTAGAAAGTGGTTCTAAAATCAGCGATTCTCTACTTTTTGACTCCGAGGCCTCTCGTTATCTTAGCTACTTCTGCTGTAATGACAAAGCTGCTAATTCTCAAAACTGTGTTTACAGAAACTAGGAGTGAGTCTAGAGTGAAAGACAGACGAGTGGGAGGAGTGAATAGCGAAGGAGAAAGAGAAGAGCAATGAGGTAGAGCTAGAGTGAAAGAGTGCAAAACAAGCGTGGGGGGCAGTATATTGACATAGTTAAATAAAATATTATATAATTCCAAACAAAAAAAGGAAAAATGTTCTTCGGGGTTTACATCTTTATTTCTAATGCATTTGCATAACTTTTCTAGCATCTTGTAATCACAGTTACATTTTTTTTAGAGCTTTGCATAAATAGTAACACACATATTCTTTATAGAAATGTCCATGACTTTTTAAGATGTTATTAATTTCCATTGTGTTTTGAGATGTTTTCCCATCACACTTTTAAAATTATCTTGTATATCCAGCTTTTCTGTGAAAATAAAATAAAAATGTCAGTTTACAGACAGACAAATTAAAATAATAAATATGATATCCGTTTGCATCTTAATTTAATTTGAGCTGTTTTAGCTAATTTTTAAGCTTGTTTGGTCTTATTTTAAAATATTTAAGCCATCTTACGGCCCCCTAGTGGGTCCCGGGCCCCTGAAACACAGGGTTACTTTAGTGTCATTGAGATACTGTTATAATTTATCAATATTTTCAATAATTAAATAAGTAAAGCACTTCTTTGTAGTACTACGGGGATTATCTCTTTAGTGCGCAGCGCAAGCAGGACAAACAACAATGCAGAATATTAATAACTGTGACTGGGGCTGTCTTATACATAACATTATAATAAGAACACTATTATAATAAAACGCTGTAAATTTTTTGAGTTTAGTAGCCGTGTTTCTGCACGTTGTTGCGTGAAAAACGCATCCACAAAAGGAGTTCATTCAGATCTGTGCAGATACGTTCATGTGCATTCGGGGCATTTTGTGCAGATAGCCAATAAGTCGTAATATTAACGTTATGTTGTATAAATAACGAAGCGTATTCTATACGAGATAAATGATGAGTTAAATCCCATAGATTAAAAACCTGCTATCAGATGCTTCACTCTACTTAGTGCGCGCAGCTCAAAACAGAAATGCAGAACATTAATAACTACTGTCATATACATGACGTTATAATGAGAGCACTGTTGTAAAACATGAAATATGAAATCTTACAGGCCTGAAGACAAAGTGCTGAATACAGAAGAGTTCAGGAATTATCTCCTGCGGACGCTGGGTAACAAACGCTTGGTTTCTCGAAGCCTCTTTGAGCGATGGTGTTATATTCAGACGCTCACAGCGTGGTTCTCTCTCTCTCAGACGGCCGGGTTCTGCTGCCGGGTGGCTCTGTGTGCGTCTCGTATTTCGGGCGTCAGTGTGTTCTGGCTGTGGATTCGGTGACGGGTGTCGATGGAGAGACTCTGAGACGCTCAGACGGAGTCGCTGTCGATCTCTCCTCACAGCTGGAGCAGCTGTCCATCCAGCAGAGGTCACCTGACCCGTCACATGACCCCTCACCTCTGACCCCTGACCCATCACATGACCTCTCACATCTGACCCCTGACCGATCGCATGACCCCTCACCTCTGACCCCTGACCCATCACATGACCTCTCACATCTGACCCCTGACCGATCGCATGACCCCTCACCTCTGACCCCTGACCCATCACATGACCTCTCACCTCTGACCCCTGACCCATCACATGACCTCTCACATCTGACCCCTGACCGATCGCATGACCCCTCACCTCTGACCCCTGACCCATCACATGACCTCTCACCTCTGACCCCTGACCCATCACATGTCCTCTCACCTCTGACCCCTGTCTCTACGCCCTGTAAACTGAGTGACCCGGTTCTCAGCCCGTCCGAGACGTCGGATCGGTCCGGACGCTCATCCACGGACACCTTCTACGCCGTCTGCAGCTCCTCCACACTGAGCCTGTGTGACCCCGGCGAGCAGGACGAGTCCGAGGAGGGGGGCGAGGGGTCAAAGGTCATGTACAGTATGATCGGCGGCCTCGGCGGTCAGCTGCAGGTCATCAGGGAGACCATCGAGCTGCCACTCAAACACCCGGAGCTCTTTAGAAACTATGGTGAGTGAGGTCAGAGGTCAGATCCGGCCGGCCCGACCTCTGACCTTCGACCTTTAAACTTCACTTCTCACATCAGTCCTTTGAATCAGTGCGGTCCGAATAGAGAGTCAGTGTTGTTACTGTTAACTAAGTGTGAAAATCTTATAAACAGTTTTGTTAATTGAAATAAAGATTAGCATTATTAAAATTACTAACTAAAGCTAAAACTGAAATAAAACTAAAACAAAACTGTTTAGAAATTATAATAATATTAATTAAAACTAATAAAAAGGACAAAAGCACATAACAAAATTACTAAAAAATACTAATTCAAATTAAACTAAATTCTAAATCATACTGAAAATTTTATATAAAAGTGAATTCAACAATATACAAAGAATATAAAGTACTAAGACTGAAACTATAATGAAAAAAAAAAATTAAAATGTTTTAAATACATAATAAAAATGACAAGCACATAACAAAATGTCAAAAAGTAGACTTAAAAAAATTAAAACATTACAAGAAATTTGACAGTATTAAAAGTACTTACTGAAAATACAACGTAAAACTGAAAAAAAACACTAAATTTAAATAAACTATTGTAAAATAAATAAAAATGACAAGGGTTGCTTGCATAACAAAATTACTAAAAGTTAAACAAAAACTAAGATGAAAAATGAAAGTATAACATTATATTTTCACATATAACATTAATCGGCGTGACAAAAAAAGTGAAATCAGCTCAGATTGTTTTCCTCTTTTTGGCTCATTATTTACTCATTCCCACAGAAAGTTAATTAGAAATGCTAAATATTTATTTTACTTGCTGACGCCACTCGATAGAATAAACGTGTGGTAATGAGGTCATGTGACGTGTGTCTGTCGCGCAGGAATCCCGCCTCCTCGCGGGCTGCTGCTGTATGGGCCGCCTGGCACGGGGAAGACCATGATTGGACGAGCCGTAGCCAATGAAGTGGGAGCTCACATGAGTGTCATCAACGGCCCCGAGATCATGAGCAAGTGTGTGAGAGGACCCAGTGCAGGGACAATACCAACAACACATAAGAGTCACATTTATTCAATATATACTGTATATATACATTTGAGCTCAATCTAAACTGATCACCAAAACAACAGCAACCCAACTGAAGAACAATAAATCACAATATTTAAATAATCAATCATTTGATCATCAAAACAAGAACAACATAGCTAAACAATAAAAGTCAAAAAAATGTGTAATATATATTTATATATATTTCAGCTGAACTGAACTTGATCAAAACAGACTAAAGAACATTAAAAAGTAACATTTTCTTGAATATATATACAACCCGTATATCTAACTATAGTTTTATAACTCTAGATTATATGTTTATAATACATGTATTATATATACATACAATATAAATATAGATAATATATAGATCGTTAGAAATATAACTAAAACATACAGTACATTTAATCTCTAATTGTATTTGATTAGTATTGATTGTCATAAGAGTGTAAATATGTTTGTGTCTGCAGGTTTTATGGAGAAACTGAAGGTAGATTGAGGCAGATTTTCTCACAGGCCTCACAGAGGTAACCATACTTCATCTCACTGTGTGTGACGGGGTCAGACGCTCATTAATGAACCGGTAATCACTGTGCGTGTGTGTGTGTGTGTGTGTGTTCTCTGTTTGTTTGTGTGTGTGTCGTGTCTGGTGCTGCTGTCTCTGTGTGTGTGGTGTGGTGTGGTGGGCTTGATCTGTCTCTGTGTATGTGGGTGTTTTGTTGTCCCGGTGTGCGGGTTTCTTCTCTGGTATGTGTGTTGTGTGTCGGTCTGTGTGCGTGTCTGTCTCTTGTGGCGTGTGCGGCGTGTCTGTCTCTGTGTATTTGTGTGTGTGTGGTGTGTGTGTGTGTGTGTGCGTGTCTGTTTGTGTGTGTGTGTGTGTGCGTGTCTGTCTCTGTGTATGTGTGTGTGTGTTTGTGTGAGTGTGGTCTGTTTGCGTGTCTGTCTCTGTGTGTGTGTGGCTGCTGTCTCTGTGTATTGTGTGTGTGTGTGTGTCTGTGTGCGTGTCTGTCTCTGTGTGTGTGTGGTGTGTTGTTGCGTGTCTGGTCCCTGTGTATGTGTGTGTGTGTGTGTGTCTGTGTGCGTGTCTGTCTCTGTGTGCGTGCGTGTCTCTGTGTGTGTGTGTGTGTGTGTGGTTGTGTGGTGTGTGTGTGTGTGTGTTTATATGTGTGTGTGTGTTTGTTTGTGCGTGTCTGGTCTCTGGGTATGTGTGGGGTGTGTGTGTCTGTCTGGCGTGGCTGTTCTCTGTGTGTGTGTGTGTGTGTGTGGTGTGCGTGTGTGTGTGCGTGTGTGTGTGTGGTGTGTGTGTGTGTGTTGTGCGTGTCTGTCTCTGTGTGTGTGGTGTGTTTCTGTCTCCTGTGTGTGTGTGTGTGGTTGCGTGCCGTCTTGTGTAGTGCGTGTGTTTTGTGTGTTTGTGTCTGTGTGGGTGTGTGTGTGTGTGTGTGTTTGTCTTTGTTTGTGTGTGTGTCTCTGGTGTTGGTGTGTTCTATGGTATGTCTCCTGTGTGTGTGGTCTGTGTGTGTGTGCGCATTCTGTCCCTGTGTGTGTGTGGTGCTATGTGTGTGTGTGTGTGTCTCTGTGTGTTTCTCTTCTCTGTTGTATTGTGTGGGTGTGGTTGTGTGGTCTCTTCTGTGTGTGTGTGTGTGTGGTGTACCTACTTACCCATCATTTTGGGGAAAAATTTGTACACCCCAAAGTGAGGCTAAACCAAAACCTACAAAATCCCCAAACCTCCGTTGGGAGTCCCTCATTTGTAAAACTGGTTTCAAATAAGTAAACCAAGTTTTTTGTTATTGTATTATTTCGTTGCAATAGTTTTTAAATTGTAAAAATCACAAAGTTTCCTGTGAGGGTAAAGGTTTAGGGTAGGTTTGGTGATAGGGCATAGATATATACGTTGTACAGTATAAAACCATTACACCTTGAGATCCCCATTTAGATGCTCATTAAACGTTGTGTGTGTTTTGTGTGTGGGGGTGTGTGGGGTGTTTTGTGTGAGACGGCAGCCGGCCATCATCTTCTCGGATGAGTGTTGACGCTCTGGTCCCAGGAGAGAAGGGCTCCCAGAATGAAGTGGAGAAGCTGCTTCCGTGGCCCCTCTTTGACGCTCAGGGACGGGATCTGATCTGTGAGTATCTGACCGTTGCTGACTTGAGTCTGTTTTCTATTGAAACATTACTGAATCACAAGAGACTCTGCTCCTGGATCAGCAGCCCGCTCAAAGGCCCCAAACGCATTAGTACAGGGTGTCCGTGTGCCTTAAAAAGTCTTACAATATCTTAAATTCGATTTCTATGGGTCTTAATTGATTTTGGTCTCATTACCGCTAAAAGAATCTTCATCTTAGACCGAATGACTTTACATCATTGGACAGACCGAGTATGTTTTCTCCCGCGTAAGTTTACTGCGTCATCATAGAGACTTGCAGACGTTAGCTAACACGAATACAACTCCGCGCTGAGCCACTCTGTTTTGTGCTCGAGACTTCAGAACCAATGAGCGTGACTCACACCTCAACTCAGAAGAAACCACACTAAAATTCAAAATGTTTATTTTATTCATAACATGATATAGTTAAATAACTCCATGACAAGTGAGCTATTTTACTCAGTATTCTCACGACGCAAAAAAACATTCAATACACCTTCAGAGCGCACGCATTATGTGAAGTCTAGTGCGCGTGCGCATTTACAGTGCGCTCTGCCTGATCACTGCATAATGCAGTCTATTAAAATACATTCAGAATGATCACAAATTCAAGACATGGGGGCAGAAAATGTGTATATTTATACCACTTCATCTAGTTAATCAAGTTCACACGGAAGAGTACCTTTTTTTTCTCCAAAAATTACCATAATTACAAATGTGATTTGATTTTTTTACAACAGTTCAATAAACTAGAAGTTTTATAAAGAGACTTTGTTTTAGACACCATATTGCCTGTTTTGTGTCTCTGAGCAACATGACAGTGTTTCGTTCCTGAATGAATCAAGCGTTTAAATGATTCTGTTCAATCGCAATGACTCACTTATTACCAGTGATTTGCTGCCACCTACTGGCGGTTTTATATATATAGATTTATATATTTGGCCGAGATACAACTATTTGAAATCTGTAATCTGAGGGTGCAAAAAAAAATCTAAATATTGAGAAAATCGCCTTTAAAGTAGTCTAAATTAAGTTCTTAGCTATGCATATTATTAATCAAAAATTAAGGTTTGATATATTTACGGTAGGAAATTTACAAAATATCTTTATGGAACATGATCTTTTCTTAATATTCTTATGATTTTTGGCATAAAAGAGAAATCTATTATTTTGACCCATACAATATATTTTTGGCTATTGCTACAAAATATACCCCAGCGACTTAACACTGATTTTGTGCTCCAGATTCCTTATGTTTTCTGTGCTCAGGAGGGTCACAGCGGACAGCTGCTGGTTCTGGGAGCCACTAATCGTCCTCATGCTCTGGATCCGGCGCTGCGGCGGCCCGGACGCTTCGATAAGGAGCTGGAGATCGGCGTTCCCGGCGCGGACGGGCGGATGGATATCCTGCAGAAGCAGCTGCGCTCCATGCCGTGTGACGTCTCTGCCGCAGAGCTCCGGGAACTAGCCGACGCGGCGCATGGATACGTGGGAGCCGACCTCGCCGCCGTCTGCAAGGAAGCTGGTGAGTGTTCTTATAAAACACCGCTGTTTGACCTCTGACATCTGTGTGCTCAGCGTGTGTGGATTCCATCCTGAAGAGCTCACACAGAAATGCATGGGTTGGGAATAGGACGAGGAGAAAGAGAAATGAAAGGAAAATGAAAAATAATCCAGGTGCCAGAGCTGCACAGTTAATGGTAATAATATCGAAATCAGTGCGATTGCTATGTGCTTGGCTCTCCGCTGCAGATGTTTGTGCTCTTATTTTCAATGTTGAATGTGTCTTCAAGACTGGTGCTTCCTCCTCGGGTCACAATGACCTGCAGACAACAGCACTTCCCGTGAGACACACAGCAGCCACACACCCAAGGGGGGGTAAAAAAAAAAATAGAGAGAGAGACAGACAGCACGAGAGGAGAGACACCCAGAGGAAGAGAATGTAAAAATAGACTGATAGTTTGCTCCTCATGAGTCCTCTGAGGGACGGTTTTGGTTTTCGCTTTGGGAAGGTCAGACATGCCCTCGGGAGCGAGTGAGGAGTGAGTGTGTGAGGTTGAGTGAGTGTGTGAGTGAGGTGTGTGTGTGTATTGAGTGTTATGAATTGTTATGAGTGTGTATGAGTGTGTGTGTGTGTGAGTGAGTGAGTGGAGTGAGTGAGTGTGTGTGTGTGTGTGTTTTTTGTGTGTGTGTGTGGGTGTGTGTATGAGTGTGTGTGTGTGTGTGTGTGTGTGTGTTTTTGTGTGTGTGTGCGTGTGTGTGTTGTGTGTGTGTGTGTGACAGATGTGTGTGTTGTGTGTGTGTGTGATGTGTGTGTGTGTGAGTGAGTGAGTGTCTGTGTGAGTGAGTGTGTGAGTGTCTGTGTGAGTGAGTGTGTGAGTGTGTGTGTGAGTGAGTGCGTGTGTGAGTGTGTGAGTGTGTGTTTGTGTGTGTGTTTGTGTGTTTTTGTGTTTGTGTTTGTGTGTGTGTGTCTGTGTGAGTGAGTGTGTGAGTGAGTGAGTGTGTGAGTGTCTGTGAGTGTGTGAGTGAGTTCCTGTGTGGTGTGCGTGAGTGATGCTGTGTGAGTGAGTTAGGTGTGAGTGTGTGTGTGTGTGTGTGGAGGTCTGTGAGTGTGTTGAGTGGTGTGTGTGTGTGTGTGTGTGAGTGGCTGTGAGTGTGTATGAGTGTGTTTGGGTTGTGTGTGTGAGAGTTGTTAGTGTCTTGTGTGAGTGGGTGAGTGGTGTGAGTGAAGTGGTGTTGTGAGTGGCTGTGAGTGTGTATGAGGTGTTTGTGTGTGTGTGTTTGAGAGTGTGTGAGTGTGTGTGGGTGTGGTGAGTTTGGTGTGTGTGTGTGTGTGTGTGTGTGAGTGAGTGTGGTGTGTGTGTGTGTGTTCGTGAGTGTGTGAGTGAGTGTGGTTGTGTGTGTGTGTGTTTTGAGGTGTCTGTGGTGCGTATGAGTGTTCACTAGTGACAGCTAACAAAGCTTTCTCAATTTTCTGCCACTTGGACGACACCAAGAAAATGTTCAAAAGCAGGGGTGGGACGAGGAGTGGTCCGCTACACAGGAAAGGCCTTTATGCTGCCTTTATGAGTGCTTATACCACACTCAAAAACAGAAGAGTAAGAACAGATAGAGAGATTGTGTGTGTCAGCTTCAATAGGTTACTGATCTTACAGCCATGAGAACACGATACAAGACACCTTTGTTTGGGCGCAGAAGGGCGTGCTGATTCACAGACTTATATTCATGACCTAAAGAAAAGGAAAAACCTTTACATAATCTACTTTAAAATGAGACAAGGTCTTGAAATGTATTCATGCTGGTTTCATACGATTCTAAACAACTTTGATACCATTTTCAAGAAAAAGCTTGTCTAAATGTCATGTGGTGTAACCATCAATAAAATGTAATAACAAATTGTCCTTTAACTTTCAATACATATGAGTGTACATATCATTCTTTTCAATAAAGTTTTAAAATATATTTTTCAAGGTAAAAGCATTTTCATATGCTTTTGGGGAGTCACGTGTGACATTTTACAACCAGAACTACCCTTGTTTTGTCATAAAAACAAAATTATATACATTTTATTCCAATAACCCCTCTCTGCCTTTTTAATTAATGTCAATGTTAATTTAAAATTATTTCTATATTATTTAAGTATTTATTCATATT
>JADLZN010007686.1:0-235182 GCA_018155175.1 Sinocyclocheilus anophthalmus | reverse complement strand
ATATTTATACATACGTCACATCCCAAAAAAAAAATACCTTAACCGTAATAAAACATGGCAAATCTGGAAGATGTACGATGTAGCCTAGCTACATGAGAAAAGCACGCATGTCTATACACTAAATCCTCTATCACATTCCGCATAACCATTATTAAAATAAGCTAGGCGCTCAATGCAGAGCAGTCATGCATCACATAAACTCTGCCATCATTATTCAATTCACCGCGAGCCTTGACAGATCAGCACGCGCGGGCACGATTGCTCGAGGCGAGCTGCTTCGTATCAGAAGTATGCAGTAATTAAAAAAAAAAAAAAAACAAAAAAAATTTGGTATAAAGTGACCACTTTGAAGATAAAAGCTACTCACTTAAAAAAAATACAATGTCTTGGTCCTTGTGTGGCTATGCAACCAGTGTTTGTTAAAAGAACGAAAAGAACAGAACATGTGGCGCAAGATTATAAATAAAAAACTGACATGTATAGAGCAACTCCGCCTCCTGCAGGAGCAGCAGAATTTAACAGCTTATTTAAAAGATTACTTGAATGTAAACAACACATTCATTCGTGGAGTCAAGCATCTATTCCGCTGCTAAGTGATGAATAATAATATTTATTAAACGAGTACACATCATGAGTGTACGAGGGAACAGAAACCGCGAATCAAAAAACAAAAAAGTGGACTGAATGAAATACTAGTATTATACTTTGGGATATTGCGTCTATTATTATGGTAAGTGAACGGTAAGAATTATTCCAATGATTTGGAATTATTTATGAACGATTTAAATGAACACGATTTAAGTGTACGTCGTTGTCACAGGAAATCACGTCGCATGTTTATTATAGACCCAGGGGCGCCGTAAGGGGGGAAGGTTAGGGCGATTCTAAGGGCCCGACGATGGAGGGGTCCCCCGAGGGGGAAACGCTATTTCTACCGAGGGGAACGCAGAACGGGACAATTAGCGACAATTTTAGATACTTTTGAACCTAGTTCAAAGTTGCTAATCAGCACAATTCTGGGCTGCGTTTCCCAAAAAGAAAAGAAGGACGTGTGGCCAAGTATGGTGTTCCACAGTCCCATACTTGGAATTTGTGCTCTGCATTTAACCCATCCAAGTGCACACACACAGCAGTGAGTAGTAGTGAACAAACAAACACTCACACACCTGCAGCAGTGGGCAGCCAATGCTGCGGCGCCCGGGGAGCAGTTGGGGGTTCGGTGCCTTGCTCAACGGTCTCACCTCAGTTGTGGTATTGAGGATGGAAGAGAGCGCTGGATAGTCACTCCCCCCACCCACAATCCCTGACGGACCTGAGACTCAAACCCTGACTTTCAGGTTACAAGTCCGACTTTCTATCCATTAGGCCACGACTGCCCCCTAAATAAATAAATAAAAAAATCCTCCTCAAAAGCATCATAAGCATTGGTAAAATTGGTGATAATGGTTCTACAATCAACTTAGGCTTACAATGCTTTTGGGAAACGCAGCCCTGAGGAGTGGTACACATATAAAAAACTAAATAATATGTAATAACTCCCAAAAATTGTGGTTATTTGTAGAAAAATATGTTCGGTAGTGACGTTCCTTAAAGTTAAAAACAACAATGGAAAAAAAAATCTAAAAATTATTTCAATGTAATTTTAAGGGTTAGGGTTCGGGACAGCCACCTCCCAATTGAAAGTACCCAATAAATTAAACACAAATGCTTTAAATGTGAGTTCATAGCAGTTAAAAACACTTAACATAAGGTGTTTACAAATATTTTATAAACTGAACCACAGAAAAAGTTGTAAGACATTGCTAATTAATATCATACATAAACATTTCAGTGTGCGTTTAATGTGTGCAGTCTGACACCATGTGGCACAGGACAGTCATTGCAAAAAAACATTTACTTAAGCGCGAGCTACTGTGTATGTGCAGTTTATAATTAGTTGCAGGTTCTAACCTTTTCAATGGAGAGTATTGCAGCTTCTGAAAAATAAAATTATAATCATAAAAAGAAATAAATAGATAAATAAAATAGTCATGTTGAAAGATCTATCTCACACACAAAAAACTGACTATATCATTATTGAAGACTGAGATCTAAGGAGCTGAAGTTTCTTAATTCATTGGAAAAGCTGTTTGTAGGCTATATAAAGTAAAGACTGCAGTGAATACAGAAGAGAAGAGAGAGAGCTGAGCTGCTTGGAGTGTAAAGGCAGACTTTAGCTTGCGACTGCTGTTTGACCTTCCAGCCTCATCTTGTCTCATTTGCCCAGTTTGATAAGACATAAGGGCATAAGGCCCTTCCTGTTGACAGTAATTTCTCAGGTTGTGTATTTCCATTACTGCCAAGCTAAAACAACATAGTCAGAGCTTTATTGCCAAGTATGTTTGCACATACAAGTAATTTGTTTTATTGTCACAAGTTTCCAGTACAGAGACAACACACAGATAATAAAAAATAAGATGTGAATAAATACACATATGTATATAATATATAAATAAACAAAAAAATAGAAAAATTAATTAAAATAAAATAAAAAGTCAATAGTTGGTATAGACATATCTATTTTTATTAATTTGCATATATAAAATACAACATTTAAAAGCTATGGTCCTCTGTTTAACATCTTTTTAATAACAAACAGCTGAACATCACTGTTGATAGCTATATTATATGATAGCATAATGACTAGCAAGTGACACCACTTGAGTGCAAAAAAATATTGTGAGCACAAAATTCTTTATGACCACGCGGGGGCGACTCACGTTCACAAATGTACCCCCTTTCTTTTTAAAAGCATTGTCTCAAAAGTTCGCATATGAAATATGTTAAGTACGCATGTACACTCCACTCACAAATGCAAAATTACAAGAGTTTTCGCACAACTGCTCTGAGTTTTTAAACCATGCTGCAGGTGTGATTTTTTTTTAGGATTAATAAAAAACCCTAGCGCTGATCAGAGAAATGCAGTGCTCTTTTCTAGAGACGAAGGTAGGCTACAACTTAGACAAGTCCACGGATATTAGAAAATGAAATTTTTTCATGCTAGTTTTGCTTTGAAGATTACATTTTATCCAAAGAATTTATTTAATATAGTGAATAGCCTACTCTTAAAAAAAAAAATCAATAACACATTGTTGGATCATGCGCTGAAACGAACATGGGAGAGTCAAAACATCAAAAGTCTAATTTTTGAATATCAGCGAGTAAAAATGCAAAGTAACAAATATCTAAGAAAATTAATGTGTTGCCATTTTCCACGACATTGCGAGATGAATAACAGTGTTTTTCTTTACATTTTCTTATTTTTAATTTTAAAGTTTGTATGTCCCACGAAAATTTTCAACAACAACAAAAACAACAACAACAGAAAGCTTAGTGGTCTTCTCGCTAAGGCCGCGTGTCCACCAAAGCGTTTTTTTGCCAGCTGAAAACGCTCAGCTGTGAGCGCTTGAGAGCGCAGCGGTTTTTTCCGTTGAGACGCTGTTATGGAGAACGAAACCTGCAAAAACAATAAATAAATAAATATGCAAATAAATAAAAAAATGTCTGTATAAATACACAAATTCTTGTTTAAATACATAAATAAATAACTAAACGTGATGAAAGTAGGCAAATAAAAAAAATTAATTGGTGGGCAAATGGAAAATGTTTAAAGAAATGCTAAACTCATCCTATTTATTTTACTTTGATCACTTATTTATTTCTGAATGTAGTCCCGCATTTATTTTTCCTCTGCACAACATGCTAATGAGAGGGTGTCAACATGGACTGGTCGGGGTCATGTCATAGCGTCACTCAGCTTGACGTTTGAGTTTGGGGGGGCCAAACCGAACCGATGGATTTGGTCAGACGTACTTTTAAACACATTTTAGTTTTGCTATAGTAAATCTACATATTCACACTCACATAGAGCAGTGGCAAGTGCGTGAGGTTGTCATGGTAACCACATACATTGCCCACGAATTACAGCTGCGCTTCTATTTTGCCACATTAAACTTAGCAATAAACACGTTTAAAATGCACAATAAACATGTCTGTCAAAACGATCTCAAAGGAGGCTTTTATTAAGCAAATCAAGGAGTGAATTACTCATCCACTGTTTTTAAAACAGACATTTGTTGGGCTTGATTCAAGTTAATGCACAATGAGGCGCACACTTTTTATTTAGTCTCATTGAATAGACGATAAACAGTTTATATTCTAAAATCTATTTAAAGGTTGTGTTCTGTGAAAACTAAATAACATTTGGATGTGGGCATAAAAGTAGTGTGCGGCTAAACCAGCTGCGTCCTGTGGATCACCTTTATCTGATTGTCCGGGTCCGGAATCATCAAGCACGGCATTAATATCTTCATCTGAGTTTTTCGTTGTCTCCAGATTTCTCTGCAGTTCGTGTATGTTGTTAAAAACGCGGAACATCATTTTATTCCACACAACAGGCAAGCATTACTGTTAAGTCTATTATCCACCAAAATGCAGATTCGTCACATGACAATTCTTACGCAAATGAGATTGAGGGAGACGTTAAGTTTGTTTTGATTTATTAATTTACTTACAACAACAATTTAAAATGTATTAACTTTTACGTATTCACTTTTACATGTATTATTAACTCCATTATATGCATTTTTACTTCATAGAAAAAACTTTATAAATAAATATTTAGTAAAATTCTTAAATCGCTATGGGGGAGCCAGGCCCTCCTGGCCCCCCCACAAGCTATGCCCATGCTGGAGGGGCGCGGCAAGGGGAAAACAATCCTTTCCCGCTGACAGGAAATGCATGGTGTTAATCCAGTATGGCCTAAAGTCACGTTTTCCGTTCAGCAGAGCAAGATGCATAAAAAACTGAGCTGTATTGTCCGTACAATATCTGTGTCTTTACAAACGACCCAACGAAATGGCCAGTGTCGTTCCCTGTCGTCAATTTTTGTAACCCGATTGAGTCTCCAGCTAGAGACAACTGTAATATCAGTATCCCATGGTCATCGCGAGATTATTCACTTTATCCGTGGAATAAGGGCTCGTTCTTTTGATGGCAGCTAGTGTTTATTAGGATGGTTTTACCTGCTCGTTGTTTAGGTACGTGTAAGATCATTTTTATGCTCAGTAAACAGTCTTCTATAAGTCGATCTGCAGCAATCTCTCTCTCTCTTTACAGCAGGAGAACCAAATTAGTGACAAACAAGGGTACATCTCAGTTGATTCTCAATTTATTATTGTACAAACAGAGGCTCATATACATCCTTGAGAACTGGTATGAAGAGGTTTAATCGAGGAACAGACAGTTTTTTTCCTATTAGTTATCAGAACAGAAAATACAAGTGACAAAATTATGTTTATTAAGCAAATAACGGTTCAGTATTGCAATTAAGAGCTATGTAAGCATTAATATTTTACATTGGCCACTTAAAATCTTTTATGATTTAGCTCTCTCATGATTATAACTACAAAACTAACCCTATGAAAAAGTATAAGATACTAATCAGTCCCCTTGACTGATGAAGTTAATACTCATGCGCAGGCAAACGCTCAAGCGCGTCACACACGATCCGCCTACTCTTGCATAATTGACACCCTCTCATTAGCATGTTGCGCAGAGGGAAAAAAAAATGTGGAACTACATTCAGAAATAAATGAGTGATCAAAGGAAAATAGTTAGGATGAGTTTAGCATTTCCTTAAACATTTTCCATTTGCCCACCAATTTATTTTATTTATTTGCCTACTTTCATCACATGTTTAATTATTTATTTATGTATTTAAACAAGAATGATGGGTTTGATGCGATCATTATGTATTGGTGGAATTCTTATTGTCTTTTGCAGGGTTTCGTTCTCCATACTCTGTTGTGTATGATAGGAATATCAGCTGAAAGTAATGGCATGGCAGACACCATCGCGAATGAAATGTTTCTCCAACATTATTTCATATTATGATAGTCCCGGCATTCGACAGTAAAGAAATAAGCACTCGGAGACAAGAATATTTAACTCGCTATTGGTGTCGCCTTAGTAAAGTCCCCGTTTGTCCCGCCCATCCTCCACTGTGATTGGTTAGCTGACTGAAAAGTGACAGTGATGAGCGCCAAGGCGTTTATCCAAAGGTGGGGAAAAAAAAAAAAAAAAAAAAAAAAAAAACGCCCGAACTTTAGCGCGAAAAAAGGACGTTCAGCGCTTGGCACGCTCCTGGCGTTTTAAAAAACGCGGCGCTCCCATTTAGAACAATTGAAAAAATACGCCAGCCTCGGGAAAAAACGCTTTGGTGGACACGCGGCCTAATAATTGTTTCTAAAAATAGAGATTTGATCCATGAGTTTGTTACCAGGTCACTTGACCTGAGTATTTGCCTCTCCCTCAGCTACGAAAAATGTCTGTAGCATCCACCTGGAAACAACATTAGCACAGAACATAGGCTATATTATAATACATTTACACTTACATTTAGTCATTTATCCAAAGCGACTTAAAAATGAGAACAATAGAAGCAATCAAAACAACAAAAGAGCAACAATATATAAATGCAAATGACAAGTCTCGGTTAGCCTAACACAGTATACAACGTTTTTTTTTTATTATAATAAATAAAAAGAAAACAAATAGATTGAATAGAAAAAGAGTAGAGAAAGTTAGTGTTAGAGGCCTTTTTTGCTTTTTTAATTGTATAATAAATAAAAGAAAACAGATAGAATACAAAAAATTAGAAAAGCTAGCAGTAAATAAATAAAGTGTAAGTCTAAAAAGGGACAAATGTTTTTTTTTTAAGAATAGAATTAGAATAGAGTGCTAGGGCCCTACACACCCGGACCAATGCGGCGCCAGGCGCGAAGCAAGTGTTTTTTTTTTTTGCTAGTTTCAGCCTGACACAGTTATCATTTTCACATCCAGTGCCACGTTGTTTAAATAGCAAATGCATTTGCGCCCATTTGTGCGCTCATAGGCGTGCTGGTCTGAAAACAAGGTGTGTGTAGACGCAGCTGGCGCGGTGCTTATTTTGAGGGCACGCTGAAATAGATGCGCCATTGACCAACAAAAAACTGTGGGCAGGCAAGCTCAAACCGGTTGGGAACCGTTTTGCTAAGGTTTCCGGTTGACGGACATGTTTCTGGAAACCGGTCTGTGCAACGGGTTTGAGATGCCTTTGTGCTCTTGTTTGGTGGGTGCTTGTGTCAAACAAAGAGTCAGCCAATCAGCAGACAGCATGTATATAAACCACGCAGGTGGTATTGGATTATAAAAGAGGACAGCTGACAAAGAATTAACTCCAATAAATTCATTAGAGCAAGTATAGTGCTTGCTACATGTTATTGACTTTAAAGGCACATAACTGAAAATAATAAAGGTGCAAACAAGTATAGATTTGGAGCTTCTTTAAGTCTGTTAAATATCCATTGTAAGGCAATGTCTTCTGGTCATATCCTTTGTGGAAGGTGCGCTAAAATTACTGATTAATGTACATAAAAATTACTATACCATATTTATAGATTTGGCTATGCCATGGTGGAGTGACACTTTCATAACTTTTATACTCCTCCGATTATTAATGGGAAAGATTACAATATCATAGCACAATAAACAGTTGCTGAGCAATAATGTAAGATGAATACCACAATAAAACTATAAAGGTCATATAGATCATAACACATCTCGGAGTATGAAGTGGTTATCCTCACATTGGGGTTTGCGAACTACGGGGGAAGCTGGGGGAGCCGGCTCCCCTAGTAAGACATGGGGATCCCCTGGAAACGTGATTTGTGGAAAATTGTGGGGGGTCTCCAAAAATATTGAAACTGTGTTATTTGAGCGTGCAGGTTCAGGTTTGGTTAATTCCTCGGATCATCTCTGGGTGGTCAGGGGGGGATGGTAACATTTATGGATTGGTGGGCAATTATTATGTGTAAAATTGCAAAAAATATCATTAATTCATGCATGACGGCGATTTTTAAACCTAATTCACTTCAATAAAGATATCTATACATGCTATTCTTGTCATGAGCATCAATGTGTGGGGGGGCGCTGCGGTGCAAATTCCACTAATGTTTAGTACATGTTAACTCAAAGATTCTTAGAAGATTCTGTGTTAAGGTAAGGCATGTTATTCGTAATTATGTGTTGTGGCTGGGTTGTTATAGGTCTGCGTGACTCTCGATGTCTTAGGCCTAAATGAATGGAGGAATTATGGTATTCTTCTGTAGCATGACGACGAGTAACTTTAACCGTTGTTCACGTGAACTCAAAAGCCAGCTGCTCCTTTGTTTATCGACTCTTGTGGGGGAGGTTTGTTGTTTCACTATCAATTCAGTGACCAGTATCTAGGGGGTTAAATCCTTGTATAGTGATTTCCTCCTATCTAGGCTTGCATAAAGGCAAGTAGGTGCATAATGTCGCTGTTATGTATCTTTGTCAAGTCCTTGTACCGCCCGTCATTTCTTCATCGATGGGAGGTTCCTTTTATTCGGATGGACGGGCAAATGACGTAACATCAAGCTGTATTTTTGCATATTAAACAAGTATTTATACGATTTTCATCAGGGGCTCCGAAAATTATGCAAAAAAGAACACAAGGCATGGCCTTCTCAGCTGCCATAGCTCAACTTTGCGTCTCACACAGTGTGTTCAAGCACCATGTTTCCATTAATTTAAAAAAAGCCTTTGCACCGTTTTTGTCGGGGGCTGACGCAACCCTGTCTAAACTGTGGGCAATAGTTTTTAATTGTATTAAAGAGCGCATTCGTAATAGCTCGCTTCGCAAGCGTGTACACTTTTCTTATTACACACACAGGGAGGCAGAGCAGCACACAAACATTTTTAAAAATTTAATTCTGCCATGTAAATAGCGAACCCGACATGGCGCGAGCGCAACTGGCTTTTTAAGGGGATGGGAGATGAGACTCTGATTTTTTTTATGGCACGTTACGCTCAAAACACACACATTATTCATTTAGAGAATAGGGACAACCCTTTTAGACAATGCGCCAGGAGCGCCGACCATTTTTCCCGTCCTTAAAATAGCAAAAGTGGATTCCGACACGCCCTACCCTTCCCAAAAAGTAGTATACTTCAAGTTTAATTTAGTAAGTATACTTAAGTAAAGTTAAAGTATACTTTATGTAGTAAGTACACAAATATCAGTAGTACTAGTAGTATACTTGTAAGTGTACTATATCAATACTCCTTGGGACTAAATTGGCCCACTTTCTAGAATATAAGTGTACTTTTAAGTATACTTTAAGTATAACAGTGGTAAAATTTAAGTACACAACAGTTTACAACAATATTTTAGCTTGTACTGAAACTATACTAAAAGTGAACTAATATGTATACTGATAGTTTACTAATTAAATAATTGAAGCATTTTTAGTACACTTTGAAGTATAGTCTCAGTAAACTAGTTTAGTAGTTTTATACTGCAATTATACTTGTTGTTCTTTAAGTGAACTTTACATCATACATTAAGTATACTACTATGTCCCTATTTAGGTATTATGTTTGGTTTGATAAATAGCTGAAAAATACAAAACCCCAAAAAGAAGACAGGGTATCTGATGTAAACAAACAAATATAGGTTTTATTCTAGCTTCATGCATTCCTTTTTTATTAACATTTGAATGTGGGTAAGTTTCATAAAAAAAACAAAAAAAAAACAAAAAAACATTTTGAACAAAAAGCTGAAAAAAGACTGGATTTAATTCAGAACGATAATCAAAACGTAGATAGAGTCGATCAACACCCCAAAGCTTGACAGTCATTATTGCCTCTTCATTGGTCGACATTACAGGTGCATCTCAATAAATTAAAAAGTTGTGGAAAAGTTCATTTATTTCAGAAATTCAACTAAAATTGTGAAACTCGTATATTAAATAAATTCAAAGCACACAGACTGAAGTAGTTTAAGTCTTTGGGTCTTTTAATTGTGAAGATTTTGGCTCACACTTAACAAAAACCCACCAATTCACTATCTCAACATATTAGAATATGGTGACATGCCAATCAGCTAATCAACTCAAAACACCTGCAAAGGTTTCCTGAGCCTTCAAAATGGTCTCTCAGTTTGGTTCACTAAGCTACACAATCATGGGGAAGACTGCTGATCTGACAGTTGTCCAGAAGACAATCATTGACACCCTTCACAAGGAGGGTTAGCCACAAACATTCATTGCCAAAGAAGCTGGCTTTTCACAGAGTGCTGGATCCAAAGCATGTTAACAGAAAGTTGAGTGGAAGAAAAAGTGTGGAAGAAAAAGATGCACAACAACCGAGAGAACCGCAGCCTTATGAAAACTGTCAAGTCAAATCGATTCAAGAATTTGAGTGAAAAATTCACAAGGAATGGACTGAGGCTCGGGTCAAGCCATCAAGAGCCACCACACACACAGACGTGTCAAGAAATTTGACTACAGTTGTCGTATTCCTCTTCTTAAGCCACTCCTGAACCACAGAAAACATCAGGGCAGCTTACCTGGGCTAAGGAGAAGAACTAGACTGTTGCCCAGTGGTTCAAAGTTCTCTTTTCAGATGAGAGCAGGTTTTGTATTTAATTTGGAAACCAAGTTCCTAGAGTCTGGAGGAAGGGTGGAGAGCTCATAGCCCAAGTTGCTTGAAGTCAAGTGTTAATTTTCCACAGTCTGTGATGATTTGGGGTGCAATGTCATCTGCTGGTGTTGGTCCATTGTGTTTTTTGAAAACCAACGTCACTGCACCCATTTACCAAGAAATTTTAGAGCACTTCATGATTCCTTCTGCTGACCAGCGCTTTTTGAAGATGCTGATTTCATTTTCCAGCAGGATTTGGCACCTGCCCACACTGCCAAAAGCACCAAAAGTTGGATAAATGACCATGGTGTTGGTGTGCTTGACTGGCCAGCAAACTCACCAGACCTGAACCACATAGAGAATCTATGGGGTATTGTCAAGAGGAAAATGAGAAACGAGACCAAAAATGCAGATGAGCTGAAGGCCACTGTCAAAGAAACCTGGGCTTCCATACCACCTCAGCAGTGCCACAAAACTGATCACCTCCATGCCACGCCGAATTGAGGCAGTAATTAAAGCAAAAGGAACCCCCTACCAAGTATTGAGTACATGTACAGTAAATGAACATATTTTCCAGAAGGCCAACAATTCACTAAAAATGTTTTTTTATTGGTCTTATGAAGTATTCTAATTTGTTGAGATAGTGAATTGGTGGGTTTTTGTTAAATGTGAGCCAAAAATCATCACAATTAAAAGAACCAAAGACTTAAACTACTTCAGTCTGTGTGCATGAATTTATTTAATACACGAGTTTTCACAATTTGAGTTGAATTACTGAAAAAAAAAAACTTTTCCACGACATTCTAATTTATTGAGATGCACCTGTATATTAATGTTACACAGTTTTGATGCTGTTTTATGTCTGATGATCGTGTTAGAATACATGTGGAAGCATCTGTTGTTTCGGTTTCTTCTTCACTTGTGTTTTTTGGAAATTCTGTACAGAAAATGTGTACTAGCGACCCCTACTGTATAACAATGAAAACACGGATTCTAGGAACACAAGTATAGCTCAAATATATTTAGACTTTTTCTAAGTAGGTTATAAGTCAAGTATACTTAAATGTCAAAGTATATTTCTGAGAAGTACATAAAACCCATTTCTGAGAAGTACATAAAAAGTTGACTAAAAGTATACTTTCCTATTTTTTTTAGTTTAAAAGAAGTATACTAATAGCACACTTGAATAAACTTCTTTTTCGTAAGGGTAAGCGCAATTGCGCCGTGCGCTTTAGACCATGCGCTTAGATCGTTAAAATAGGGCCCCTGGAGTTAGAGGGTAAAAAAAAGATGGAAGAGATGTGTTTTAGCCGATTCTTGAAGATGACTTAGGACTCAGCTGCTCGGACTGAGTTGGGCAGGTCATTCCACCAGTAGGGAACATTTCATTTAAAAGTCTGTTTGAAAGTGATTTTGTGCCTCTTTGAGATGGCACAATAATGCGTTGTTCATTTGCAGAACACAAGCTTCTAGAGGGCAAATCTGAAGTCAAGAGAGCATTGCAATAGTCCAGCCTGGACAGAACAAGAGCTTGAACAAGGAGTTAGGAAGCATGTTCAGAAAGAAAGGGCCTGATCTTCTGGATGTTGAATAAAGCGGGCAGTTTTAGCAATGTGGTTTGAGAAAGTCAGCTGATCATCAATCATAACTCCAAGGCTTCTGGCTTTTTTGCAGGAGTTATGGTTGATGTGCCTAACTGGATGGTGAAACGATGGGTTTGATGGAACCACAAGCAGTTCTGTCTTGGCAAGGTTGAGTTGAAGGTGATGGTCCTTCATCCAGCAAGAAATGTCTGTTAGACTAGCTGAGATGCGAGCAGCTATTGTCGGGTCATTAGGATGGAATGAGAGCTGAGAGGAAGAGTTGAGTGTCATCAGCTTAGCAGTGATATGAAAAGCCATGTTTCTAAGTAGATTAGAAATAATAGTAAAAAAGTTAATTATTTGTTTAATAAGTAGATTTTGTATGTTTCTGCACTACAAAGCTCAACAGCGGCTTGAACACAGTGGCTCATTGGGTGTACGCAGATGGGCAGAGGAATAAAAGAACTGGGGTGCTTTTGTAAAGCTGTGAGAAAACCGTTTGGATGGTTTGTTACCGTTTTAATCCCATTAATTAAAACGTTAACCTGATTGGGTAGCGCGCGCTCAATCCCGATAGGCGATTCTTCTTCATATTAATAGCCCGATTTGAGATAATGATGTAAAAGACTCCCCCCTTCCGCTGCTGATGCTGATCGCTGCCGAGATCTACAAAGTGAGTCTCAACACGATAAACGCAGCGTAGAGCACTTTAGGAGGAGCCTCACTTGACAAGCGGAGCGGCCATCAACATCAACTCCACTTCATAGAATAGAAACTTAAGGAGAGGACAGCGGCTGAGTGAAGCCCCATCATCGCATCCGACTTTCGGGAGACTATGGACAGGAGAATAAACTTGGGTGGAGACATTTTTCACAAAACTCCCAGCGCAGTCTCGAGCAAAAAGATGGACTCGTTCCGACCGGTTGCGGGTATTGATCTCGGTTCGCAGGACAGCCAGTCGCCCATCAGCTGTTTTGAGCAGACCGACCCAGACCCGGTGCAGCCCGGCGGGCGAACGGGCACGCTGGGTCTGCCCACCGGATCTTTGTGTGTGAAATACGGCGAGAGCGCAAACAGGACTTCGGCTGCGGAGAGCAGCGGCGGCGAACAGAGCCCAGACGATGACAGCGACGGCCGATGCGAGATGATGCTCATGACGGACGGGAGAACGACGGTGCCCGGCGCAAAGTCAGAGGGAGGTAAGAAAAACAAAGAGCAAAAAGTCCTGAGACTAAACATCAACGCCCGGGAGAGACGGAGAATGCACGATCTGAACGATGCGCTCGATGAGCTGCGCTCGGTCATCCCTTACGCGCACAGTCCGTCTGTACGGAAACTCTCCAAAATTGCCACCTTGCTCTTAGCCAAAAATTACATCCTCATGCAGGCACAGGCGCTGGAGGAGATGAGACGGCTGGTTGCGTATCTCAACCAAGGCCAGGCTATCTCTGCCGCCTCGCTGCCCGCGACCACAGCTCTCACACCGGGGTTGAGCGCATACGAGCAGCCGGCTGGGTACCCGTTCCCTTCCGTTGCAGCGTCCTCCTGTCCAGACAAATGTGCCCTTTTCAACAGTGTCACCTCCAGCCTCTGTAAGCAATGCACTGACAAGCCTTAAACTCTGCAGCCGACTCTGGTAGAAGCACATGCGCAACTTTTGACTCTGAAAAAGCGAGACTGATGTCTGCCAGCAGTTTTGCAATGAAGTCGCTATAGAAGAATGCTAAAAACTTTTCTTACAACTTCATTCAAAGAAACACTGATTGTGTACATAGTATAGCCTATACTTTAAGTGCTGGTGAGAGTGGGATGAAAACCAAACAAAGTCTATGTCTGATGATGATGATGATGAAGAATGAACAGTTAATTAACGTGGACCCTTCAGAATGACGCGTGTCACTGACCTGACAACATGCAACCATGTTTTACCTTGTTTATGATGCCAAACGTTTTAAGGTTTTTAACTTGCAATAATGCGTATTCTTGCTACTTTGAATTTATGTTATGTAAATGTTTGCTTTCAAGTGACATCTGTGTTTTACAAAGCAGCTGCAGGAAGGAGCGGCGTATTGGACTTTATTCCAAAGTAGCCTACGTGCTATTTTAGAAAGCTTAGTTGAGATTGTTCATTTTAAAAATTGTAATATAATATATTGTTAGTTTGGTGGAATCTTAAAAAGTTGTTTTGCCTTTTTCATTTCTCTAAATGGACGAAATCAAGTGGATCTGCATGCCTGGTCTGATTATGCATTGTCATCATTGCTGTAAATCTCGCCGATTTGGCTTTTTACAAACACATGCAGTTTGGCTAGAGACGTGGCGGTTTCAACTTGTTGTCAGGTCGAGGCTGGAAGCAATGTAGATATATTAGTATCAATATGACCATAGAGGGCCATTTGTATGTGTTGATGTATTGGAAAGCTTTATTAAAATATTTTGATCCAACGTTTTACGCCTGGTTGTATGTTGTGATGCCGCTGGTAGTAAAGTGATTCATGGCTTCTGCTGGCTCGAGAGATTACGATCAATAAGTCGCAAGGAAAAAAATATTTTACTGATGACAGGTAATTTGTGAAATTATATAATTTAGTTACATTTAGCCTAACGAATTAGAAGCAATCTATTTTTTTCTTTAAATTAGCAGTGGTTTGTAAAACACGAGTGGTTTTTTAATTTTATGCTCGCTTATATATAAATGCCCTTGGAGAAAAAGCCCAGACTTTATGAACAACAATGCCCTACAGTTAAAAGAGACTGTCTGTTAGTATTATATGATAAAGCTTAGTCACCCCGATAATGATTATTAAAAAAAAAATCCGTGACGTTGTCTAATAATGTTAATTTGAAAACAACAGTGCATTAAAACTGTCGACTGTAATACCTATATTATTTTTAATTAAACAGATCGTTAAGGCAATTAAACCTCCTGGATGTGATTAAAGAACATAATTACGACACTGTTCACTGCCGTAATTGGGTGTCTTTAATCACAGGAAACAGTCACGAGCATCAGTGTCAGTGTCATTAGTTTGCATTGCTCTAGTTCGGCTGTCCATCACAACGGGACGATTATACGGACAGGAAGATGCCCTTTCACATGACGCTGATATCAAGTGCAAACGAAACTTCGTTTTCACTTTAAAACTTAAATTCTACACAAACAACAAACACACTTGAAGAACATTTAGCGTAGGATTTTTTTCTTAAATGAAAAAGTCGAACTTAAGGCAGAAAAAAAATGTATTATGCTATATTCAACGCAGTTTTACAAATATATAACTATAATATAGGCTATACATTAAGCCACTAAATCACAAAAAAAATCTTTATTTAGAAAATCATTATTTTGCTAGAATAAAAAATAAATAAATTAAAAACAGGAAAGGTGAAAGCTTATGGAAAAATTCACGTAAATATTAAGAATCAATAAGTAATAATAATAACAACAACAACACTACAACTACTGCATGAATACAAACACTGCAACTACTACTACTAATAATAAACAAAAATGTGAGAAGAAAATCTCAGCATTGTTAACATCGAAGACAGTGACTTTCTCTTAAAAACCCATTGGGTTGATACAGCGCCTGTGCGTAAAAGATAAAACAATTCGATTTAAAAAAAAAAAAAATTCAAATGTATGTTGCCGATGTATCAGATAACTAAACAGTACAGAGAACTTCGCTTCTTTATCGAAAGCCAGTTTTAATTTGTCTTGTCAAGACGCTGGACATATTTGAGATCTGAGGGGGATCAAATCCAAATCTATTCACCAAAAAGTGAGAGGTTTTGGGTGTCAAGAACAGAACTGTTCCTAACAAATATTTTTAACAATTACAAAATGTTTTCTCGCACTCCATGTGACTCGTGTTTAGTTCAGCACCAGGGACAGCACCAACACTATACATGACACTCAGTATCACTGCATGACATCACAACCTTTGTAAACTACGTCACCGGAAATACCTTTTCAGAAAAAGAGAATAACGAGAGCCGAACTAAAAGGACTAAGCAGAACTGTCATGGCCATTTAAGAGTTTTAAACCAGATTTTCGCTCAGTTTTATAAGGGACGACCTGGCAACCCGCTCAGCCACCGTTTAATGAGACAAAATCATACATAATTTAAAAAGCCAAGCCCCTTCTAATTTACATTTAAGCCATTACATAATCAAATGAAATCAGAAGTGCGGGAGGAAAAAAAAAACACTTTCTCTCAGGCCTGGGGTAAATTTTTAATGGAACCAAATATAAATTAATATAATACGAAAAGTAAAAAATTAAAAATACACTAGCTTGCATAATAAAAATGACACTTGCCAAACGAAAAAAGTACAGCATTCAGTGCAATAAATGAAGATTAAAAATACTATAAAACAATCAAAACACAAAAAATACATCAAAAGTTCCTTAATCCACAGGACCACAACCACAAGATAGAAAGGGGTTTTGAAACATCTTAACTCTCTCCAATGCTTTCAACTCTGTAAATTAGCCATTTGGAAAGCACTGGTATTATGAGTATTACTCTGTCCTCTCTAATTCTCTGCACAGCACAGATGTGGAGACACATGCAGGAGTCGTTAATCAGGGCCAGCAGTAATCAGCCATCACAAACCTTGCCTGGATAAATACTGTCAGCAATTACTGTGTGGAGTCAACTACTTCCAGGACCCCATTTATATGATTTCCATCATTCGCTCCCATGTTCACTTTCCCAGTGCAACTAGTACTGCCTTTTCACATACCTTAACAGGCAGCGAGATAATAATGATTTAATTATAGAAATAAGTGCATTAATTATAGATTGCATTGGGATGCATTATTTAATACGGCAATTAGTTTTACAAAGGGCTTAACTCAAAAGTATTAGGATGGGATCCATCAGAAGCAGTGGGATGCATAAAGAAAGTGCTATCACACAGATTCTAGAGCTTGTGCTGCTCAAACTCACATAAACTCCAAACCAATGAGGCAACTAGAAGAGATAACCACCTTAACAGTGACACAGAATCAAAGCAGTGTTTGTATTCATGAACCTAATAAAGCTTAACCTGTCTTTACAATGTCTGCATTGTAGCTTCAGAGGTCATGAATAAAAGTGAAAGATAAAAAAGGTGGCTTTTCATAAACCATAAAATATCCAATTTACCATATCAAGAGCTACCAGGGCACCTATTTGTAATATAGATGTGATGTATGCTGGGGGTGATAAACAAGGATATTCAAAGTATACATTAGAGGACCCTATTGGAGCGTCCTCTTCATATCAGCATCAGGCTCAAAGCCTAGGAATTGAATCATCTCTCTGTTCTTATACCAACAAGAAGAAGAAATATGCTGTACACACAACAGTACCCCAATGTCACATGCTGTAATTCACACTTGGCTGTGGGAGAGCTGTGCATAATGCGAGTATTTAAAAACAAAAACAAAAAAGATGTAATAAAACAGGAACAGAGAGTGAAATGCGTGTTAAGGTTAATTGCTCTTTGAATTAATTGTCAATGTGATTTTGTCAATGGGTGCCTGCTGCGGAGGCCTGGCAGATCCTGTGTAGATGAATGGTTTGAAGATTCTGCTGTGATAAAACTTAACACACTTTCCGTTCACACAGTATATAAAAAAAAAAAGAGGGGGGAAAAACACAAAAAAAACAAACCTGCACCAAATGATGAACCGACCTAAAATTCCACTAAAGTCCTGTTCAACATTACTGGACAAATGGCTAATATATAAATATATATCTTAATTATGATATTTTGTGTGTGTGTGTATATTATATATATATAATATTATATATATATTATATCTATATATATATCTATATATATATGATATTATATATTATTACACTACTCATACCAATGGCTTAATATACAATAATGCAAATCATATATGTAATTTTTTATCATTAATTTAATTGTGATGCAATTGCAATTTGTTCTGAATTTAGGTCGTGATAATAAATGTGCATCTTGCATTTATGTATTTGGTCTTAAAAAAGATTAAAGCCTTCAATCACTTGATCTTTATATGTTTATGTGCTGTAATTATGCCAAATTTGTCACTGAAAGTACTGGAAATCTTTCACTGAAATTAAATCAGTCTAGATCTGTCACTTGTGATTACGAGCTATTCTTCAAAAAACAGGAATTACTGAATTACATTTGTATTGTCTATTGTCTAGAATCGATGAATGATATTAATGGACAGTTGTATTATCTTAATCCCTTTCCAAAACTGTCCTTTTCTTTAAATAATAATCTGATGTTCTTGGAGTTGTTTTGGGATTACATCTATGCTCAGACAGTGTTCTAATTCACAGTGCTGCTACAGAAAGATTAGTATTACACAAGAGGTCAAAGGTGATGGACCACCAGGACCACCAGCACCAGTAACTACAGTCTCGTTAGGCTTTGAGGGAAAATGTTTCAATTTGTAACATATGCAGAGTATTCGGTTCGGCCCAATTAGAGACAGTTTAAGGGTTATGACATAGAAAATGTGGTAATTTGTTTTCAATTTACTTAATTAAAAGCAGCGAGGATATAAGCAACCACGTATCTGAAAAGTTAAAAAAAGTAAAAATACTTTGGCATTGGAGATTCATTACATGAAACTGTTGTCACATAATCACCATATGTGTTCCGAACAGAAAAAACTGACAAAGTGTGATCACAGCCTGATTCTTGCCATATCAAATGACTCATTTATAAAATGATTCATTTTTACCACTGTAAATGGCATATGAATATTAATGTGTATATTCTAAGGTACACTTAGGTGGTTATGAGCATCATAGTCCAGCACCTGTTCAGGACGATCACTACGTGCACACTGAAGGGCTACATTTATGCTCAAAGCTCACTGACCCTCATATACACTACATTGAAATACATTCCAACTTCTGATATTCATATAATGTGGCTGTGGGGGAAGCATAAAGTGCCGGCGGGACAACACCATTACCAGGGGAGTCAGTCAGAGCAACATCCCCAACCCTGCTCCCTCGCTCCATGAGGCAGGCCAGGCATTCAGCATCAGCCATATGAGACACAGAGCAGACATATGGAGTTAAAGCAAGACCCCTGCTGATTGTGGCCCACGATTAATGTATACATTTATGTTAGACATTATGCATGGTGTTTATGTAAGGCTTTGCGTTCCTAATGGGAATAATGGAAGTAATTGTTAAGGGTTCTGTAGCCTATGAAAAACAAACCGGTTAATCAAGATGTCAACTGATCAGTTTGCCAATTAATTTGCAAATTAAGACAATAATCTAGTGGAAGATAACATGAATAAATGCTACAACAGGAACAAACATGACGGGGTGCAGGACACAATGAATGAGCAGCTGGGGATGTGTTTTAGTGTAACACTCACAGACATTACGCTCCTCATCATCTCACGGCCTCATTATCAGACATGTGACTGAAAATCTCATCAGTGCGTTAGTAAAGGAAAATCCTCTAATGAACACTACACTGTGTATTTGCATCCATGGACAAACCACCAGGTGACCACGCACACGACACACACATGCAGAATAACTACAAGCCCAGTGTCCTTGGCTTCCTAGTGGCCTTCACCTTGCACTCCCGACACACTGAATTTTATGGCTAATTTCCGGCAATTTCTCCAGGCAGTTTCAGTGGAAATTCCTGCAGGAATAATGTGCATAATTTGCATGAATCATTCTGATAGAATGCATATCAGCATGTAGACCCTCCCCCGTCTGGCAGCACAGCACTTAGTTTGTAATCAAAGCTGACTTCTCTCCACCAGTGCTCACAGAATCTGAAGGTCTGACCACCAAAGCCTAAGCCTCATTCGTTTAATAATCTGTAGGAGCCACCAATAAATACACAAAAGATATATAATAGAATATGATTTAGAGAGATGCACTGATATGGCTAATATAATAGCTGATAATTATTTATATTTTGAAATAATAAATATAAAATCTAGATCCGTTTGCTTCAAGTGACGTTATGTTGGAGTGCAAAGAAAAAAAGCTTCTAATTTTAAAACAGTAGCAACTTCGGAATATAATCTTTCTTATCTCACAATCATTTAACAAATGTAGGACTACTATACTGGGTTATTATTTTTAACTAAAACTAAACTGTAAAAAAACATGTTTGTTACCTTAAATATAATGATGAATAAAATGAAATGAAATACAAAAGTATAAAAACAATATAGCAAAAATCTGATTTTCAGTTAACTTCAAATTAACTAATAGAATTAAAACTGAAATCAAAATTAATAAAACACTTTTTAGATATATTAAAAAACTAATAAAAATGACAAAAAAAAACAATAAAATGACTAGAACTTTAATTAAAATAAATCAGAAATACTGTTATAAAAATAAAAACATATTCAACTGTAATAACCCTATTCATGTTACAACATTTAGAAAGTATAATGCATTGACGAAATTAAAAATAACCTTTCAAATATTATAATGCATATTAACTTTGGTTACAATCATTTATGGGAAGTTATAATGTATTACAACATACATTATGAATACCTTTATAATTCATTATACAGTACATAAAGGCTTTAAGTGTTACTAAATTAATCTATTTTAATGCATTATTTTATTTAGAATTCGATAAGCATTTATTTTATCTAGGTAAATTGATAAAATATAATTAAATGGATTAAATCCAATAAATATTAATTTATTAATACATAGAATCTTTCTAAAATAATTTATTTTATCTAATATATATATTTTAATACATTTGATCAATAATGACAACATAAAAAAACACACATTTACCACCCAATAACCAACATGATCAGCAACATAGTGCATCTCTATATGAACATGTGGTTTACATGCCATCCTCTCAGTGCCAAAAAAACAAGACATTCAGCATCAAGATATTTATTTGTGGACTTTGGCGTATTCTCAGTCTTTTGTCTTTTCATACTTTTGTCAGAAGCAATGGGACTGTGTTCAGTTTACCGGCAACTGTCATGATCCACGTCCTGTAAGCCAAGCATTTCTTACTATAATCAGCAAAGGTTAGATGTGCGTTATGGCCAAAGATGTGGTAAAAACGATAAAACCTTTATTTAATTTTTTCAGTATGACACAGAGACAGCCATCAGATGACAGCAAAACAATGAGCATTTATTTGGTGCCATGAAGAATTGGCACAACACGTGTGCCCTTCCAGATCCGGTGCCCTAATGAAGATGACAATTGGACAGTCGTCTGCTAGGTGGATCTTAATCATAATAATCCAGGCCAGGGAGCACAAACCTCTGTAACAAAGCTCTAAATGACATGTCTGCACAGACCACCTCCTCTCCAGGGGGTGGGGTAGTCCCTCAGTTAACACAGGTTTTCGGAAAGCCAGACGATAATTAGTAAATGATGGCAGTCACATTAGCCTCAGCCAAAGTGGATTAATTCATTTCGAATGGCTTGCTTCCTAAACCTAGCCATTTTCACATCTTGCTTTTTTAGTAGTTGCATTAACAGTATGAACAAACGCGAGAGTTTTTGTGTGCGAGAGGACAAGGCTAACCACAAAGGTCTTCCTCAAAGCACCAGGAGATGGAGTGAATGACCCAGCGCAGTGAAGCAGCATCTGTTTCTGTGCATGTGCTGAGCAAACAAGGCAATTTAGGGCATGTCAAGGGATCAGCCCATAAACACAGTCCCCCGCCTCCCTCCGAGCGCATGCTTTATTCAGTCAAACACCCTAAAACCAACAGCTCTAATGTCACTGAAGTGCTCCGACAATTCATCTGAATGCCGTTTTAGGACTATCGACATCCACGTGTGTACAATTATTCTGCTGGGAAAGGAATGATGGATGATGGCTGGTGTTCTAGATGCCTGTGTGCTGCCTGATTCACAGCATCATGTTACGATAACGCTAAGCTGGAAGGCATCAAGCAGTTTATTTGGTGTATTATTGATTACTATGAGTGGTCCTAGTGGTGGTCTTGCTGTACTGGGCTGTTTAAAAAGAGAACGACACATTTATCAAGGTTCTCAGTCAGAACTGAATATCTGCCAGGGATCTTGCAGTCTAGGGATTTGCATTGCCCAACACTGATCCTGTCCAGCTGTCCCGCCGTTCACATGATTGCTGAACACTAGAAGCATATCATAATCTATATAGGCTCAACTGCTATGGTTTATTTGCAAAATTCAGCATTAGAGCTAATATCAAAACAGATCTCTTTGTTATAATGTGCATGTGAGCAGTTCTCTTGTGCTCACAGCAGACTAAATTTGCTGTAATGAGACTGGGAGCGTGGCCCGGCAACCTAACATTAACACACAGTCAAACTGACACCCTATCAGAAGACCCGTCAGTCCCCGTTATATATGGGACAGCGCTGCATGGACCACAGCCTGATCTTTAGTTTGTGTCGTGCTGGGGATTCATCGCTAAATGGGACGTACATGTGAAATACTGATCATTTATGCAAAGTAGAAACTGAAAATGTACACAATATAGGTCGTATAGTTTAAGATGCAGTTATAGAATTTGTATTTGCAGGCATGTAAGCAAAACTTCAGTTGAGATTGATACATTTTGACTGCTTGCCTTCAGGCCAGAGCCAGTGTCACAGTTTTCATGTAGCAGAATACATGATAACATGACAAAACTCGTCTGATACTCCTGTAAGTTTAATCAGAAGTCAAAACAGCCCCATGTACCTTCTGTCACCTTGCTGTTTTCTTAGTAGATGCATTTTAAAAGATATGAAACCACATTGTCTTAGGTATGTGTACTCTAGGGGATTCATGGGAGTAATACATGAAAAAACAATAAAAATAAATAAATAAATAAAGTGTTCATGAAAACAAATAAATCAGATTAGAAATAAAATGTCAAAAGATAATTCCCGCTGTACTCATCTGCAATTCCAATATTCCAAATTAAAATTAAATTGTTTTTAATTCAAATAAATAATTTAAATAATATAATAATTATAATTAAAAGAATAATAAATAATAAAATTCAAATCTATTTTTGTCTTAAATTTACGTTTAGTTGACTTATTTTCAAAAATGAATTTTCTGACATACAGTATATATCATTTCAAATATATATACACATACACACAGACAAACAGATACACACACATAATTAAAATGACATTGCAAAATAATTACAAATAAATAAATTAAAAATTACAAAATACCCTAGGTACTCATTGCAATAAATTATATTTCTATATAAAATTATATGAATTTCTTTATTCTAATACTGATTACAAATTCACATTTAAATTCAGAAACTGAATTAGAATTTAAAAGCCATTCTCAATCCTAAATGGTGCATAACCCTGGTATCTAGAGTTAATAGAAACACATTTGTTAAAGAGGTACTTGAGCCAAAAAGAAGTTGGCAAACACTGTTCTGTAGTACTTTTTTGAAGACAGGATACAAAAAAGGTCAACTAGATCATGTAATCTAAGGCGCCCATTCGTATTATGCAATCAACATTGATAACAGAAGAAAGAAAAGAGGAAATGGAAAATTAACACCTGTTATTAGACTGATTGGATGTGAGGTGTAGCTAATTAAAATACGTGAGGGTGTCCGCCCAGCCAAGGATCAGTCAATGCTAATGAGGACCAATAGGTGTGTGCACTGTAATTTGCAGCTTAATGATTCTGGTTTAAATGTAAAGTTTGGCAGAGCGATGGCTCCAGAAAGCGAGGACAGTAATCACAGCCATCACTGTAATCTTTTTCATTATGCCAATTAAGAGTCATGTTTTACAACCTCAGCAAAAATCCAGACCTACCAAAAAGTGAGGCAAAATTCAATTATCCTAAAGGCTATTTTTGCACAATAAAAACATTTTATTATTAGTCAATTAGCAGGAATAGTTAATGCTTCAAGGTCACCCACCCTTGTCCCGTCTTACGAGCCGTCGGTCTCCTGTGGAGTAACCAGAGCTGTATATTTTAATGGATGAGCTCTCTGTCTGCTCGCCTCATGTTAATGTTTATCACTGAAGAGGTTTAGCTCACTGTTGAGTCGTTGCTCCGAGGCATAGTGCAATGAATCAAGGCTTATCTGAGCACTTAAGCTTGTCAATAGAGTGACATGGGGATTTCGCGTTTGGGACTTCTTTGTGAACACAATCTGAGACTCGCATTGTACTTTGATTTTATTCTGAGTTTAACCACAGCACTATATATGGGGCCCAATTCTAACGAACTAAGGTACATAAATACAAACAATTTGAGTAAGATGATAAGATGACCAGCATAGAAAATAAATGTATTCAAAGCTGTATGCTTGTCTTTAATAAGAAACAGAAAGTTCTATTAAAAAAGTTCAAAAGTTGATGGCAGCCATTGACTTCCATGGTATTTTTTTTTCATACTATGAAAGTCAATGGCTACCGTCAACTGTTTGGTTACCAACATTCTTCAAAATATCTTCTTTTGTGTTCAACAGAAGAAATAAACAAGTTTTTGGAACAACTTGAGGGTGAGTAAATGATACATTTTTTTTGGTGAACTGTCCCTTTAATCAATATTAAATATTAACTATAATATTGCATTTCAAAGCCAAAGGATCTATATAAAAAAGATAGTACTTAGAGGAATACAAAAGAGACATGACTAATGTGTAAAGCAAAATGAGAGGTGTCATCATTTATTCACAGGGTGATAGTTATTAGCAAATTAGTCCTCCTGTCAGATACACCTCATTCATTTACGCAGGGTGTTTATCATTATAATTAAGATGTAATTTATCATCAGTAATGAGCCAGATTAAAAATAAGGCATGCTGAATGCTCAACATAAGTGCTCTTTAATGCTGGTTTTAAATGATGATTCAACCACCTATTATCTGAATAAATAAATAAAAGCTGCATATCTCAATCAATGCATTAACCCAAAAACTGCTCAGCTATTAAGGAGTGTAGTCTGACGTGATTAGGGTAAATAAAATATAACAATTCATTAAGAACCTAATGACTGTGGCTGAAGTCATGCATATTTTAGATTAAATCAATAACTCTGACATCTATAGAAGAGAGTCTTACTTTTAGTTCCTGAATAGACAACAGAACCTTGATATAAGACTTTAATTGAATCATTAATTATAAACTTGCGACATATGTATGGGAAAAAAAAACACACAAAAAAAAAACACAAACAAACAGAATCTCAGCACGGACACTATATAAAATCACTTTTCTGCAAGCTCCATGTTCTTCCAGTATTATTTAACGCTTAGTATTTAAGATTACGAGTAAAGATTTTTCTTATTTTACACATTGGTCATACATCTTATAAAAAACAATTCAAAACAAAAATTAGTAATACGTATCTATATATATATCTATCTATAGACAATAGATACACTAATGCTACATTATAACATACTAAATCGCATAAATAAATTCTAATTTCTTATATACTTTGTTTACTTTTTTGCTTATTTACACACATATATATATATATATATATTTACCCGAGGCTGACGAGACATGCGGATCCATCTGCGAGCTTTATTTTGGAAAAGACAGAGACGTGGTCATGAAACCGGTCATGGTCAGATAAATGCTACGTATGCAGGCAAAACACAAGAAATAATCCGAGGGCTAGTGCGTTTCGACGATTGGCAGACATAGTCACAGGACGGTCAAGAGCTACAAGGGAGAACTCCATGAAACAGGCGAAGATCAAACCGAGAAAACAGGCTAGAGTGCAGGGAAATGAACTGGGAAGGCGTCTGATAGACTATCGTGGAGAGATGTTCTAGAACATACTCGGCCTAGTGAAGTATCAGAGTGATTGTTAAATAGTGAGGGAGTGATATGAACAGCTGGGTGCAATCAGTGTAAACAGCTGTGTGCAATCCTCTGAGTGCAATCAGTGCAATGAATGAAGGGATATGTAGTCCGGGGTGATGTGCAACAGTGTGTTGCGAGAGTCATGAAATCGGAAGGGTGACTCTGATGCTAGCAGATGGAATATCATGGACCGGATTCCGGACAATATAATGCCAGTATATGTCAGTATAAAAGTATATGTATAAAATGAAAATGAGTATGTCTAAATACAGTGAATTATAAATTATAGAAAATATTCTACAAATGACTATAAAATGTTCTTAATCAATCAGTCTCATTTACTTGTATACTAATTAATTTTTTTTGCTTATTTACTTATATACGAATATACATACATGCAAGTAAACATGTAAAAACGAGTATGTAAAACATAAATTATAGACAATAGACATATATCAGTGTAAGTAAACAAGTAGAAGTATATGTAAATAAATATGTAAATTATATGTAAATAAATAAAAGGGTAGAGAGGTAAATAAGTGAGTAGAAGTACATCAAATTAACTGCTGCTGTAGTACATTACAATATGGTATTTTAATATGCTGTCTGCATCAAATATGTCTATCTGAGCTAAAAAATACTTCATTCGAAAAAAAACGCAACTGTGTTCGTTCAAATAAAAACAATGCAACATTTTCTCAGAAACAACATGCAAAATAATTAGCATGCTTATATCAAAAACGAATAGGTTTATAATGAGACTTGTACCTTGATTGCACCTCGTTGTTGAACAGCAACAACAACAGTAGCAAAAACAGTATATGCCACAAGTACAATGTACTATGATGTCTAAAAAATAACTGTAGTAGTATTTGTTCATTGTCGCGAGGGTGGCTGATAAATAGAACGGCTCATGACCTCTTCAAGTGCATCCAGTAAATTTGCATTTTCTCCCTGATCTTAACCTGAAGGGCAGCGCATGGCATATTTCACCAAGCCTGTCATCCACCCTCACGCCCCTTTCAAATTGCTCAAGAACTTAATTCTATCTTTCCACGGTCAAGCTGTGATACTGACAAAATTAGCATAGCTAAGGTTTGGATGCATTCCCAGGTTAGCGGTTGTTGTTTTTCCACCATCTTCTCTCATCTCATCTGGCCTCGACTTGGATAGAAAACACAAACTCTCCTCGAGAGTCTCACTTAAAGATTCAATAAAAAAAAGAGTGTTTATGTAACGTGGATCTTGTTAAGGAGATTTTAAAGGTCTACTGACATTGATGTGCATTGGGAGTGTGTGGGGATGACGGTTGGGTGGGAACGGGGACGCTGCACCACCACACAAAACCAATTAGAGAACTATTTTCTCAGACAGGTCAGGGCTGGCGGACGGGCGGTAGGTTTAATGTCTTGATTAAGCTGACATATATGTCCCCTACACCATCTTAGAATGACAATCATTGAGGTTTCAGCAATCACCCGAATCACTTGCCCTCTTTGAGCCCATGCTGAGTTACCCGTACCATCCAACTGCATTTTCCAAGTGAACTGGTTTGAAAAGGGGTAATTGGTAGATAATGGCAGTAGGAGATGACAGGGCATTTGTCAAAGATGCAGAAAGGAGACTTGCCTCTGCGTATGCGTTTCTAAGAGGTCAAGCCTTAGAGTGCACCTGAGAAGCTTCTACTTTTAAGTTGGGTGTTCGTTATTGCAGCATGCCACACATTTTGGAAAAACAATACAGAGGTAGCCTAAACAAAACAATGGATGACTTGGAATAAAATGTTTTCTACTTCTGAATAGAAAGTGATGAAAACCACTCATCTCTACATCTTAATTACGCACAGTATTTAACAATAACATTTAATTTGTATAAGGCGAACCATATTAACTTATTAACCAGATTTGCTTCCCAACTTTTCACATCGCCCCTTCTTACTTTACAGCTTGGCAACCATCTTGCATTCCAAGGCTGCATCTGAAATTGCATACGTCCATATAACAGACAAAAAAGTACATAGTGTGTGAAAAGTTCCCAGATGACCTATTACTTCTAGTGAGGTTCTGAAGTGCAAATTGAGGCCATTGGAGAAAGTCGTTAATAGCAGTGAAGTCATGCAAATGACGCTGGTATAGGTAACATGACAATAACAACATGGCAAATGTACTATGACTGGATTACATTCTTTCTACACCCATTCATACTATACAGTTCATACTTTTTTATCAGTTGCAAAGTGATTACTGATTCAAAAGAAGTAACTACTCAGAGAGTATGGCACTTCAGATGCAGCCTAAGTTTCTCATTTTAAATACAACTTTGCTTGGACATTCATGTATACTATTTCCAACTTCACTTTAAGGCGACATGAGTGTTACTTGTTTTTGAGATTTAAAATCAGTGTGAACCAGACAAAAATGTAAAAGAATAAACCAGACAAAATGTAAAAGTAATAAAAATCTACTCTAAAGCATACCTTCAGCATGAAAATGTGACTTTACTATGATCAGAATTTATAAACTCACCAAAAGTGGCTCCAGTTACACATCTATGTCAGGAAGAAAAAAATCCAATGTTTGTGTAACATCTGTTTGGTCGATTACTGAAGGCAGCATCAATGTATCCTTTCCTGATTACGATATCCCATAATCCTGTGTGTGTGAGTTGGCGGTTGAGAGAATTCAAACGTGTCTGATAGATTGGTTAAAAGTGTCCATATTTAGTTTTTTCCCCTTACAATTCAATTTCTACCAAGAAATAAGCTTTCTAGTCATTAAATATTCACTGGGTTATCTGTAATGCCCACTTGAGTTTGTTTAAGCTTTAGTTTCTTTAATTTGTACCTTCAAACAAAACTGTTGCCATTTACGTTCTAGGCAGCAAGACAGCAACCTACAGTTTAGGACACAGGCGATATACATGCTGACAGCAAATAAACCACTGGTATGTAGCTACAATCAAGGCCTGGATTTGAAACAATCAGAGATATAATAATTCCAAAATAAAAGACACTGGTTTCAAAATAAAGTCTATAGTATATATATATATATATTATATATATATATATATATTATTATTATATTATATATATATATATATATAATATTAATAGTCTGTGTGGCTCTCTGAATATTAAGATAGTGCTGTTGCCTTTGCTTTTTTTGCGAGACTTTTCAGCAAGCCAAGCAGGACATATTACATAGAGCCTTACATTTTCCTTTATACATTTACAACCTCTGAATGTGTTTGTGAAAGAAACGCAGCACAAATGTCCTTTGACAGCACCTCATGGTCGAAGAGGTTGGAAACACATTCATGGTGTGATGTGCATAAATACCATAAAAGGAACAGTGCAAACTACATGTGACGTGGTATAAATTGTGCGTCTCAAGCTGCTGGAGAAAATAGAAACACAAAAACAGTAAAGAGCGCAGCAGATTTAAGGTCTATTAAATGAAATAAGCTGCAGGCAGATGGGACTGAAACAAATCCGTGCAAACAGGGCAGAGCTGGTTTCCCAGCTGTGAAGGTGACTGAGGAAGCCGTGTGCAGAACAAGCTCTCTTGATTAATCACATGATATTTACAGGCTCAGACATAATCAGAGATCAGAGGATCACAAGTCTATATCTCATGCTGCCCAGGAATTTACACACCACAGTTAACCTCATAAGACACACTAAAACACACCACATATTTGGTGCACTGTTTCGTGCTCCCATCAACACACGCTTGTAAAATTTCCATGAATGTGAAACTACAATTTTATAAAAATATTATACAAAATAGTATTATTTTACTTTTTATTTCCGTTGTTATTCATCCTTGTGTGTTATATCAAGGTTAGCCTATATTAAAATGTAAAATCTTTGAAAACTTGATATAAAAGTGATTTACATCAATGTTTAAAGAAAATATATATTTTTTCTATTTTATTTTATTTCAGTTGATGTTTATTTTTTTAATTCATTTTACTTTTAGCTAACGATAATAACCCTGGAAAATAACCCCTTTGAAAATGATCTTAAAAATCATCTTAAATATCACTTAAAAATGTAAATACCACTTGTAAGCAGAATATTTTAGGTCATTTTCAACCAACACCCCAATCAGTTCTGTCAAACTGCATACATAAAATCTGCCTTAGCAAAAAAAGTATTTTTATCATCACCATTTCCATGACAGAACACTATTAAACATAAAACATAATTTGACATGTGGTGCAAATGACATTGTGTTGAATATTTTCATGACTCTCTGAAAGAAATACGAAAAAAAAAATCATTGGCTATAGGGAGAATGTGAAGATTGTGTTTTATGAGACTGTCCACTGTAGTTGAAGAAACACTTATAAACCCTAAACATTTCAGTTTTAAATACCATTTAATTCCAAGTTATTTTCCAGAGAGTTATTTTCTCACCCGTTATTGAGACCTGCTCTACCCATCATGCTCAGGTAACACTTAAACTAACCCTTGGCAGAAACGATTTGTGTCAGCTGAAAGCATGTCGACTGAGTGCTAGAGGTGTGTGGCATTAGATGTGGTGCCTGACCACTGAAGAAGTCAAACAGTCACACGGCTGCCCTGCGTCCGCCTCTGGAAAATGTCACTCCCCAGGAGTCTGTCCACACACAGACGCAAGTTAGACTCCTCTCCCAGACACTGCCCACATGCAATAACACGCCAAAACACAGACAGCCCCGGACAGACACACTTATTCAGAGCTCTGCTCTTTGGTTACAAATGCAGATGGACAGAAATATCATATTTCATCGTATTTAATCCAAAATGTGACTTTTCGGTGTCTCACAAAATGTCAGACACTTTGAAGCGCTTCACGATTCAAAATTTCAATCACAACAGCATTGAGACTTTCCGAAAAAGCCCATCTAGAGGAGATGATCACCTCGCCTCTCTGTGATTTCTATCCTAACGATGGAGATGCTTTGGCAAATTGTTAGTCTATTAGCTGTGAACATTTCTGTCATTTGCTCTGTGTGCAAGATACTTCCCCATAGTGACGAGTCCCATTAGAGGCAAAGAGGCAGAGTAATTTATGTGTCATCTCTCTTTAGCCCGAGCTCACTGATGATTGCGGAGACTCTAGCCATCCCAGTAAAATTTAATCACATTTGCTTTTGTCAATGGTGCCCCGCAACCCGCTGCCAAGAATTCACAACACCATTGTTTTCTTCGGTAACTTCCCTTCTTTGCAAAGCAAATGTGATTTCAGGGAGTGTGTCAATTCTTACATCACCCATCTGGCTCTGACCCAGACTTTGTTGACACTGCTTTACTGATATGGCGGCAGAGTTGACTCCTCAATTTGGCAAAAGGCCACCAACTCTAAATGTGGTCCCCCATTATGTTGGTTCGTAACATTTTTGAACCAAAGGCCTCCAATTGTCCAACACAATATTCAAAGTCCAGAAACTGGGAATGTTAACCACACATTTAATTCATTTTGTGTTTCCAAAACTGTCCAAATTAAAAAAAAAATAAAATGTAGTTTATATCTTTGTTGTATGATGTTTAGCAATTGAATGAATTTAATTGCGTATTTATTAGTTATTATTTTATCAGTTATGATAATATTAATATATTAATTTAAATAATTGTTGTCATCCAGTGGACTCTTGAATTTGAGGGACTCTGATTGTGAACCATTGACACAGACATATAGTTCACTAAATGGATGAATACCAGTGAGAGATCTCTATTTTGGCATGCGAAACCATCATGCAATCATCAGCTTTGCTAAAAGGTTCTGCTACGAGGAAAGCAATAAAAGTTTAATCACTCTGAAACATTAAAAAGCTTTGGTAATGTTGTCTTCATGTCAAAACACAGGAAAATATGTAAATCTGCTAAATAATACTAGTATTGACTAATTTGCATTGTTATGAAAATAAATTTCAAAAAAGGCTTAACATGTCATTATTTTTATTTTTATGACTCACTTTTGTTCTTGCTTTCTTAATCAAGCACTTCTTAAAGGGATAGTTCACCCCAAAAGGAAAATTCTGTCATTAATCACTCGCTTTGTCAACAAACGTCAAACACAAAAGTCAATGTGATCCAATGTTCTTTTGATCACCATTCATTTTTATTATATGGACAAAAACAGTTCTTCAAAACATCTCTGTGTTCCACAGAAGAAAGAAAGGGGTTCGGAATTTGTTCCGAAGTGAAATGAAGTTGAGTATGTGCTGATTACTTTGGTGAACTAACCCCATTTTTGGGAAAAAAGAATTTTAGGATTACTATGACGTATTGGGTTGTGTATATAATATATTATATTATATATATATATATATAGATACATTTAATCGAAATGTAGGTTTTATCTGTTCTTACTAATGTTTTTATAAAATACTCTGTAATCACCCAGCAGATTTACTGTCAAATATTCACAGATCCCTCAACACAGCCTCTTCAAACATGTTGCAACATAGAGAAATGATTGGCTAACAAATCATTTCCTGGTAAAACCATGTTCTGAGAAGATTCTGTCAAGTTCTTTGCCTTTTTACAAATTTCATCTCTGTGCTCTACAAAGTAAATGCTTTAAAACCCTTTGACATAACAGGGGCTGTCCAGGGATCCCAGCCATTTGAATAATGAATTTACAATATGTTGAGAACAGCTGTCTACTCGCCAGAAATGAAATGTTCTTCAAGACTGACACATCAAGAGACAGCCTTATACATAACTACAGTTATTTCACATAATCCAATGCGTTTATGTTCACTGGGATTTCCTTGCATTTGCCACGCGCTACAATCAGTCAATGATCCTGTTGCATCCAAAAAGCCTGTAGAACAGCAATAATCCATGTCTTTTCAGGCCTGTGTTTTCCGTGCCTTAAGGCCTCATATTTAATTCAGGACTTGTGTATTTCTTTATGATTGCAACATCTGCTTGATCCCTGAGCCAGCTCCCTCTGTCACTCAACCTGTGTTCAATAATTTCTGCCATGACCCTTCTGAGGCCGTGATGCTCCCAGCTTACCACAAACGCAAACTTTGCTTTGTGACAAACAAACAGTCATGTGACTCGTTTTTTGGCGATACGCAAAGGATAAGAACAGATATCCAAAAAAGGCTTTGAGGAGAACTGTACTACAGCACATATGAAGCTTTATATTGAAATCTATTTTAACATATATGCTAAATGCAAGTACAGCACAGGGGAGACTCTTTTTACCAATGTGAATATTTCTCAAGCTGGGATTATTTGAAGTTAAATTATGTAAATAAACATACCTGAAAGCCTTAGCTATCATTAACAAGTACATAGAGTAGTCAATAAAATTAAAATTCTGTCATTATTTACCTCACCCTCATGTTGTTTCAAACCTGTATGACTTTTTTCTATGTGACACAAAATAAGATTTTTTTGTTTTGTCCACACAATGAAAGTCAGTGTGATCCTGGGTTGTTTTCATCACTATTAATTTTCATTATATGGACAAAACAGTTCAAAATATTATTGTGTTCCACAGAAGAAAGTCAAACAGGTTTGGAATCAATTCAGAAGGAGATTTCTGATTGAACTATCCCTTTAAATATATTTGGATTCTTATTTCATGGGGGGAAAAAACTTTCAAAATTAATTGAATATGTAACTATGAAGCTTTATATTTAAATACATTTTCACATATAAGCTAGTATTGATATTGATATTGATTGAAGATCAGGGCTAATTGTCACATTTTTTTACTTAAGTGAATATATCTCCGGCTGGGATTATAAATCAATTATAAACTCTTTGTTACATAAAGAAAAAATACTTTTTATGACCAACATGCTTCAATATCGGGGAAAGTTGTAACAGTTGGAAATCTACAGTTTGACACTCAATTTAAAAGAAGAAAAGAATACCTTTTTTAAATATGGTACACTATCTAAATATTAAATATGATATGCTATCTAAAGGCCTTTTCAGCAAAAATAGCTTTTTTAAAGAATTTTAAGAGTAACAATTATGAAGCACTAAGAAATTCAATAAACAGCTAAATCTAAAAATGTATACAAAAATTTCCAACGATTAATTTGTCATCAGAAATTGTAATTTATAAAATGTATTCTATAAAATTACAAATACAACACAGGCCAGCTTGCTCCAACCTGACATGGAAACTTATTTATTGTTTAGAAGCTGAATGTAATGAAAATATCCAACACTATGATTTATGTTTGAAAGCAACATATGACCACAGCTAGAGAAAACAAGCATTTATGCAATAGTTATTGATAATGCCTTCCCCATGTGACAACTAGCCCAGTCTCTCTTACTTAAATACAAAATAAATATCTTCAAACATCGTTAAAAAAAGAGCTTTAATGAACATGTTTAAAAAATGGTGCTAATATGGAAGCAAATTGTGAGCAGATGCATTTACTTCACGCAGATGTGTTGACATCATGGAGGTGACTGAAGCGGTTCCTGGCCGCAGTCTGAGGTATCGGGCCAGTGTCTATAAACAGATGCTGCCCAGTGACAGTCCTTAAAGGACGAGGCAGAGGGGCCAGATGTTGGGCTGACCCCAGGACCATAGGACCTGCTGACAGGCCAGTGACGCGGATGAGACTTGGCTGCCGGCATTGATCCAATGGCACCCAAAGCAGAAGGTGGAGAATTTCCACATTTCCCCTCCTCTTTCCCCTTCAAACATGGCAATAGCATGACTGCTGGTCAGTGGCACTGATGCTTGTCAAAGATGTGGAATTCAGCACAAAACCCTGCCAGAATTCATCACGTCAAAGAGGAGTTAGCCGAATGAACAAGAACAACTCCAGGCTCTGCCACTTTGCATTGTGCTCAAATCCAACAGCTGTTTCTTGAGCGATTACAGATGCAAAATAATGATAATAATGGCTACTTACAGTTCACTCCATTAAGTAAACAAGCTCCTCCTAGTATCCGGGAAATCGATACACTGGACAAAATTTGAAAGGCCCAAGAACTCTAAAAAGTACAAATAGAATTCTCTGGCCTGATTGTGAGTTCCTAAACAGTAGCAGTATCCTAATTTTGTAAGAGAAAAACAGCAAACTAAATTAAATTTTATAATATACCATATCTAATTAAATATATATAAATAACATTATAACACATTAGTGCTGCAAATCGATAAAGGGCGATAATTTCCATCAAAATAAAAGTTGTGTTGCTCTAGTAATATGGTGTACTGTATATTTATAAATCACACACATATATGTTATATTAGAAAGTGTACTGTATATTTATTCAATTGATATATGATTTATATGATAAATAAATGTATCTTACATTATTTCTTAATATATACAATATATGTGTACATACATATTTATTTTGGATTCGATTTAATTGTGATTAATCGATTGCAGGGAATTATTGCACTATAGTTTTATATATATATTATATATATATACACACACACCAAACCACACCCACCACACACACACACACAACACAGTTTTAATGTTTTGCATTCAGTTGATAAAAAAAAATTAATACTATTATTACAATTAAATATAATTTATATTAGCTTACTTTGCAGCAGTCGATATTCCAGTCTTCAATGTCACATGATCTTGAATTGGTTCTCAAGAAACATTTTTTAATTATTATCAATATTGAAAACAGCTGTACTGTTTAATATTTTAGTGTAAACAAGGATTCTTTGACGGCATTTAATTCAAATAAAACTCTTTTCTCGATGTCTTTACTGTGACTTTTGATCAACGTAATGCATCCTTGCTTAATAAAATTATTAATTTCTTTTATGTATGTATGTATGTATGGATGGATGGATTATAAATAATATGTAAATAATAGGTCAATTTAGGGGTGAACAAGGTATAAAGGTGTACGTTTTTGAAAAGTACCCAGTGACAGCTTTTGTACTTTTTTCTGAGAGTGTCTTAATAAAACTGGATTATGAAGGCCGAAGGCATTTATTAAGATGCTTACAAATCTAGAGCACATTGGAAAAAAAGGTAAAAGAGAGCAATGAAAACGTTTATTGAAAAAACCATATCTGCCGAAAACAATCTGTCTATCAATACGCCTTCTTAAAAAGAGACGGCAAGGAAATTAGATCAGTGAAGACGTTTTCCCAAGTCTACACAGCATGTCTTTCCTATCGCTTCATCTCATTAAGGGTTCCAAATCAAGCATTGTCCCTTTGTAATTGGCTGTAAAATCTTGGCCCCATTTTGACTGTGTGCATCTTGCTATTAGCACTCCAGTCAAACTGTCTTTGGAGGGAACTCTCGAAGGACTGTGCGCCGGTTCGTGGGGATGGATGAATTTGGAAGAATGTGTGTGTGAGTGTGTGTGTGTGTGTGTGTTTGGCGGGCTGGCTGGAGTGGTGCGGGGGGACAAGATTCCCTCTTAGCTGGGAACGTGCGAGCGTGGGATGTCTGTGCCTGGGACCGGCATACAGCGGCGGCGGCGGCGGCGGCACAAGCCCTGCAGGTCATATGTCAACAGATTGAAGCCCATCACACACTTCTCCAAACGCTATCAATACCATGAGCACACACTCCCTCTGACACCCCACTCAACAACCTCAGCTAACATGCCCCAAAGAAGAGGCAAACCAAAATAAACGCCATGCAGAATGGATTTGTAAAAAGCATTCTCTAAAAGTGAACAAGTAAGCTGCAGTTATTTGATCCAAACTACAGTAACAGTTATTTTACAGTTATGCACAGTACTTGTTTTTTATTGGAATATATTTGAAATGCAATTTATTCCTTGGATGGCAAAGCTGAATTTTCAGCAGCCATTACTGTGTCTTCAGTGTCACCCAATCCTTCAGAAATATTCTAATATGCTGATTTGATGTTTAAAAAACATTTCGTATTATTATGAATGTTGAAAACAGTGCTACATGATGATGCTGAAAATTCCGCTTTGCATCACAGGAGTAAATTACATTTTAAATTATATTAAAACAGAAAACAGTTATTTATATTGTAACAATATTTCACAATATCACTGTTTTTACTGCATTTTTTATCAAATAAATGCAGAATTTGGAGAGCATAAGAGACTTGTTTCAAAAACATTGCAAAAATCCTAATTATTCCAAACTATTGCATATTTACACTTGGTGGTTTGGAAGCAGAACATTTTTAGGTTTTTACACAATTTCTTCTCTCATTGAATGTATATTATTGCAAACATTATTTTAAGGAGTTTTTATTTGTAAAACATTTTAAAGAGGAAAATGACTGAATTCACCTCAAAAACAGTTGCAAAGTTCATCAGGCATTTCTGTAGGTCAGGTGCCCAAGGCAGAGTGTATTAGAGCTGTGGCGCGAGCAGCTCACAACAGGCCGTTCGTAGGTGTCTCATCCACACAGAACTGTGAAAATGTGCCTCGAGGCCACTGAAAAAAAAAAATTAAAGGATATATTCCGAAAATACTTCACAACAACCTTAAAAGCAATAGAGGTCAAGTAGATTAAAAACATTAGACAGGATAAAGTAATTCCTTTCTAAGAAAGACATGTCAGGAAAATCTTCCCCTGTTATTGAAGCATTAGTGTTAAAAAACAAAATAAATAAATAATAACAAATAAAATACATAATCGAATTTTATTTTAGATAAAATGTCCATGAAACTTTGGTTGGATTTAAAGTATATTTACAAGCTTTCTTCATGCAAAATTGGGAAGTATGTGATTTATATATCTGTTTCACGAGTGTGTTTTTCACTAAAGACATCTTATCGTGGCTCGCGCATTGAGGATGTGTCCAGCACTGTCCTAACCTGTGAGTGGCAAGCGTGTAAAAGGAACCGAATGACAGCTCACAACGTCTGCAAAGATGAAGAACCCCAGGAAAAAACAACAAAAACTGATAGAAAAAATCCAGCTCCAAAAGTGTATCAAAGTGATCTCCGTCAAGCATAAACATCAGAGGGAGGGAAAAAGAACTGTCATTTCTTCAAATCTAATCGTTCAACACACAGAAGGCTTGGAGCTAAATTTAAGGCTTGAAAACCCACGGTTAAAATTAGTTGAAATAATAAAATAAACATGAACTGAAAAAATCAAAATATATAAAACGAATCTTATTTATTTTCAGCTGCTGCCAAGGCAAAACATTCTCTTTATATTAAAGTATAACTAAACTAAAAATAAAACTTAAAAAAAACAAAGCTGAAATAAAATAAAATAAAAATATAACAATAATAAAAATGACACAAAAAACACAATTAAAATTTAAATAATAACAGAAAATAAAAAACTAAAATCGAATTCAAAATACTCACAAAAATAATAATAGTATATCAATGATACTAAAATAACAGTGCGTGAACACCTCAATAAACATTATGTAAAGTCCCATATCAAATCATCAATAGATGACACTTGAGAGTTCATTTAAAAAAGACAAACTCACTCTACTTTTTAATCAGCTTTTTCTGTCAGACTTAATACAATAAATATTAAACCAAACCAATACAAAATGACATAATACTGCAATCTAAAAACATTTTCTTGAGGGACTGTGAGCAAACTAATTGAAATGGTAATGAAGTGAGCAGCATTACAGCACTAACATTCAAACACAACATAAACTACAGCAGACAGTTACCACGGGGCACACCAAACTACCTAAACAGTCTGAATATGTAGGCAAACACATGTCTCCACACTACTCATATGAGACAGGGCAGAATCTCCGGGCTTCACATGGCAAAAATCTGCAGCTTTAGGCTATATTAGGCCTAGGCAACAAAAATATGTTTTTATCCCAAGGACATAGCATGTCCTGCACTGTGGGTTACTTGTTATTTTAGTGTTAACTGGAGTAACAAAGGCATTCATGCATTACTATTGCCCCTTGAGATAGGAACAGGCTCTTTGGTTCCTGTCAGCTGAACTTATCGTACACACCTAGGTGGCTTCATAAGGGAAACATCGCTGTAGAGACTTTTATCCAACACTACCAAAACATTGTGACATTCTCACCTCAGTTCACAGGATTCCAGCTTCAGAAGACTAGTGCACAAGTAGAAATGAGAAAATGAGAGTAAAAATTAGTATCCATATTCATTATACAAACCAAGAGCAGATAGCACATTCTGGAGGGAGAAAACGTTGTTTTTAACAACATGATGGTGAGGAAATGGCCATCAGATCTTTTAATTTTGGGTAAAGTTTCAAGTTTTTGGGTAAAGTTTCTGAGATACGGAACGAGTAATGCGTCTGCTAAGATGCTTTGATGCTTTTTCTCTGATGACTAAAACCTTTCAATAACGCAGTGTAACTGCACGGCCATTGGTTCGTGCTGTGAATAAAAACAAACCAATGGCTCGGCAGGGGAGCTGCACGAGCCTATGTCGACAAAGCCCGCCAGAATGGGCGGGGCCATCTGGCTATATAATCGGGCATTTCGCCGTAGGATCTCAGAGAACCGAGGTTACATTAGTAACCGAGTACGTTCCCTATCGATACTTCACTCGTACTGCGTCTTCTAAGATGCTTTGGGGAACCAGTACAATCCCGCCATGCTATGCTAGACGACTAATACTTGAACTTGCCTTAAGCACCCAAGGGGGCCCAGAGGGACCAAGTATTTTGCAGGGAAGCCCCACAGGAGGCAGTAGGGCCAAACTCAGAGAGATCAGCACAGTCTTGTATAATCGTCCCAAGATTATTTAGTACAGCCTCAGAACTCAGTGAGGGCCGAGAGCACACATGAAAAAGGCAAATGCCAAGCACTGGTTTTGTCATATGACAGAGTGCCCTGTTTTTGCAGAAAGGACCCGAGCCTGTAAGGCAGAGATGTCCATATTATAAAACCTGGCAAATGTGGACGGCGAGGCCCAGCCGGCCGCCGAACAAATCTCTGCAATGGACACACCGCTAGACCAGGCCCAGGAAGAGGCAACGCCTCTGGTTGAGTGGGCTCTTACTCCCATGGGGCATTGAAGGCCCAAAGAAGAGTATGCTAGCATAATAGTGTCAATTATACATTTGGAAAGTCTCTGCTTCGTAACCGGAGAACCCTTGGTGCGGCCACTGAAGCATACAAATAGCTGATCCGACTGCCTGAACGGGGCGGAACACTCAATATGTATTCTCAATGCCCTGATGGGGCAGAGTAAATTCAACTCTTGGTCTTGCTCTGAAGGAGGAAGCGCCAATAGAGTTATCACCTGTGCTCTAAATTGAGTAGAGAGCACTTTAGGTACATAAAGATGCCTTGGTTTCAGGATGACCTTAGAGTCGTTGGGCCCGAACTCGAGGCAGGTGGGGCTCACAGAGAGCACCTGCAGATCTCCCACCCGCTTTACTGATGCTAACGCCAGTAGCACAGCAATCTTAAGCGTCAGGGGACCGAGTCAATGGACAGGTAGGCAGCTCAAATGGGGACTCTTCAGAGCCCTCAACACCGTGGGCAGATCCCATGTAGGGACAGTGATGGGGCGAGGTGGGTTGAGCCTCCTAGACCCTTTCAAAAAAGCTAACAACTAGGTTGTTCCTGCCCACTGATTGGCCAGCTATAGGAGCGTGAGAGGCTGCTATGGCTGCTACATAGACCTTGAGCGTGGAAGGGGAACGACTCTTATCCAACAGCTCTTGCAGGAAGGACAATATCAGAGATATGTCGCAGGAGATTGGGTCTGTGCCGCGGGCTGCACACCAGGTGGAGAAGACAGACCATTTAAGCGTGTAGAGGCGTCTAGTAGATGGTGCTCTAGCCTGAGAGATTGTGTTTAGCATGTTCTCTGGGAGGTTCGCAAGCTCACATCGAGAGGCCAAATGGGGATGCCATTTCATTCTGTTCGCCTGAGAGAGGAGGTCTCGTCTCATGTGAATGGGCCACGGGGCTGCCGAGAGCAGCCGGTACAGCTCTGCAAACCAGTGCTGGTTCCTCCAGAGCGGGGCCACCAACAGAACCTTGTATCTGTGTTCTCTGACTTGCCTGATTACCTGCGGGATCAGAGCATTTGGGGGAAAAGCACAAAGGAGGAGGTTGAGTCAGTGGTTCGTATTTATTCACTGCACGGGAAAAATGAGTTTTCCCCAAAACGTCTTAGCAGATGCAGTACGAGTGAAGTATCGATAGGGAACAAACTGTATGCTACCCACTGTCTTTAAAGTTTTACTCTATACAAGTACTTAAAAAGAGCAATATCAAGGATACAAGATTTTTCAATTCTGTCCAATCGTCCAATAATGATAAGGAGATTTTATTGAAAACTGAGAAGCTATAATGGACAGTATTAACACTAAAATATTAAAATTGCTGATACTTTGACTACCAAATTAAATACACAATTTTTAAGACTCTTTTTTTAGTATGGAATCTTGTTTCCACAACAAGGAATTTTTTTTTGCTTTAAAAGAGTCATAACATAATCCTGAGAAGAATTCACAGTTGTGAGAAAGTCAAAATGTAAAGTGTAAAAAAGTAAATTCTAAAAAAAATGAATTGGGAAATATTAACTCAGACTTCCGAGATGTAAACTCTGAACTGCGAGAAATCAGAGTCAGAATTCTGAGTTAATATCTCGCAGTTCTGACATTTTTCTCAGATTTTTTTTTTAAATTCCATGGCACAAATGGTCTTCCATACTATATGCAAGAACCAATGGCACATTCGCCAGGTTTTTTTTGCAGAAATCGAACTCGCTTTTAGTGCTACTTGGTGGACATTTCACTTCAGATTATTTCAATATGTGCAAGTAACACCGTTACTTCATTTTGTTTTTATATGTCAGCCACATATTTTATTATTATATAATTTCTCATAAAATAATTAACATTTTTAAACGTTTCAACTTTAAGCAAGTAATAGATAACTGTATCTAAATGCTAAAAGAATGAAATGAACATGCACAATTATATACCAATAAATTTAAATATATAACAACATACTAATAAAAAAATTCTTATATAAATTGAATTTACTTAATTGTTCCAGTGGACTAATTTCCATTACTTTCCCAGGCATGAAGTCACAATTTCAGTTCAAATTAAAATGATGTTTCCTTTTGAGAAATTATAGAAGTGGCTCACACACAAATTTGTTCAATCATCTATATACATTACAAATAAATATATGATATCTCTGCCTCTACAGGAGCTTTACACCCATTTTCTCATTTCTGGAGAGCCTTGAAACAATGATTAATAAAGCAAGATCTCCCTCGAGAGACAGGAAGACTCAGCTCTGAGCTCTCATAAGGGCACCGCCATCCTGCCACTTAAAGTGCTTGCATGCAAAGTTCAACAACTGTGAAGAAAGAACTATTAAAGAGGACGTACAAAGCAGTGACCTTGACAGACAAGTGCTCTTCATTTTGGCAATAAACAGCAGTGGGGCTGATAAGTGTTCATTGGGGCAGAGAGTAATTACCTATCTGTCAGCATGGCTGTGGCGTGTGTAGTAGTATAAATGGAACATACATAATGTACAGCAATAATACCACGCGTGCCCAACCAAATGGATTATCATTATTCTTGGGCCGAGAGCTTTTTTCTTCCTCTCTGCCCACCATCTCTGGGTAAATGCCTTCTGGCTATAATAATTTCCTTCTAATCTCTGTTCCATATTATAATTTTCATAGCCAGAGCTGGACTAGAGAACCAATGCTTTTGTATCTATGGCTAAACAGAACACAGGTCTGTTAACAGCAATGTTGCTTCCAGCTCTCTGTTAATTTACATTAAGACAAGAATAAGCTGTAAATTCAGGGGTGATTGACTGTAAGACCGCAATGTCACGAAGAAAACTGCTGATAGCATGCAAACCAGGCGGCATATAAAATAGGCTTGTCTCGTTGGGGATTATGGATATGCACTCATCATTAGCATGTTGCTACGTTAAAATTAAATGCCACAGATCAGTAATCATGAAAACATGCTTCTCATTCAAAACCCTTTTTGTGGTCAGGCTGGATTACATATAAACATTTTGTTTCTGGTTGGCAGGCAAACAAATCAAAGGTTGTCCATCTGTCAGACTGAAGATGCATGCAGCAAATCATGTTCATATTTACAGTGACATAGTCTTTTAAAGTTTGTCATTACAGGTCTTGAGGTGGTCATGTCATGGTCCAAACTGCCCTGCAGCTTCTGAGACATCACTGCTCCTTTGACATAAAGTCAAGACAGTGTGCTGCAAAAGCACTGTAAGAGGACATTTCCTATGATTCAACCCATCTCAGGTGTGTTGCTGACACAAATGCCTGGAGGTAGTGGAACTTCAGATCTCTGCAGAGTAAAAAACATTTTAAACACAAAAATACTTTATTAAATGCAAATAAATAACAATGTAGCCATTGTGCATTATCAATCTATATAAATAAATAAATGAAAATAAGTACACACACACACATATATATCTATATATCTATATAAACAGTATAAAATAATATTTTATAGAAAACTAGAAAAAAAGTATTTAAAAAGATATAACTATATTTGAAAATAAAACTGCTAAAAGTAAGTTCAATGCTGGAGAAAACACTTCTCAAGCACATTAAACAGCCTACACACCTGACAGGAAAACCAAAATTAAATTGTCTGTGAGCATCTTTAAGTATTTAATAATGTTTTTATCTGTTTTCGACAACTTTTGTCAAGCATTTTTCCCAAAGCAGGTTGCTCTGTGATTATCTGTCATTTACATGTGTTTTTTCCAAGTTTTGTTACTATAAAGTTACATCACTGGTATAGTTTTTGCATGCACTGCACACATACCTGATTATATGGTAATACAATTCATTGTTTTCATTATAGGTTATTACTGAATTTATCTATTAGCTGTTTCATTCCTAATCAAACGGCATCAAAATTTAAGAGTACTTAATGTATTTATGTCTGTAGAACAAACCGTACTAGACAAATTACACAATGAAGCTTTCTGTAGCTTAAACAGAAGAGAATGGTGCGAGCAATGCCAAGATCATGGGTTCGAGACGAGTCCCAGGGAATGGATGAACTGATAAATTGTACAAATCGCAATGTAAGTCACTTTGGATAAAAGTGACTGCCAAATGCATACATGTGTTTAAATTGGGATTTAGACCAAACTCTACAATATCAGCAAAAACAATAGTACATTACCATTAATTATGATAACATCATACAACACTGACAAAGAGGTCCACACATGAACATATTCAAAGCCTGTAATTATAGTTGTAAAGGACGTTATTATCTGATGAGATGAGGCCTGGATCATTTATGTTTCCCCACACAGCAGGGAGTGAAGGATGCCCCTGTAGCACTGAGATGGCAATCTCACCACCGCAGGCCAAATAGAACATGGCAGGTGAGTATTTAGCCAGACTGACATCCTAGAGCAGGGGTGCCCAACCCTGGTCCTGGAGCTCTACCTTCCTGCAGAGTTCAGTTCCAACCCTGATCAAACACACCTGTCTGTAATTATCAAGTGCTCCTTCAGATCCTAATTAGTTGGTTCAGTTGTGTTTGATCAGGTTCGGAGCTGAACTCTGCAGGAAGGTAGATCTTCAGGAACAGGGTTGGGCACCCCTGTCCTAGAGAGATACAGCAAAGATTTGAGGGTCAAGCGCACAACAGTAAGGCTGCTAACAGGGCCTTGTTTCCTCTAAGAGGGCACCAATGAAATGAACTTCTCTGCTACACAGAATGTTACTATACATTCCAAAATCTCTGTAAGCATGCTGTGCTTAAATCTGAACAGAATACATAATTAATATAACCACTGAGGTAGGCTAACTCTTTCACTGTGGAATTAAAAAATAATTTTAATTAATTCTCTTTTATTCATATTTAATGTTTTATGTAGACTAATAAATACAGTGAATACTGAAATACTGTACATTGGATGCAAACTAAAAAAAAGACAAACATAAGATAGCATCTGAATTGTTTGGGAAGCTTTCCAGTGGCATTCATCAGAAAGTCCATTTTTTTTCTTTCTTGTGAATCATCTTTTTACAGGACAATTTCATTTTGAAAAGGGGACAAAAAAGGTGCTAACGATAATTGAAAGCCAAAAATCTGCTCGACACATTATGTCAAGAGACACAGCAACCCTATGTTTTGGCCATTGATGCATGTGGCAAATGGTTCTATGAATTCTGTAATCATAGCGTATATTGTGCCTCAAATCTGAAACAAAATGGCTTTTGTATCTTTCTACAATAACATGAGCATCATTCTAATTGTGTCCCCACATTCAGATTGTTCAGATTAGAAGGGGGGGGGGGGGGGGGGGGGGTGGGGGGGGGGGGGCCCAAGTTTTTGTAAAAATCACAGTGTATGGCGTTATTTTACTGTCAAATGTCGAGCGCACACAGTCGTGTGGCAGACACAGTCAGTCGTGGAAGTCTGATTGGTTTATAACATTTGACAAGGTTTAGTTATTAGTTTAGTTATTATTGTGTTATAGAGGGGGTTGACCAACCAGTTAGACAGACAGATTACTAGGTTATTTATTTGCACAAATCATCCAAGCACCCCAATCCCAGCCATATACTTTTGATTAATATGACTAAATATTAAATTGTAACTAAATTAAAGATCCATCTTTGATTGTCAAAAGAATTCCAGCTAATTAGTTCATTAGATTTCACTAGCATTTTAATCGGTCAGTCATGGAAGTCTGATTTGTTGATAACTTTTGACAACGTTTAATCCAGGTGTGAAAATAATTCATTTCTAGCGCAAGAGCACGGAGAGATTTGGGAGTGCAAAGGACACAGTTTGAGCGCGCACACGAGCGCGAGGAGAGATTCGCGAATGCAACGGACACGTTTTAAGTGCGCGCACACTCTCTGGGAGAGAGCAGCGCGTATCTGAGAGCGCGCGTCCGGTTTAGTGCGAGAGCAAAGGAAATCCGCGTGCGAGCGGAGAGATTCGCGCTCGCGCATCATAGCTATGTACTTTCGCGCTACAACAGTGCGCTCTCGACATTTGACAGTAAAATAACGCCATACAGTGGGAAAGCCAAAGTTTTGCATTGCAATGATTCTAAAGAGCTTGATGTGGAATAAACTGGATAAAGATGCATTTATGTGTGAAAAAAAATTGATTTTGAAGGAAAAAGGCTTTGGGGGGGGGGGGGGGGGGAACATACTGGTCTATACTGAAAGATATTAGAGACTTAAATAAAGGCTCATTTATTTCAAACCACACATGGCCACTACACTATTAATTTACAGAGTATTGCCATTTGCCAAGTTTAGCATAAAAATTGGCCAAAAAATTGTGCATGAATTGGCAAGATGTTGCCAAAGCTAGAGCCAATCTTGGAAACGAAGCATTTGTGAATCTTGGAACACAAAAGTAGACAATATAAGAGATTCCAGAATAATAAACTATGATTAAATAATAAAATAGATTAGCTGTGTCTGCCTGCTAAAATTTACTAATGGCTTAACTTGCATAACAGCATTTTTCTAGAGAGATGTCACAGCAAGCATGGCGTCAATCTGCATCAAACTGCTTTCACAACACCTGTGAAAATGCTGCGAATTAAGAATTCTGAGTGGAATTCTGGGAAAATGGTTGTCCATAGGTGTTGACAGTGACAGTGCTGACGGCTCGTGTCGATTCGAGGTCACAGAGGTCAGGAATGGGGGCGATGATGTACAGAGGCTGGGCGCTGGGGGTTGTGAGGAATAGCGCGCAGTAGTGGACTCCAGCTGACATCCGCTCAGCCTTTTCTTGCCCTTTGTCATGCGCCCTCCTCACCTCCAGAGCTGTCAGTGACTTGTCAGAACCAATCAGAGAATCTAATAGTATCTGCCAGCCATGTACAAGTTTGGACAAGATGACATCAAATTTCTAGTGCTCGGCGTCAAGAGCCATATGCAAACAGATGTCTTCATTACTGGGTCGCAACTGCTTTAAAAGACAGCATGCTCCTATTAGTAAACAACAAATCGCACTGAGTGACTGTGAGGACTGCTATTTTACAACTTTATGTCACGTTTACGAAATCACAATTCTAAAATTATAATTAAACTTTAAACTAAAGGGCACAATAGTCACTTTGAATAATTTCAGCCATTTATTCTTGTAAAAATGTCAAAGTACAGTGTGTGTGTGTGTGTGTGTTTGTGTGAGTGTATACTAGGGGTGCAACGGTTCTCGGTAAAAAAATCGAACCGTTCGGTTCTCCACACACGGTTCGGCATACACTAGGACCTTGGTTCAACTTAAATCTGACAATGCATCTGTAATCTGGTTTGTTAGAGTTTGGCTAATGCATGCTTCTGTTGATGGATACAAATTCTGGCTTCCCAATACATTACAACAAGAGCGATGAGAGAGAAAAAAACAATACGTGGACAAACCAGTCACTCTTTAATCAATGCGAGTGCTTTATGCTGGAATAACTGTAATTTATGCCGTCATCACGTGTTGATAGTGCAGGTGAGACCAGAACAGCACACGTCGCTATCTGTGTTTAAACTAAACTAATTTAAGCCTTACCAGTTTAAATATTAAAGAGCCAGAAGACGCGAACTCACACGTGCAGTGCGAAGATCTGTGTGTGGTCGCTCATCCGAAGCGCGTGAACCCGCGTCTCAGAACGCGCGCAAATATTAAGCTCTCTGTGAAGTATTGTGTTTGAATGGACTAATTCACACAAAAATTGTCAAAATGCCCATCTTGATGAGTATCCACTAGCAGGACATAGTCCGGCCTGCCTGAACGTACATTCGTGCACTGGATCGTGCATTCTATTAAAGTGAACGGCACGTAATTAATCAATAATCAACAGCAAACAACAGGAATCATCTCACTGTCTTGATTAAGAACTTTTGGTAACTTTAATGCGGATTAATCTTTAATTTTACAGTCAAAATATGCACTGTTATTGTAAATTGTTCCATTTCTGTATACCTAAACACCGGTTGTTAGACCTACCTAAAAAATCCTGGAAATCATTGTTTATTTTATTTGTATCTTTACTCCATTGTATTTATTTGTGCTGTTGATTGTAGTTAGATATATTATTCTTATTTTCTTTATATTTATTTGACAGTATAGTTTTTGCCTAAACACAGCACATACCGAACCGTACCGAAACAGTGACTCTAAAACCGTGATACAAACCGAACCTTGAGTAAGTTGACCGTTGCACACATAGTATATACACAAAATACATGTAAAGGTATATATATATATATATATATAGATATATATATTTTCACAAAATTATATATATAATATATATATATATATATATATACTGTATATATATATATATAATATATTATAAGTACAATTCTGACTTTTTTTACATAGTACAAAAATGATATATATTATATATATATAGTATATATATACACTTCACATTTCACACACACACATACATCCACCACACACAATTTTGTACTATTTAAAAAAAAAAGTAAAAAATATTAATTATAATATACACAAACACACACTTTGTTACTTTAGGCAAAAAAAATGAACATATTTAATTAATATATATATATTATATGTCGTGTGTGTGTGATGTGTGTGTATAATATTTACTTTTGTACTATTGTAAAAACAAAATGGTCAAAAATGATTTAAATAAATAAATAAATATCTGATGATGTGAGCCTGTGCGATCACACATGACAAAAGTAACTTTATTGACATAAGGACAGATGATGGCTTGTCTGACTGACTTATCTGTTTGATTGAGCAATGAGACGCCTTCGGCTTCACAAGTCCTTCAAAGGTGGCACTTTTTTTTTTTTTTACTGGTGTGAAAGAAAGCTTTTCCCTGTGCCGGTCACACCGATAGCCTTATAAGCTTTATTTATTGGCTTTAAACATCTTTATTCATTGGCTACTTCCCAAGCCTTTTCACTTCACCAATCTGCAACAAAGGACGCAAGCTTGGACAGTCTGTCAAGTGTCACTGTCATTGATTACAGGACAACACGGGGCGGCCAATGAGGCTTCAAAATCCTCAACCGTCAAAACTTAGAGAAAAGGGGCTCTGAAAATTCCCCGGGCAGCACTGCACTTCCCCTGCCTCAAAAGAAGGCCACATTATCGAGCTATACATTCATTTGCTCATGCCTCATGAGCTCATTATAAGTATCTAACTCCCTTCTCCTCCCACTGTCTTTCACAGTGGGACGTGGTATAACAAAGGATTTGCAGGGATCATTGTGCTTGATCTGAATTTTATTTAGCTCTCCATATGTTTCTCTGGACCCAACTGAAGTCAAAAGCTTATGCTCAGGCTAACACGGCCCACTAACCGTTAAAAAAGAAGGGTACTCAATAATCACTGAAGCTATTGTGCAATTTTAAAGTTAGAGACAAAGCACCACATCCCCAATGAGTGACTCACAGTCTATTGTAGATTTGAATCACAATGAATGTCTCACAATACAAGACTATCGGTTTCAACACCACACAAGCACCTGTTTCGAAATCTAAGTAATTAAATCTTGTCATTTTTCAAAAGTTTAGCAGTTTACCTATTATTTCCGCCACCGATAATAAAAGGTAACTGCGACTGTCTCACAATTCTGACTTTTTCTTGCAGTGTTAAGATTATATTACACAATTCTGGGATATAAACATGCAATTCTGAAAAATTTGAATTGTAAGATATAAACTGACAAATGATTAGATACTAAGTTGTGATTGCGAGTTTATATCCCACAATTCTGACTTTTTTGGGTAATATAGTTTATAGATCACAATTGAGATTTTTTTTCTCGCGTTCTGAGTTTTTGGCGTAAGAATATAGATCATATATAGATTATTATATAGTATATATGGTAGTATAAACTTTCAATTTTGAGAAGAAAAGTCTTATTGCAAGTTTATTATTACTCACACTTGCAATCCTGAAATAAATTTTCAGAACTGCGACTTTTGTTGCAATTGCAAATTTATGTATATCTCACAATTTTAACTTTTTCTGTTGCAAATCAGTTTTATCCCACAATTGCAAGTATATCTCACAATTCTGACTTTTTCTTGCAGTTTCAAGTTTATCTCAATTCTGAGATATAAACTTGCAATTCTGAAAAAATTGAATTGTAAGATATAGAGTAAACTCACAAATTTTTAGATACTAAGTTGCGATTGCGAGTTTATATCCCCACAATTCTGACTTTTTTATGTGACTTTGTGTTTATAGATCAATTTAAAAAATGTTATGTATATCCCACAATTTTAATCAATTTGCTCACAAATTATTAGATATTCAGATTTTTTCAGATTTTTCATACAACTTTGTTTATAGGTCACAATTCAGATTTTTTTCCTCACAATTTTTGTCTCTAAGTTTTTGTCCCACAATTCTGAGAAAAAAGTCAGAACTGTGAGAGATATAAACTCGCAAATCTGAGAAAAAAGTCCTATTGTTTATATCTACAATTGTGACATATAATACAAAATAATTTTCAGAACTGCAACTTTTGTTGTAATTGTGAGTTTATGTATAGCTCAAAATTCTGCCATTTTTGTCACAATTTTGAGAAAAAATTATTCTCATAATTTGTGAGTATGTATCTCACAATTCGGAACTTTTTTTTATATCTCGATTCTGATACATAAACTCACAACTCTGAGAAGCAGATTGTTTGATAAAAAGCCACAATTACCTTTTATACCAGGGAGAAATAAGCTCTTATAGTTTATCTCTATCATCTTCCTCATGCACACCAAGCATGCAACACTAGCACAGTTTGTCTCGCAGACAGGAGTATAGAATTAGCTCTAACAAGGTCTCTGGTGTTTTGACTTTCACTTCTGAGTGTAGCGAGAGAGCCGGAGCTCCAGATCTGCCCTTAGTGACAATTTGCCCACATCACAAAGCCGTCATCGGTAATCGAGTCTGACTCATGACACGCCGCTCAGAGGGAGAGAAGCTCATAGCATCGGTGCTGGGTGCCTCCAGCCCCTCGGGCTAAAGAAAACCGCCGTGCTCTGACCGCTGTGTGAAAGCGCACAACTGTTTCCTGCTAAAACCTTCCTTTACCAGCAGCAGCCATGCACAATTATGTAGGCCACTGTAAACAGTTTTTTTTTTTGTTTTGCTGTGGGTTGCAGTCGAATTCACACTAAAATGTCTCATAATTAATAAGATGAATGGATTTTCTTAAGTCCCTATTTTGCGATGAAACATGTAGGCATGTTGATATACACAAGTAAAAAAAACATTTCACCACAATCTTTTATAACAATTAAATCAATTCCTTCTGAGCTATTAGCCTGCTTTCTAATGAGGCTCTAACCCAATGAGCAGGAACAAGAAATTATTGAAGTTCAGTGACGAGACACAAAAGACTGCTAATAAGGAAAGACTTCACCAACTCAACCAAATGTCCATTCATCCAAATTTTTCCCATCGGACCAAGACGTCCATTACACTATTCCAATGTAGCTTGTGTCTCTGTGGAAAGTGTAAAATCAAGCATTTTAATCAAAAAAATTAAAACATACAATATACAATATATAAAACAACAATATAATACAACAACAAAACTGTATACAATATACAAAACAATATTTTCTTTCCATACTACATCTACATACAGTGTGTGTGTGTGTGTGTGTATACATACTGTACACACACACACATAGGTTTGTTTTTATGGTTTATGGGGACTCTCCATAGGTGTAATGGTTTTTATACTGTACAGACAGTATATTCTATTGCCCTACACCAACACTACACCTAAACATACCCCTTACAGGAAACTTTCTGCATTTTTAGATTTTCAAAAAAACTCATTCTGAATTATTTATAAGCCTTTTGAATTACGGGGACACTGAAAATGTCCTCATAAATCACCTTCTCGTTGTAATACCTATGTCATACCCATGTTATTATACAAATTTGTGTCCTCATAAACCACATAAACATGCACACACACACACACACACACACATATCTATCTATACTTTGATTTCTCTTTCTTTAATTTCTCCTTGTCTAGCTTGTACTAATCTGAACAATGCCTGAAACTTTGTATTACGAGCACTTCCTGTGTTATTTGCTCTTATGCTGAATGCGCTATTGATTCCTTCCAAAATTGTTAAGTCGCTTTGGATAAAAGCGTCTGCTAAATGAATAAATGTAAATGTATCTATGTGATACATAGAATCTAGTCTTCCTTATATTTTAAGCTTCATGATCGAACATGTAAGATAGTTTCCATTTGATGCTAATCTTTTTTTAGCCATTATTATTTAAGGTTGCTCAAAAATGGAGCAGATTATTTCACCCAGACTGCTCAGACAGGTTGATCTTGTCTCCTCAAATCACAGATTGCCCTTTTTTGTTTTTTTGTTCTGGTCAAGTGTACCAGAGAGGCAAATTTATGCAATTAGGTCACAGCGATGGCCAGTACAAGGGGGCACTTATTAGTCGACGCTGATTCAAAATGAAAAGAGATATTTCACACAAGTGAAATAAAAAGAAGCAAACAAATAAGTTCATAGGACGCAATCTTCTAAACAACACAACGAGATCACAAATAAATAACCGACAAAGACAGCGAGATGTGCACCACACATGATAAGAATCAAATTACACTCCACTATGCCGGGGCTGCCCGACGCTGGCCTTTTTTTAATTTGAAAATATGCAGACAGATTGTGTCCCGACTGCCAGGACATGATTATATTTTAAGTGTGTAATATTCTAGAGGGCCCCCTCCGCCCTGTCTGTCTGTCTCTCTATTCCTGTTTCTGTCTCTCTCTCTCTCTCCCATCTCACTCTCTGTTTCTGTGTCTCTCAGCCCCTCTGGCTGCTCTCACCTCTCCCCTGCCCCACTGGCACACACACACAGCTTCTTTGGCTCCCGACATCTTCGCCCACTGCGCTACAGATTGGAAGGCACACAATACCCCAAATCCCTCCTTGCAGCTACAATGCAGCCAGTGTCCATCCTCTCCTCTCCTCCACTCCCTCACGGTAACTGGTGCGCACAGAGGTGGGAGGCCGGGGGGGGGGAAGCAATGAAAGGCCCACAGGAGCAAGTGGACAGCTCGAAGCCACGCTCGAAGCCACACAAAGCCCAGCGCACGGCAAACAAAGGTTGTGTAGTTCATCATTCAGTCCAGTGCCACTCTGGCAGCTGCCTCTGCCACGCTCACGCTGACAAACGTCCAGAAAAACAGATGGTTTGTGCATTCATGACCAGTTTAGTGAAAGCCCAAGAGTCGAGACTATTCAGGGGAGTTTTTTTGTCAGCCATTGGATAATAAAGCTTTTCAGTCTAGTAGAAAATTAGAATTGCATTTGAAAATTGTCCTTTAATTATTGAGGTCACCCCGGCTCTTTGGAAGAGGAAGGTTCTAACTTTTTCGGTGTGCACGACTGATCTGAAAAAATGGGCTGCTTCATTTCACTTTTTCAGCCCCCCCAATACATTTACTCTATTTTTTAGTCTCTTTGGACGAGTTTGCAGCTGCTGAATAAACTGATAATCAACAAGCAATGATAAAAGCGGGTCGGGGGGGGGGGGGGGGGGGTGGGGGGGGAGGGGGGGGGGGGGGGGGGGGGGGGGGGGGGGGGGGGGGGGGGAAAGAATAAGGTTTTACCAGCCAATAACAAAAGCATGCTTCACAATAAGTCTGTATTTATAACTGTATTTATGTTGAATTGGTAGTATAGCATGCAGAAACTTTATCTTACACAAATACTTCAGCATCCAGTGGCTAAATTTTAATAGCAGAAATTTGAAACATTTAAGAAATATTCTAGGGTTACAAGTTAAACTACAAAAAATACAAGTTAAAAAGTTAAAAATACAGATTAAAATCTAAATAAATGTTGATTTCCTCAAAAAAAAAATTTAACTAGCCCCTTGTTTTCTTAAAAATAATAATAATAGTTAATAATGCCGACACATTCAAGGGATATTCCAGGATTACAAGTTCAATTCAAATTACACTACAAAAAAAAGTTCAACTCTAGATAAACGTTGATTGAAAAAAAAATCAACTAGTCCCTTGTTTTCTTTAAATATACTTATATATATATATATATAAAGAGAGAAAGAGAGAGAGAGAGGAGAAATATTTAAGGAATGTTCTAGGGTTACAAGTCAAATTCAAGCTAAACCTAAACTAAATAAATAAATACAATTTAAAAATACAAACTAAATAAATGTTGATTGCCACAAAAATAAAAAAAGTAAATTCCTTGTGTAATGAGGCCAATTGTTGCAGGAGCAGAGATGTGAAACTTATTTTATTAATTTTATTAAAGCATTTACATTAATTCCTCTGTTAAAGTTACTATTATTTGAGCTGTAATGCTGTTTAATCATCATTTTTAAAGCTGTTATGGTTTTAAGGTTTATGTATTTTGTTGTCACATTAACAACAAAAAACGTTAAAGTTGTAAAATTGCATATAATGTAACTGCACAGAAAAGGTTATTAATCAATTTTCTCACACTAAAATCGTGTTTACATACATATTGCTTACATCTTGTGGCTATACTATTGGAAAAGTGAGTATTTGAACTTTTATGGAATTATCCCTTTTACTTTCATTGTAAGTGCCTCACTGTAACCCAGAAGTGGAGATTAAGATATGTGTTAATCAACATTATGCCAAAATTGCTGATCGCTTAACTTGTACGGAACCATAAAAAGCATTTCCTGGGCCTCCAGATAAATTGTATTTACTTTCCTTTACGAAACGTGACTTTCTGATCTAATATCCGATCAACAGCAAGGCTTGGTTTATGTAAGGCAAGTGTCATCACTGTATGTTTGAATCTGGCATGGTTTTGTCACAGTCTCCAAGTGGGATGCTTCCACATCTGCAGCATAATCGATAACAGATGAGTGAGTCTCAGGCCCTGAATCTTTCATCAGCACGCCTCTCTCCGCAGCAGATGGCAGTGCCACCAAGCCCCAGCCTGCATCCGACAGCACCAGGTCCTGCCCCGCGGTGCCCGCCGAGAGCACCGTCATACAGAGCGGGCACTGCACATGCCACTCTAACCGCACCTACAGGCACCTTCAGCATCCTCCTGGAACATTGTCAGCATGAGGACCCCGAGCTGAAGGGAGATTAAACCCATTGTCAGCGCACAGCTCTGAGGCACTGACCATTAAAGGCAATGACGCGTGGCATTGGGCTTCATTTCCTGGTTTGGCAATGTATTTGGGTGTCGGGTTGATGCACCTCACATTTGACACGCAGGATCACATACATTTGCCTGGCGATGAATAAATCAGAACGGCGTGAAAATGGCTTTGTGCAAACTTGGTGACAAAAGAACGTGCCTGTGTTTCTTAGTCTAAATTAAAGATGAATATGACAGCTACATGTCAACGCTCCTGCTCCAAAAGCATCTGGATGTTTAATATTAGATTTGTACTGAAGTCTGAAGTTTTAATGGCAGCTTAAATATGTACATTATATACAAATTACCATTACATTTTTATTCCGGTCACATCCTAAAATGGTTGCTTCCTTAAATACAATTTTTACTGTGAAACAGCTCCTGAAAAATACTATTTACTATAGTAAAGCATCAAGCTTTGATACTTGTGCACAAATTATTAAACATATAATATATAAAAAGAAACTAGGGTTAAACAGGATTAAACATTAAACCTCTATTAAAATAATAATACATTTAAAAACTCTTTGAAGTCTAATTTTGTCAAAAAGTAAAATATTAATCTGTATGAGCAAAAACAGCAAGAAACATGCAAATAGTATGTGATATAACTGGTTCAAATCATCTTAATAATAATGCGAAAACTTCATCACAGCTTTCAAGACCTTTCTACCCAAATTAACATAATCATTGCATAATCACAGAGCTTATTTGTCCATGTTATTTATCATTAACAGTTTAAACAGCAGACAAAACAACATGCTACATACTGAAATTTCTGTGAATATGGATTAAAAAATATATATACCTATATATGATTTTGTAATTTGGATTGCATTATTACTTAATTATATGACTACTCTTTCAGCCAAACTAATAAAGGCTCTGGTCTTCCTCTATAACAGAAAAACAAGTCACGACTCTTTCTGTAACAGCGCCCTCCTCTGACTGCAACCAGAAATACATACAAAACCACAGCCTCATTCACAAGCAAGATGATACACCTTTAAAAGTGTATTATGTCCTGTGAATGATCAGATTAATGCGAGAAATTGAAAAACTGAATATAGCTTGACAAAAGGAGTAAACAAAATCTTTTGGAGCAATAAATAAGGGTGTTATTCCATCACCCTGCTTTCAAAGCAGATTAAGTTGTTGTTTGAAATCTCTTTACAAGATTACACGCAAATGAAAGACATTGGCAAGAACAAGTATTTTCTGTGACCTAAAATTCGAAAACATAAATATGCACTACTTTCAGGGCCAATGCTTCTTTTCTGTTGAAAACAGATATTGTACACAGATATAGTATTTGATAAATGTGATCAAAATGACCTGGAGTGGATTGCAGACAATCTGTGAGGTACATGTTCACAGCGTGTCATCACAGCCGAAGAGGGGAGACTGTTGTGCAAAATGCTCAACTGCTTGAGTTCATTTGAGCCAGCCTATTTTACAAGACAACAACATCATGCTGCTACTGCATCTCTTGCAGCAGTGGACGTCAAGTAACCTCAGCATCAAAAATTAACACTAACCTCTGAGCCACATCTCAACTTCATTAGAGTGGAAAAAGTCTGTTCGGAGTGGACACAGTATTTAAAGGGATAGTTCACCCAAAAATGAAAATTTGATGTTTATCTGCTTACCCCCAGGGCATCCAAGGTGACTTTGTTTCTTCAGTAGAACACATTTGATGATTTTTTACTTTAACCGTTGCAGTCTATCAGTCGTATAATGCATGGCAATGGTAACAAAATCTATGAGAGTAAAAAAAAACATGCACAGACAAATCCAAATTAAACCCTGCGGCTCGTGACGACACATTGATGTCCTAAGACACGAAACGATTTGTTTGTGCCAGAAACCGAACAGTATTTATATAATTTTTTACCTCTAATACACCACTATGTCCAACTGTCTTTGAGCACGTGCAGGCATCTGGTGCGTGAGGTGTGTACGCGCTCTGGCGTAGTTTACGCAAGCGCCGGAAGTAATCTCTCGCGCGTATACGTCACTCATTGTTTACACAGTGCACAGTCATTGTAGGTACGGTGGCTAATCAAAATGGTACTTACTTGCGCTTATCCGGATTGTTCAAACCGACTAAAAGAGTATGTTCTTTCGTGCGAACTCACTCTGGAGTGTTGACTTTCCACGTATTCCCAACTTCTGAGCCTGCTCGCCTGAAGTTATGGTTAATTGCTCTTCAGCTGTATATCAACACCCCCTTAATCGTAAGACGGTACCCAGAGCGCGTACACCCTCATGCACCGATGCCGTGTGCGCGCGGTACCAAAGACATTTGGACATAGTGGTGTATTAGAGGTAAAAATTTATATAAATACTGTTCAGTTTCTTGTACAGACTGATCGTTTCGTGTCTTAAGATCTCAATGTATAGTCACGAGCCGTAGGGTTTAATTTGGATTTGTCTGTGCTTGTTTTTTTTTACTCTCATAGATTTTTGTTACCATTCCCATGCATTATACGACTGACAGACTGCAACGGTTAAAAATCATCAGATGTGTTCTACTGAGAAACACAGTCACCTACATCTTGGATGCCCTGTGGGTAAGCAGATAAACATCAAATTTTCTTTTTTGGATAAACTATCCCTTTAACGCTAATATCCACCTCCACCTTCTTTACAAAGTGCATTCAGTATCTAGCCTTTTTTTTTTTGAAAAGCTTTATGAATAACTTTAAAGTAATCACTCACCCAAAAATGATAAGTTGCTAAAAATTTACTCAAGATGTAGATGAGTTTGTTTATTCACTGGAACAGATTTGGAGAAATTTAACATTACATCTCTTGCTCACCAATGGAACCTCTGCAGTGAATGGGTGCCATCAGAGATGAGAGACCAATAGCCATAAAAACATTGCAATTACCACAAGTAATCCTCATGACTCCAGTCCATCAATTAATGTCTTGTGAAATGAAAAGCTGCATGTTTGTAAAAAAATTAATCATCAAGTCGTTTTAACTTTAACGTTCTTTAAACCATAATAATGCATCCTCCAGTAAAAAAGTCCATCCCTTGTTGTCCACTTATCAAAATCCACCAACATATCTGTTTAGAACAGTTTTGGACTGTTTTCGCTTGTAAACGGTGTTTGATCTGTGCATATTTCTCTCCTGATTCAGATAAGATGACTTTTTTCACTGGAGAAAGCAATATTATGGATAAAGGACTAAAGGTATTTTAGCTGAAAGCAATGGTTTGAAGTTAAAAACGTCTCAATAATGAATTTGTTTATTACAAACATGCATATTTTTACTTCACAAGACATTAATTGATGGATTAGAGTTGTGTGGATTACTTGTGGATTATTGTGATGTTTTAATAAGTTGTTTGGACTCTCATTCTGATGGCACACATTCAACTGCAGACGATCCACTGGTGAGCAAGTGATGTAATGCCAAATTTCTCCAAATCTGTTCTGATGACTCATCTACATCTGAGGATGAGTACATTTTCAGCAAATTTTCATATTTGAGTGAACTATTCCTTTAAAAATGTAAAACTTTTTAATTACTGAATAAAATACTAAGTGCACCTTCCATTTAAAAAAATGTGTTGTCAGTACAACAGCAATTCAAGTCATTTGGCTGTGTGATTGTATTTCGTTTTACATTCCATCCAGATCAGTTTTTGCAATTGAGCAATAACAATTTCATTTTCATGCAGCATTTATTCTATGAACACTCTCTTACTGCCCTATTCAAGGTTTGATATATATGAGCGGTCATTTTGATTTCATACACCTCCACTGAACTTTCACCCTCCATCAGAAGATTCCCATGTGTGACTTGCACGTCACTATTAAACACCTCACAAACCATGACCCCCGGCACACAGCCCCGATCTGACCTCCCAATCTCATCTGTTCACCCGGCCCAGTCTACAGCAATCGGTTTCTCACCTGCACTGCCACAAGGACAAACTCCCATGATTCCCTCCCACTTGAGCTCCAAGTCTCTTTATATCTGTTATATTATAAACCCATGCATTTATTTCTTTCTGAGAAAGAAATTGAGCATTTAAATGGTAATACAGCATTTAAAACTCAGGGTTTAACAGGGTCTATAACTCCAAAATAAAACTGGAGCACTTCTCCGGAGAATGCTAATGGGAGGAGACATAAATTAAAATGTGCTGTGGCACAAACGCACCATCATGGATCAGCGTACTTCTAACCTACAGCTGTAAGGACCTTTACTTTCTCACTTAACTCGAATTAATGAGGAGCTTTTAGCTTGAAGGAAACCAAGAGAGCCACATGTGCCCAGGCAGACAGAGGCTGGAGACATTAACAGGGCCTTGTGTGCACAGTTACCAAATGGCTGCTGCTTGGTTAGATGTAAGCTTCATTTTGGGACCTTTTCCTCCCATATTTAATTAAAACATCATTATCACCTCTCTGTGTACTGAGCTGTGTTACAGCAGATACAATTCAGACCGGTTTTCTTAATTGGTCTTAATGGGTAGATTGCATATCACATGCTCTGCCTTTTCTCACTGAATAGTGAAGCAAAGTTGGAGTGCAATTATTCGGTCACATGCTTTTATGAACATGTAGTATGTCATGTTTTTAGAATAAAGATTTAGTTTAAATTTAGTTTGTTTTTAATTTAGGGCATTAAAGGATTAGCTCACTTAACAATAACATTAAAATTCTGTCATCATTTTACTTTGTGCCAAAGTCTTTCACAAATGCAGAAATTTTAAAGGCTGTTTCCATTTTGTTTGAAATGTAAATACAATGAGCAGTATAAGCTCAAAAGCTTGAAAAATGCAAAATAAAAACAAAACAAAAAAATGCAAATTAACTATAAAAGTATCATAAAACAGGTCTGAATGCGCTATACGTATTTCATACATGAGAGAAGTTTCATTCGTGAATGAATCATTATTTTGAGTCAAATCTTTAATGAATTGGTTGATTCGGTTAAAAAAACTGGCTCAATTCAGAATAGTATACTACACATAGACTACTACTTTCTATATTTTAGCCATTTCAAGATTTGTAGTAAGAGTATTATGCTTTTCCAAATTCAGAAATTGATTCGTTTATGAATCAAGCTGATTTGTTTTTTGAGTTCAACATACTGAATCAATGATTCGGTCACAGCTGTTTACAGCTGGCTGGAGGTAAATATTACCAGAACAACTTAACTTTCATCCTTCCTTAGCATTTTGTAACAAATCCTTCCCTTCTGGATCCCCCAAAAAAGTTCTTATCTGGATCCCAAAAAAGTGCTAATATTATGTAGGTTTTAAAGATTTTTTTTGTTGTTTTTCTATTTAATTTTACCTTGTTTTCCTTAATCTTGGTGGTATGTGGTGCATAGGGGGGGGGGGTTAAGTAAGAGGTAAGTGTTTTTTGCCTGGGATATTCTGTAGTCTCAACCCTTCGTTTGCACAAATTTTTTTCTGGATTGTGTAAATTATTTTGTTTTTTGTTTTTTAATCAAAAATGTTTTTTCAACATTCCATTCATTCATTCATTCAAGGATTTGTTACTTTTTGTAAAAATAAATAAATAAAACATTCCGTGTCAAAATGACCCGAGGGAAGGATGAAGGTTACTTTTATGGTGTGCTAATATAAAGCTTTAAAGAAATAAAAAGAAAAAACAAACACCTCCCCCCCCCCCCCCCCCCCCCCTCCCCTCCACCCCCCCCTTCGTCTTCAGAATTTCGTTTTTGCATGCCACACAGTCGACATGGTGAGTACATGTTGACAGAGTTTTCACGCAATTTCAGGTCAAAAGTTGAGAGCCTTAATTACGTAAGTCACCTCACATCTCAATCAGGGACCGAGCACTTTTAACAGATGACATTTTCTCTGTGCCAACACAAACACCTCCAGTCCGCGGAGAGTCGCAAATCCACACGCGTGCGGTGATAGAGCTCATTGCCCGCGGTCTGATTACATTCAGTGCCTGCGTGTTTACCTATCGTGCGTGCCGTACGCGCCCAGAAAAAACTTGAACAGACCTTGGAGCAGACCTTGCAGATAAACCGTTGTTTAGAGGCATTAATATTCAGCAGGCACCGCTGCCAACACCTTGAACAGATGCACATGGCACATCCTTGATGGCCTGTTGGAGCCACACAGAGCATGTGAGGCTGCAGTCACATCACCCGTTCTCCTCTCTCGCCTCCTCATTGTTGCGGAGATGAGCGCAAGCCTGGCTCCCCTGGCATAAACTAAGTGGCTGGCTGGCATATGGTGTAACCTCCATTTGAGTGCTAAAAGCTGGAGATTGTTTTTGTGGAGCAGATGTTGGTGGGCGCAGTAGTGGCACAGCTGACTCTTTCAAACAGCTGGGAACCGTGTGTGACCCACATAAAGGGAAGTGGCCGTCTACGTGTTCCCGCCAAGCAGGGGCACAAAATCGCGCTTGTCCCCCTTTTGCACATTAAAATTTTGGGGGTGCCAATTCAACCTTTCAGTGTATAGGGCAGTGTTACTCTGCCTGTTTTGATTACTGATAATACAGATATTTAAAGGTGAAGTGATTTTCTTTTTTTAAAGTACACCACTAAACTTTTTGTCACGATTAATGACTTAGGCAACTTACCCTCTCATGTCATAGATTACAACAGCCATGAAGTCAAAACCCTGAAGACTAATTCACCATGGGTTCCCCTTTGGATTTTCCTTTGAGTTTTTAATGGGATTTTTCTATTTAAAACAGGGCAGGGGTTACAGATAAAGACAATACGTGTAAGTTTTTCTCTACAACGTAAATTACACACATCCACACTAAAAATGCACATTTTGAAGCAGTTAGGCTATGTTTATTTTTTTTAAACATTTGTTTGTAATGAGTAACCACATAAGAAAGTTTGGGGTGTGTGCGCAGTTTTTGTTCTACAAGAAAATGCCCATATAGTCAAGTTATGTTTACCACACCTTATTTTACTCATGACCTGAAAAATCTCATTATAAAAACCCATAGGAAAATCTTGAGAGAACCCATGGTGAATTAGTCTTAGGATAATGTTGGTGACCAAACAGTTTTGGTGGCCATTGACTTCCATTGTAATTTTTGTCCATATAATGGAAGTCAATGGGAACTGTAATTGTTTACTAACCAGCACTCTTCAAAATAACTTTTTTGTTCCTCAGTAAAGAAAGTCACACAGTTTTGAAACGACACGAGGGTGAGTAAATGTTGACAGTATTTTCACAACAAATTTGAGTTATTTTTTTTTAATTTTGATGTTATACTACTTTCTCTTATAGCAGTTATATGCATAGACAACTATGATAAGCTGTTTGTGGGCTGATTTTTGACAAACATGTAAACACTGGCTCTGTGGCACTTTAAAAACACTGCATTGTATGATGGAGTATTAGCTGAACTAATGGTGTAAGTTTATTAGGTGGGGCTATTTGTTTGTCTGACCAATGGAAGTTGGGGGAGTGTTCAGGAAACCTGTTTGAAAACAATTGGTGAGCTTAGGGCTGGACAATAATTCGATATCAATATGTATCGCGATATAATTTTTTTCAATAACGGTGATATGATTTTTAAACACATTTCCGATATTCGATATAAAACATACCAGTTTTAACACTCTAAAGCGCCTCTCTGCGGCAGAGAATGAGTTTTCATTTAAATACCCGTGAATGGCGCATCATGCACGTGAGGTTATCTGACGGAGAGACGCAAAGCAATTTAAAGCAGAGTACTGCACGGGTCCTGTTAGGTAAACCTGCATCCGCGGTAGCTACACAACAGAACACACGACCTGTTATCCGACAGCAGCCAAGCACCAATTTAATTCTGTACCCGACCCGCGACCTGAACCGCACCCGCATTAAATAGGCTACTGCATCAGTAAGGCAAAATTATTCATTTTCTCATGTGACACAAGCAATCACACCAAAATAGTAATTTTAAGTTGGTGCTTTGAAGAGAAATAGACAAGCAGCGCAACAGAGGAATGATAAGAGCACGCATCTTCCGAGACAATACAAAACTTTTGCCTACATCTTGTGAACAACCTGCCAGGCTGTTTTGAACAAATGTGCAATAAACTACATACTTAAATCTTCATAAATAAAAAGAACATATTTAAATATGCCTTTAATGTTAAATGACATTGTCTCTCCTTAAACTCTGCAGTAGGCTATGCGGCCGTTAGTCCTTTACAGAAGCATTAAAAATAAATCTTAAAAATAAAATGATATAAGCTACAGAAAGCAAGCAACGGGTGCTCCCAAGCTGTCATTCACTTCAGCTGCAGCGCCAATGGCTAGAATGCGCACCGCTGCAAATCCCGGTGAGGCTCCGCTTTATTATGAATTCATCAGTCACATATTTATGCAGTTTATTCGCGGAATAGTGGCAAGACACGACATGATTATAGTTAAATAAGGTGAAAGACATAGGCTATAATATAAAGAAATCAGCTACATTTATTTTCAAATTAAATATCACAACACACATGTATCATTCAGTCTAGTGCGTTTTACATATAATGTAAGCGCAACTTGTAGATTTAAAAAGGCATGACTGCTTCATGTTGGTGTGTATTTGTATACTTTTACCATCCAATCAATCTCAACATGCTTTAATTTGGTGTCGCTAGACGTTTGCATCAATAAGGTTAAATTAAGTCTTTCTTTGGCCTGCGCTCTGGAAGTGATCTGTTAAATCTAAGAAACTTTAATTACTAAAACTAAAACTAAACTAAACTATATAAAAACTAAATAAAATTGTGTTCACAAAATAAAAACTAAACTGAAACTAACAAAATTATTAATGAAACTATTAAAAACGAAACAAAAATGTATTGCAAATTTGAAAACGATATTAAAATAAAACGAATTTAAAAATGCAAAACTATAATAACCGTGGTCTCCAGCAACATTTCCAGGCGTTTGTTGGTGTTATTTATTTTTTAAAGAATTCTCTTCTGCTCACCAAGGCTGCATTTATTTGATCCAAAGTACAGCAAAAAACAGTAACATTCTGAAATTATTTTTCCATTCAAACTGCTTTCTATTTTAATATATTTTTAAAAGTAATTTATTCCTGTGATCAAATCTGAACTTTTAGCATCATTACTCCAGTCTTCAGTGTCACATGATCCTTCAGAAACATTCTTAATATGCTAACGCTGATTATCAAATTAAAAGTTTGATAATTTTTTTTCAGTATTCTTTGATGAATAGAAAGATCCAACGATCAGCATTTATCTGAAATAAAAAGCTTGTAACCATTATACACTATTCCACTTCAGTAATTTTTATTTTTTTGGGATAGAAATTAATACTTTTGTTTAGCAAGGATGCTTAAAATTGATCAAAAGTGAGAGTAAACTAATTTATAATGTTACAAAAGATTTCTATTTCAGATAAATAGTGAATTATATCGTATCGACCGAAATTAAGAAATATATCGTGATATCAATTTTGGCCATATCGTCCAGCCCTAGGTGAGCTCCATTCAACCATGTGTGCCTTGCAATGTGGACTTCACAGGCTATTCACCATTTTTAATGAAATTCCAATCCAAAAGGAGCTACCATGTTCAGTTTGAAAGGCACTGTGAACAGAATAGGGAATAAGGGAACACTGGTACATCACTTCACAGGTCATGGGAGGTAAATATACAATCAGTTACTGAATATCACTCCACCGATTAACAAAGTTTGAATAAAATAAAAATTGTGAAAAAGAGTTGTTTAATTAGTTCAAGGTATGGTTTGTGCACAGTTGGTTGTGGGTATATGTGTGAAACCACAACTATTGCAGTTAAATAAGATACATTACAAATCAAATATATCCAATTTACATATGTTTTACGTTAACCGATATCCCATGCTTAGGGAATAAGGAGCAGTGAAAAGGGACTTTGTGAATCAGAACACAAGCATTCGATGAAGGTAGTGCCACAAAAATGACACACTTCAGAATGAACAGCAATAAATGAAGCATTTTTGTGTTTTTCATCATGTCACAAACCAATGGAAAACAACAAGATATTAAGTTATTTGTGTATCCAACGCCATGCCTGTCTCATTGTCATGGCCACGTACAAATGAAGATTACTCTGCGCTCGTAATGAGGATGCCAAGGCCATTATCATCTGTGCTTTGATAAATGTTGTGGCATTCTCTAAGCAGATGGGGCCTTGTGTTTGGGGTGGGATGGTGGGAGGGCACCTTTCACAAGAGCAGTTTGCTAGCATGCCTACATAAAAGGTGACTAAATATCCTCACTCATCCCAAATGAACAAATAACAGGACTTTGGCTGTGGAATTCAATGTACTTAAAGTGACAGTTTGTCTACAATGAAAATACTGTCATCTTTTACTCACCATCATGTCCTTCAAAACAGGCTACATAAAGCTATTATACTGTATAGCTGCAGAAGACCAGAAATGTACTTTATGAATGACTTTTTATGGTGTTTTTTAGCTTGAAACCGCTGGTCACCATTTACTTTTATTATACCATTCCTTCAAGAAACCTTGTTTTCAGCACATCTTATTAACAGGGCTTGATGCATACTTTTCTCTCCACTAAACATGTTTTTTTTTACTTTTTAAGGACCTGCAGGGACTATCGCACATGCAGTTAAATACATTTTACTGTTTGCACACATCTATTTTTATTCACAAATGCAGAGAAATGTTCACATTGTCAGGCCCTGGAATAAATACTACTGTGAATGGGTTAAGACCCATTCACACCAAGGACGAAAACTATAATGATAACGATGATTATGAAGTATTCTACGAGAATACTGAAGTCAGTAGAACTGAAGAACGATAACATTCAAATAACTTTCAAAATTTTTCCAGGTAGTGAAAAAAAAAACATTGAAAGCCAATCAGAATCCACCCGACTTTAAAGAACTCAGACCCACACAACTATCTTTATAGTTATAAATGAAAACACGTTAAAGCTACATTAAACTATAAAGATCGATCTGCCAAACAAAAACAAGGTATATATTATGATTCTTTGTCTCATTTATTATAAACATGCAGAAATAATCATATCACTCTAAGTTATGATTTATAAACAAAATACACTCTTCCAAGAACAACACTCACAAAAAAGTGGTAGCCTGCTTCTCAGCAGGTAGGCTTTGTGAAGAAACGGTAATTTAAAAGTAATTAGGGTACAGCTCCTGCAGAGTTTCAGTATGATTCAGCCTCACAAAATTCAAACACACAAACATGTGCATTCAAAGACAGCCTTGGAGCAACCTCTAGGTCACCTATTCTCAGGAATCCAGCAGTAACTTTTAGTGTTGTGGGTCTGGAGGCAAGGACCAGTCAACATTGTTTAAAAGCTTTCCCTCATGGTGCAACCATTAATTAGCTGAGCTGTTTGTTGATTCTAGATTGATGTGTGCTGCTCTCCAGAGAGAGATGTGGGACACCGGCAATGCCTTGATGCAAATCTCATCGATGGGGCTTAGGCTCCCAAGGCACGCTTTAGCACTCTTCATGGAGGACACACAAGCAACTGCATTTTAATGTGACAATGAAAATCATAATATTTAAAATGCAGATGCAATTTTTTGATGTTCACCCCTCAACACCTAAGGGAACAGAAATCACCTGCAGCAACGAGTCATTGATACACGGCCTTTAAACAGCCAACAGATAGATGAAAACACATTTCCTGCATAGAGACAGAAGGGAGGGGGGAATATTTTAAGTAATTAATTTAGAGTTTACATCATATTTTTGTAAGTAATGTAAAATCGTGATGCATGTAAGTACATGCATAAATATAAATGTATTGAAATTGAGCCAATTTCACTTTTAATGTTTTTAACTATGCATAGGGCTGGAAAGTGGGAATCGTTTTAGGTCGGTTAATTAAAAAAACAAAAAACAGACAGCATGCTCTCTTCTAGGCCGGGGTCGAAAAAACGGTATCGATATTAATCGGCGGTACACCTTCTTCGATAACGATATAACCAGAGGTGTAAAGTATTGGAATAAATGTAATTAGTTACTGTACTGAGTAGCGTTCGGGTATTTTTTTACTGAGTATCAAAGATATTAGCTACTTTTATTCTCTACTTCACTACATTTTTTAATAAGTATCTGTACTCTTTACTCCATACATTTGTAATGTGTGTTTCAATTACACATTACATTTCGCATGGCACCTAACTTTTTCTGCAGCAGTATATTTCTGCTACAAAATAAGTGATATCACCAACTACAGGGCACTGAAAGTACTATATCTCGTGCGTTTTGCCCTTACTCACCCAAACTTGCCAACAAGGCTACTTTATGTGAGTGCGAATTCCTTAGCAAGTATTTGTGAATCACAAGTGTTTTATATATGAGATGAGGACGTGACTGCAGCGGCAATGAGGCCACCAGCAAAGCCACTGCAAGAAGGCTTCGGCTTTTTAATTTTTCTTCACCTTAACCTTTTTTGAAATATAGTGTTTGTTTGTTTGTTTGTTTTGGTTTGTAATTTTGAGGTGTTCAGTTTTATTTTGGTTTAGAAAATAAACGTGATTGCTCTCCTCACAAATCAACTCTTCTTGTTTTGGTTCATGTCTCTGGCCTTGCCTGGATTTTATGTAACTCCTGTCTCCAGGGTGTAGTCGGTTGGAGTCGTTGTTCATGGCCCTGGAGTAGTCTCCAAGGGTGTGTCTTATCTTGTTAAGCTTGTTAGCCCCTGTGTGTTTATATAGCCCTAGTTTTTTGTGAGTTGTTGAATGTAATGGTTGTTTGTTTGCCAGTCAGTCTGTTCTTTGTTTTTTGCCTTTTTGTTTGTTCTAGTTTTTCCTTGAAATACCAGCACATAGATCCTTGCTTCTGCCTGTTTTCCCCAGCTTCTCCACACCATTACAGATTTTGACTGGCATGTGTCTTTGACTAGTGCATCTTTGAGCCTATATTTATTATAAGTAAAATACTTAAGTATTGTTAAAATCAGATACTCTAAGACTTTAAACTCAAGTTGTTTTGGAATTGGTGACTTCTAACGTGTAGTGGAGTAATTTACACTGTAAGGTATCTGTACTTTTACTCAAGTATGGTTTTAGGTACTCTTTACACCTCGGGATTATACACACATGTTTGATATAGGCACCGATTATAGCATGTGCTGGAGTGACGCAGATAGCACAACACAACGAACACATGACTGACTAATGAGTGCTGTGCCTTGCCTGATGAGAGATGGTGAATAAAAATTAATTAGTCGAATGTAAAATAAATATTGCATTTGAATGTAGGAGGGGTCCAGGGAGTGTCATCAGGACGTGCCAAGAGAGGTGATAAGAGTAAGTGGCATTTGAATGTTTTGTAGTCTGCCCACGAAGCGCGCGGCTATGTAGGCATTCAAAATATTAGAGAATATAGAAGCTCAATGTGGAGAAGATCTTGGTTTAAAACCGAAACCAAGCCATTCACACATGCATATTCAGTGCATTTTTTAGAAGGACAAATATAACTGCTGCACTCGCGTCACACAAGAGATGTAGCCATGCAAAGTTAAAGGGGTCATATGATCGAATTTCATTTTTTCCTTTGGAGTGTTACAAGCTCAGGTTGCATAAAGAAGATCTGTAAAGTTGCTAAGAATAAAGTCTCAAATCCAAAGAGCTATTATTTATAGAAGTTAAGAGTCAACCACTCCTACCTTAAAACGGCTCGTTCTAACACGCCCCACATATCTACATCACTATGTGGAAAGATTTGCATAACGCCGCCCAAATGTTCAAGCAAAGAAAGGAGGCGTAACTTTTATCCTCACTGTAGTATTGTTGACGCTGCATCCATGTCCTGAAGACGCTGTGTGCTTCGTTGTGACACGGAAAAGACTTTTGCTTGGTCTTCCCAAAAGAGGACGTATCCGCTGGTCATGCTGGAGCGGACCGTGCTGGTAGCGGAGAAAATACATCAGCTTAGTGCTGTGGTTGCCGGATCGGCTTTCCCGTTCACGCCACGTCGCCGGGCCGCCGTTCGACCCAGTCATATATTGCCCGGCATCAGCTCACGCTAAGCCGGGGCTTCTGCTAGGCGCTGTGTTTTTCGTTGTGAAAGCGAAAGTACTTTGTTGGTCTTCCAAAAGAGGACGATATCACTTCGTCATGCCTGGAGCTGATCCGTGCTGGTCGCTGAGAAATACATCAACTTCGCGCGGTCGATCGCCTGATCGGCTTTCACCGTTTCACCGCTGCATTCGCAGGGACCCGTTCTCGACCCCAGCTCACGCTTGCCAGGCGTAGTCATGCTAAGCCAGGGCTTTCGCTCACGCTAGGCTGCTGTGTTTTTCGTTGTGAAAGTGAAACTACTTTTTTTTTGGCCTTCCAAAAGAGGACGATATCGTTTTGTCATGCCTGGAGCTGATCTGTGCTGTTCGCTGAGGAAATACTACAACTTTGCGGTGTGGATCGCCGGATCGGCTTTTACCGTTTTCGCCGGGACCGCCGTTCTCGACCCCAGCTCACTCTTGCCCGGCTTCAGCTCATGCTAAGCCAGGGCTTTCGCTCACGCTAGGCCACTGCGTTTTTCGTTGTGAAAGCGAAACTACATTTTTTGGCCTTCCAAAAGAGGAGATATCCCGCTTCGCATGCTAGAGCTGATCTGTGCGGTCGCGAGGGGAATACATCATACTTGGGTGGTGGATCGCCGGCACATTATATGGAGACTGTTTACTTATCCTGGAGAGTAACGCCATTAGAATAAAATGCCTGGCAGTTCTTACGTAGTACGTTTTCGTTTATCATGGCCACTGATGATTCTAATGCGAGTTTTGGGCAGTGTGGAGTAGCTCTTGTTGTTTGTCACTTCTCTGATCACAAATGCAGACATGGATTTATATTTACGCGGCGCGATGCAACACAACATGTAAAAAGACAGTATAAGTAATTATAATAAGTAATTATGTCCCCACTGGATACAACATATGCCTCATTTGTAATGGGTTTTTTAATGTTTTTGTCTCGTCGCTCCATCAACAGTATGGTGAGGGGCGTAACATTTCGTCTCATGCTTGAGGTATTCGGCAATCACAACGCATTGGATAGCTGGCCACTCACAGCACACCTCGCTTTTTCAGACTGATAAGCTTTGTAAAAATCAATGCGTTTAAAAAAGGCAGGGCATAGAGGAGAAACAATAATGTACAGTATGTGGAAAATAATGTTTTTTTAACCTTAAACCGCAGAAACACAAAAAATGCATTTACAACCAAAATAAACAAAATAATGTCTTTTTAGCAGCATCATATGACCCCTTTAAAACAGTTGAAACTTTTAGAAAACACATCACGAATCTGTGGAGGTTTATTCCTTTTCACTGCATCTCACATGTTTTTAAATGCAATCTGTGTGATGGGCGATTTTGCTCTTTGTATTAAGCAATGCGTAAATAAATGATACTATTTTGTTCATAATTGTTTATGCAATTTACGAAATTAAATTTTATTTATATGAGTTAATTTAGACGTAATGCACGTTTTTTTATAGACGGCTATTTCCATGCGTTGACATTATGTGCTGCATTATTTTGCTCATTGCGTCTTCCTGTGGCCTCGGGAGACAAGACAAAAGTTTCCTTAAAACCTATTTAATCTGCATATAAAACATTAGAAATTAGATATTTAATTATTTTGTGTTTGACTGTTAAAAAAAAAAAATTGTTGTTTGTCTCAATAAATTGGGTTAATTTAAAAATACAGTGGTTAAATTGCTCTTTGTTTTAAAAAAGGTTATAAAAAATGTCAATAATTATTGATACCGAACGATATGAAACATTATATCGTTGATAATTTTTTTAGCTATATCGCCCAGCCCTACTCTCTAACATGATTCTCGCATTCATCTGCCGATGTGAACGGAATTGTTCATGACACCACAACACCACTACTGAATTTACAGCACAAAACAGACATCACAATCTGTAGTCTGATGAATAAATGAATCAAATGACTCTTCTGAGATGGTTCTTTTAAATGAATCACAAACATAAAGAGCAACCACTGTTGGACGATTCCTCAGCAAATGACTCAAATGAGTCAATCCATTTTAGTGAATTAAACAAACACATCTTGCAGCAAACTGCAAGCAGCCGCAGTGTTTTGATCTGCTGTGCTCTGAGTCAGGGACTGCTTCACCTTCCCATCATTCCTTAGTCCTTGCTGCCTTTATCAGACTGACTTTGATGGACACATGGCCCACGATACTTGTCAGGACATTCTTTTGAAGACAGAAAAAAATGTGGCGTGTGTGTAACCAGTTCCCGATTTCCCTTGACGTGTCTGAGAGAGATGTGTGTGTCTGAAGCAAGAATCTTTTGCTTTTCCCATCAGTTCTAGGATTAATGGTGAAAGAGTTGTAACGCAACGTTAAATCTGCTGCTGCTGTCTGGGAGGACAGAAGTCGGCGAGTTGAAGCAGAAAGATGTCAGAGCAGATTTGGCCTAATTATGGTGCCTCCTCACTGTAGTTTATGATAATGAATGTGATGTACTTCACATTTAGTTAAATCTCAGGCACTACTAGTTCTAACCTTATTCAGGTGGTGCTAATTTTACAAATATACCTTCACAATTTGAACACTGTTTAAATGAGGACCCTCTATGGTATTCAAACAAAATTTGGAAAGGAGCCCATGAGTCCCAGAGGCTGAGGATCTAACTGGAGCTTCATTTAGCTGGGATAGCTTTGTGTGAGGAAAATATGTTCATTTTTGTGTGGTACTGAGTAGTATTGTCTGTGTTGATTGGGAAGTGGATGATGTGAAGGTAAGTAAATAATGACCGAACTTTCATATTTGGTTGAACTCCATTAAACCTGAACATTGGCTGTTTCTGTTTGCTGACTGCACAATATCCCAGATAACACATAAGCCACATATTATTCAGACACCAGACAAACAGAGACCTACTTGATGTCAAAGTCAGATCCCGTCTTTTTAGCCAGCCTGCTGCCTCTGCTCTTAGATGTGCAGCAGGCTTCACCTGAGATGACAGGTGAGAGTCCTGAAGCAGGCCAGACTCAACAGAGAGGGCCTGACCTGCCAAACACCTGTCACTCAGACGAGCCCGCTGCGGCAGCTCAATCATGCCATCTTTTTCCCACATGAATCAGAGTGACACATCACGTTTACATCAGAAAAGAGTCAAAGGAAAAGCTGTAAGCTATTAAAATCAGCTACAACTGGCATTTAAATAATTATGAGTACTAATTTTTTTTGTTCATGCGCTAACAAGCTACTTTTTTCCAACATGCAGTGATGTAGCCACGTCTAGTCATTTTTCTATCACATTACAGACAAGCAAGCTGAGGTAATAATCTAACACAAAGTCTTCATAATAGTTAGTTGGAAAACTTATTTGATTAATTGATTCCCTGCACAAGTCCTTGTGTGACATTGCAAATATTAATTTATGTATTTATTTTCAAGTTTAATACTGTCACCCTAACTGAAATCCCATTTTCAGTCTCATGTGGAATAATTTATTATACATATGTGACCCTGGACCACAAAACCAGTCATAAGGGTTCATTTTTGAAATTGAGATTTCTACATCATCTGAAAGCTGAATAAATAAGTTTTCCATTGATGTATGGTTTGTTAGGATAGGACAATATTTTGCTGAGATATAACTATTTGAACACCTGGAATCTGAGGATGCAAAAACAAAAATCTAAATATTGAAAAAAAATTGCCTTAACATTTTTAACTGAATTAATTACATGATATTCTGATTAATTAAAGGGATAGTTCACCCAAAAATGAAAATTTCATGTTTATCTGCTTACCCCCAGGGCATCCAAGATGTAGGTGACTTTGTTTCTTCAGTAGAACATAAACAAAGATTTGACTCAAACTGTTGCAGACTGTAGGTCTATAAGCAGTCATGGGTCCACGGAGGAGGGTAAAAAAAACATACACAGACAAAACCAAATTAAACTCTGCGGCTTGTCAAGATCCACGTGGAGGTCTAAGACCAAAAGATGTCTGGCAAGAAACGAACAGTATTATATTTGATTATTTTTACCTCTGATCCACCGCAATGTCCAACTGTCCTGAGCTCATTCACAACATCCAATGAGTGACGTCTACTCGCTTCCGCTCATGCGTCTACTATGCCAGAGCACGTACACGCGTCACGCGCCGGATGTGTGACCGCGTCAGGATGTGGACTTGCGGGGATCAGAGCTAAAAAACTATATAATTACTGTTCAGTTTTTTGCACAGACCGATCGTTTCATGTCTTAAGACCTCAATGTATCGTCACGAGCCGCTGTTGATATATATGATAACAATATATCAATTGCTCCCTTATGTTGCTTCACTCTAGTTAGCTATAAATTAATTTTGTTCACTTGTGTATCTAACAAAAAGTTTCAAAGTTAGCTTGAAAGTAGTTTATTTACTTATTTATAAGTATTTACATTTTAAGTAGATTGCAGTTCGTAGGGAAGCCTATTCCACCACATAAGATAAAAAAAGAAAAATCATGCTTTAGTAAATTTAATATAATTATGGCTTTTGACTCATAATTTTGACATTTTATCTCATAATTATAAGCTTTTTTTATCATAATTTTGAATTTTATTCCATAATATAGGCTTTTATCATATAATTTTGACTTTGTATTTCATAATTATGACTTAATAGGTCATAATTTCAACTTTCATAATAATCATGACCTTTTATCTTATAATAGGTCATAACTTACCATGTCATAATTTTGACTTTGTCATTTATGTCATTGACTGTTTATATTATAATTTTAGTTTTTATCTTATACTTTTTTAATTTATATCTAATAAGTTAGATTTTTATGTCATAATTATTACCTTTTATGTCACAATTTCAACTTTTTTATGTCATAATAATGACTTAGCACCTCATAATTATGATTTACCAAAGCATGTTTTTCCCCCCCTTATCTCACAGCTATGGGCTTCCATGAGTTTGGGGAAGTGCAGCTTTCTCAACACTGATTATCTGACAGAAATCACATTTTGTTTATAGATATTTTGAAGCATTTATTGATTGGTTTAAAGAGCTGTAAACATCAAAGGCCCACGTTGTCAACAGATAAATGTGTTTGCATAATTTCTTGGCCTTTTTTTAGTTTCTCCAAGCAGACTGAGATTCATTTAATGCTGTGCAGAAGGTTATGACCTCATCTTATAATCTCTTCTTATTTGACTATAAGGGGGAACGCAGTTTGTGCCATATGGCAAATGATTACAACAATAAATCAGGTTCTGATCTCCCATCGTAATATATGACAAAATTATGCACTATTTAACTGAAGGAGAGAGCTGTTGTGATGACATTTCAGGACTTCATTTCCTCTTCCCTTCTTCAATCAGAGTTTTATTTCACTGTAGGGATTGGCCATACAGCTAGCTGCTAACTGATTAAAGGGCCACAATTATTGGTGGAGCATTTACTGTATGTAAATGAGTAACCTTTAGGAGTCCTGCACACGGCTACAGTGCCAGATGGACGCTAATGGTAATGGGGTGGAGACTGGCTGGAATAAATCTCAAACGGTTTGGACCCTAGTCTAGTGGTCTCCAGCCAGGCTCTCATGTGTGAGTACTGTTCGAGAAAGGCATTTGTTGATGTAATATGTTCATATAGTCCAAATGTAGACTATTTTGGGGACATGTTCACATTCCGGTCCAATTAGCAACTAAATGTGCACAGTGATTCACAGTAACCTTGTGCCCATTAGCGAGGGAATTACATTGGTGAAACAATTTGGTGTTTTTAAACTCGGTATGCAATCAGCTGTTCATCTTAGCATGCAAAACAAAAGGATTCACAAAAAAACGAAAGCATCAGAGGTGTCTAATTGAAATCCTCGTGAGGAATGCATCTCCTGCAAATAAATATTGAGCACAGAGACATAAAACCTGCTATGTGGCAGGACATGAGACGTCCATTCCCCCATGGCACTAAATTACCATGACAGCAAGTAGCTTTCCTATATTGCAAAGTGAGTGATCAGTATCATCATTTAAATAGCAATTTGGCAGTTAATTAAAGTGACCTTGGTTGTTCTGTGTGCGTCAAAAAAGCAGACACCACCACCTTTCTTGTGCCGTCTGTGTGCGTGCTGTCAGAAGGACTGCTGCTCAATTAAGTCGCCCCAGTGACACAAGTAAATTAGGCAGCTGTCAGGCCATGCTTTGCTTCTATTTAAAGGAAATAATATCATACAGACAGAGCGTTATCAAACTAAGAGTATGTTGCAATGCAAAACTTTCATTTAATTCTAGACAATCAAAAGTAGTAAAGCCAATCGTAAATAATTTAAAAATTCTAGTTCCTCTTAATGATAACTGTTCCTTTAACGATTCTTTTAGTGCTGTTTAAAGGTGTCATCGGATGTAAAATTCACTTTTACATAAATGTGTGTTGGCAGTGTGTGTACACAACAACCCTATAATGATAGAAATCCACCCAGTGCTTTTTTTTAAATCCCCAATAATAATGATCACTTTCTAAAAATCAGGCTGTTCTAAGATTCTTGGCAGAGTGACGTAGTTCTGCACAGGCCCCTCCCACGATCGTTGATTGACACTGGAATTTTACCTTAGACCCGCCCTGAGTGATCTGTGAACAGTCCGCCATTGTTTCGACGCTGGAGCAGGTGTAGACAAGATTGTCTCCTAAGCAATGGAGGTGTTTTGTTGTGGATTGTAATAATGAACATAGCAGCGTCATTACTCCCAACATCTGAGCCCGCTGAGACGTAAGTGGATTACGTTGTTTTTGAAGGGAAGGGCCCCGATTACCTAAATGTGTCTAGTGCGTGCGAATCAAGTCGTGATCAAGCTTCAGCTAAGAAGTGAGTATAAGGTTTTATTATGAATCTTTGCAAATCACTTTTCCTAATAATGTGCTAGTTAACAAATTCCACGGCAAAATGCGGCTAAAGTTTACAGTCTCATGAGAATGGCTCGGTCACCCCAAAGAAAATAGAGGTGGGGTGAGCAGAGCTCATTAGCATTTAAAAAAACATGCACTAAAACAGCTTGCTGTGTGCAGAGCTGTTTTTGACAAGGTAAAAAAGGTGTTTTTACACTACCACTGAGAAATTTTAACCAAAATATGTTATAGACTTTTCATTAAGACCTAAAGAATTCATATCAAATTGTGGAAAATGGGGCATTGAGATCCCTTTAAGTATTTAAAGGGGTCATATGATGTGATTTAATTTTTTCCTTTCTCTTTGGAATGTTACAAGCTCTTGGTGCATAAAGAAGATCTGTAAAGTTGCAAAGACTAAAGTCTCAAAACCAAAGAGATATTCTTTAAAAACGTTTTAGACTTGTCCACGCCCTCCTAAAACGCCTAGTTTAAACACGCCCCACATGTCTACGTCACTGTGTGGGAAGATTGCATAACACCACCCAAATGTATACACAAAGAAATAAGGCGTAACTTTGATTCTCGCAGTAGTATTGTTGCCGCCATGTTGTGGAGATGCTGTGTTTCATTGTGAAAGCGAAAATACTTTGTTTGGCCTCCAAAAGAGGACGATATCCGCTTCAACATGCCTGGAGCTGGTCCGTGCTGGTCGCTGAGGAAATACAAAAACTTCAACACGGGATCGGCTTCACCGTGGACGAACGGAAAGTTAGGCCCGGGTGGGCGTCCCATCGGGGTTGCCGCAAGCTACCTTCGTCGAATCCGCCGAGGCGCCGCTCACTCAAAGCCGCTGTGTGTTTCAGTCAAAGCGAAAACTACTTTGTTTGGCCTTCCAAAAGCGGACATAATGTCTCTATAAAGTGGAGGCATTCCCACTTGGCAAGGACAGTCCTGGCACTTCTGCCTCAACAGCATGTAAGTATGTTTTGAATATTAGAAGAATGTGCCACTGATGATTCAAAACACGAGTTTGGCAGTGTAGAGTGCGCTTTTGTTTGTCATTCTCAGATCATAAATGTAGACATGTTTTATGTGTACCGGTGCAATAACCAAGCAAAGCGTATAAAAACGTCATTAAAATTCAATTAATGATGTCCCACTGGATGCAAACAAATGCCTCGGTGTAAGGGGTTTTATTGGTTGTTCATCGGCCCAGGACACTGGAACAGTATGTTAAGGGGCGTACTTTCCGTCACACGCTTGAGTGTATTCAGCCCATCACACCACTGGATAGCTGGCCAATCAGAGCACACGTAGCTTTTCAGACCGATGAGCTTTGTAAAAAACTATGCGTTTCAGAAAGGCGGGGCATAGAGGAGAAACCATAAAGTACATTATGGTGAAAATAATGTGTTTTTAACCTTAAAACACATAAACACATTTAATTACACCAAATAAACAAAATAATATAATTTTTTATCAACGTCATATGACCCCTTAATATTTGAAATTGAAGTCCCATTGCGGTGCAAAAATCTGTCAGTGAGCTTGTAAGAACAATTTAAAACACAGTAAGTTGTAAACCATACTGAATTTGACAGCCGTCGGACAAATTCTCCAAACAAATCATGTATGAGCTGGTTCGCTCTAAGAGTGATTGTTTGGGAATTATAAAGAATACACTGGCCAGCTAATTTGCTTGATTCAGTAAAAAGAAACCGACCCATAGGGAGTCATTCTGGGAATAAGATACCCTGGTCGGCATATGTGTTTCATTCACTAAAACAGGGACTCTGGATATCATAAGAAGATATTGTTGGGAAAAGCCTACACGGTCGTGCTATAGTGTTAATTCACTAAAAGGATTGATATAAGATCATTTGTTTGGGCCGACCCCAGGTTGTCAGGGTATATTGTAGTGATCAAGTAAACAGACACCAGCAACCCAACGCCGACGCGGAAAATTGGTCATGCGCTATTGGCATCCACCACTGATCCCCCGCCCCATTCGAGAGCAAGTACACTGACTACACCCACCGAATCATCAGAACATATCTAAATATTATTGTTGATCCATGATTTAACTAAAACGCCATACAAGGTCTGGCTTTCCCACCGGTCGCCATGACAAAAATCCGGACGGAGAACGGAATAAAAAAGACCACAAACTATAATTCCGTCTGAATGATTCATTTATCATTTGCTTCCTGAATAGGTGCCGGTTCTCAGATTATAACCCTAATAGGCCACTCGCACTAAATAACAAAGAGGTCTATATTACCTGGAGAGACCTGATGAAAAACAATACTTTTTTGGTCTAGCATAGTGTTGTTGCTTAATTTATTGAAGTTATTTTAAAAAAAGTTTTGCAATTTTGGAGGGATAGAAGAAATTCAGGTTTTATCTCTATTTCTAGATTTTTCTGTCACCTAATGTTAGGGTGTAATTCATTAGCTGGAATCAAGACTGTCTGCACCTCTCAACATAGATCAACTTGTGACAGGTTAGAAACAGGATTTTTCCTCACCATCATTATTACTAAGCGATTTATGATGAGTTTAATGTTTTTCGCAGAGTGCCATTAAAAGGGAGATAAAAATTGGATAGCATGAAATCACTGGGATTGCACATTAATGTTTAATGAAAAGTCTGTGACAACATCTTTAAAACCCAATGGAGTGTATTTAACAATTAGTTGTATGGGATCAGGTATGAGGATTGTTGTCTGCAATGTTTAAACTTACTCAGGGGTTTCAGAACACCATGAATTATTTAACAGCAATGCTAATGTTATCATTTTATGTGCCTAATATCGTCTGCACATTCCAACTCACGGATGACATTAAATCTGACAAAAGGAGTCAAAATAACCTTCATGAGGTGGAAATTGTTCGTTCAACATTTATGTAAATACTTGGTTGGACCGTTGCACAGTTGGAAATGCATATTTTCCCGCCTGATTATTGAAACGGTGACAAGTGAAAATGGTGCCAACCAACGAGCAAGTAAATGAATGATGCTGAGAGTCTCAAGAGATCTTAAGAATATAACACATCTTAATGCTTGTCCCTGCAGCACAAAAAAACCCTGACCTTAAAATATAAAAGATTATCAATTGCAATGGGAGCCAACTCTGCGAACAATGTAAAAGCGTCTTAATCTCTAGAGACATGCGTGAAATAATTCATATTTAACACTTAAAATAATAATATATTATAAAAATGAAGTGATAAAAGCTTAACACAATTAATCACATCCCCTGACATGCATGTATTCTGTAAAAGAAATTATATTGGTTTACCTGTCTACAACTGTAAATAAAACAAAGATTACTGGATAAGATTTCAGACTGTAAACTTAAAAATACCATATTGAATTCAATGTATTACTGGAGTTCTTTCTAAATAATTGTTCAATTTAATAGCAATTTCTGAGTGATTTTTTTCCCCAGTGTACCACAATAATATAATGTGGGAATTTTCTGAGCCAAATTAATATAGGCAATTAATTAAATTCATTGATTTGCAAATTATTTAAGTTTTTGATGATTTGACAACCTTAAAAATACTTTCTGTAACCAATATTGTTGAGAAAACCTGTACAAACATTATTTTTGTGATGGATAGGCAAAAAATAAAATTCTGGTTCCTCTCAGAAAATCAAATACAATTTAATTGAGTATCCACCCTCCCATTAATCATCAACGTCAAGGCCATCTAAAATCCCCCAATCTGCTTGCGACTCCATGCTGCGTCCCAGACTTTTTGACCATCCAATCTGTGCCCCTTTATTCTCTTCTTTTTACCGTGCCCAGCCTCAGAAGGACCCGTCACAACAGGTAGCCCTGGTGACACCCACAATCCCAGTGACAGCAGGTAAATTGCTTGTCAGAAGGTTGCGTGATGCAGCCAGTGAATTTTGAGAATATGCTTGAATACAAAGCCCTCCCACAAGCAAGTGATTCCTCGCTAACTGTTTTTGATTAAAATGTCAATGAAGCTGCAGGCCCTTTCATTTTTCGGGTCCAGAGCTGTCCATCTACCCCAGACGGGCCTGGCACTCTAAGCACCGTTTATCCACGATGAAGAGCATGTCATGTAATAATGATTGTCTCTGGGGAGCATTTAGAACGAAGGAAAATGCTGATTGGGACAATAGGCTGCTGAATCTCATTTGGGCTCCTCTGTGACAGGTGACTGCTGGTATAAACATACATTTCTCCAAGGAATAGAGCTGTGTTTTCCCTCTCTCGCTCTCTTTTAATCATGTTAACAGCTGCATCGGAAATTCTGTTTTATTCCAGGAGAAAAAGGAACATATCCAGAGGTGCTATTTTGTAGACATCATTATTGTGCATTCATAAACTTTAATCTATTCTGCAGGTTCCATGTCTCAGCGTCCTATATATATCAGTGAAAAACCAGTACAAAAAGAATAAATAGACACATCTTGGGACATTTCTACTAAGAACTAATCTAAGAAAGGTGGTGGGAAACTGCTTACAGTCGTAAAAAGGAAAAATATGCTGTCAGTTTCACTTTTTCACCATTAGATAAGCTGATAAGAGCATTTATTATAAGTAACCCATGTCTAAACTGCAAGTAAATGGTGCTAAAAAACTAGTTTGCTCACACTGTAATCAACGAAGTTGTCAACAATGCATGTTTCCAGGCAGACAGCTTTGTTTAATTCAATAAGGGGTGTTCACAATAAAATCAAGTTCACGATTATAAAAGTGAACATTTTAAATTGCTTGTGATTTGAGGCATGAGCAACATGCAAATAAGTAAAGATAGTGGAGCTCAAGTGAGTTTGTTTAAATCTTTTAAAGATGATAAGGAATTAAAAGCTGTTTTATTTGATATAATAGATATATAGGTATAAAAAAAAAAAGTATAATATAATATAAATATTGGATGTGCTTTTCTTTAGTGTGGCAAAAGTGTCATTGAAAAAGCAGAGCAGTCAGCATTTGGGACAAAGCCTTAGTTGCATACTGCAGTCGACTGAAATTTATCGACAAAATTAAATAGTTCCTGTTATTTCCCATCTAGATTGCTGTTGTACTGTAGACAGCTTTGTTGATTATAATGCGAATGACCTAGTTTTGTAACATCACATCATGCTGCTCGCAGTTTAGTTGCGGGTAAGGCCTCGTCTGGCGTTCTCCGTTCTTGAAGGAGGAGAAGAGGCCAGATCGCACACCAGCTGCATTTGCAGATGCTCATGTAAAACCAGCTTCCTTCACGCAATTTTTTCCACTCGTTTATTTGCTGGTAATTTAGCCCTTGAAGCAAAAAAGTACAGCTTTGTTTTCATACTAACAAGGCAATTAGCAATCATTACCAGTACTTTTTCTCTTTTTTTTCTCCCTGATCAGATGTGCTCGATGCCAAAAGCGGGAGTTTGAGACTATTTAATCATTTGCTGAGCGCCAGCGTTCGAGTTTGTGTACATCCAATAATGAATGATTATATAGACACCACTGTTTGTGTCTAAGTGTATTTTTGTGCATGCATAACATGTTGAGCAGTAGATCATAGAGAGGCTGGGTTCTATTTGCATAAGAACAAAGCAAGTCTGTGTGGCTCTGAAATCACTATCTGCTGAGCGGTCACAGATTCCCCAGTGACCCTCTGAGGCTGTGCAGAAGCAGGGCCCTTGATTATGATGATGATGAGTAATCATATAAGAACAGGCAAGTAGATCTATCTGTCTATCCGTCCATATGTCCATTAGTTTCTCTAGCTAGCTAGCTAGATGGACATATATATATGGATAGACAGAGAGACAAATAAAATGATAAAACAACAGACAGACAAACAGAATGATAGAAAGAACAACAGATTGATAGAACAATAGATAGAATGATGGAAACGATAGATAGATAGATAGATAGATAGATAGATAGATAGATAGATAGATAGGATCTATCCATCCATCTATCATTCTATCGTCTATTCATTATCTATCTATCTATCATTCTATTGTCTTATCGTTCTATCTATCGTTCTATATCTATCGTTTTGTCTGTCTGTGTATCTTCTGTCTTTCTGTCTATCATTCTGTCTGAATGTGTCTGTCTTTAAACTTTAGATAAAAAAGGGTGAACATTTAAAAAAAAATCGAAATAATAATAATTGTTTTGCATTTTTAGCACCATCTCCATCTTATAGACAGTACAAGTCATAGATGGCCCAGACAATCCAGGAAATATGGAAAGATCAATCAACTAAACAAAGTAGTTTTGGCATGGCCAATGATCATCTGTTAATCTGCTCCAGCCCACAGGGTGAGGCCCCTGCAGGACCCCTATCTGTATGACTTTTTCTGCCTGGCCTTATTGTCAATGCAAGTTCATCTGGCCAGGGACCGAGCTCTGCTCACAGCAGACCCCAGCCGAGTCCCCAGAGCCGCATGCTATGCTCTGGGACCCCCACCGCCCGGCCTACCTGCCTCATCTCATATGAGCAACAATCACAGCCATATGTGAAGCTGCAGGAAAACAGATGCTGTTTTTCCATTTGTGAAATCAAGCTGTTGGAATGGAGTCAGGTTTATGGGCATAGTCACCAAAAGGGCAAATATTAAAGTGACAGTGTTGTTTATGCCGAGCACCTCGATTTGTGGCGGGCGCACTGAGTTTGGAAACAGGAGGGTCCTTCCATGATTCCAAGTCTAGGAATGAAACACCATTTTGATCTAGCATGACTAGCCATCTGCTACACGGGGCTGACTATATAAGCTCCTGCATAACTCCAGTTTATAATGCATAATTGGATTCCACTTGAGCTGAACAAATTTATTCATGTAACAAGTGGATATTTATTCCTTTTTAGATAGGCCTAAACTAAAACTACTTATAGAACTACTTTTTTCCAAAAATGACACCAAGTCATAAATGTGATCATTTAAAAATGAGTTATTGAGTCATTTTAGAGCGTACATCTCATAAACCTGCCATTGGGTGCCCATATTTCTCAAATGTGGAACAAGGGAGCATTGTGCAAGTGGACTCCATGTCACACTCCCCTCCACAGACGGTGGTGAATCTGTCTACAGTGGAGAGGCTCTCTTGTCAGTCATCTACTGATGCCAACTGACAATACGTGGCAGCGCTGTCAGGTGAAACAAAGCAAAATGGAGTGGAAGAACTCCTCTGCATACACTGTTCCACCGAACCGCTCTCTCTCTCACGCATACAGGTCACAGTCGCTGAGGTGACACCTGTCACTCATGTACAGTGCGGTCTGAGGGACGCTCCAGACAAGCCGCCACATGCTTAAATTTCACAAAGGAAGCCAGACACGAAGTAGAGCTTGTCATATTCTACAGCACTGAAAGTTTGAAATGGTAAGCTTTCAGTCAGTTTAAAGCATCGGTGTCACTTAGATTTTGCAATTAACTTTTCCTTTTTTTTTGTTTAAAAAAAAGGACATTTAAAAGGTCTTGTTGTTACGTTATAGATTTTTCAGATCTAATAATGTACACCCAAAACTGAAAATGTAGTCACCTTCAGGTCATCCAAGATGTGGATGAGTTTGTTTGTTCCTCAGAACAAATTTGGAGAAATTTAGCATTACATCACTTGCTCACCAATGGATCCTCTGCAGTGAATGGGTGCCATCAGAATGAGAGTCCAAACAGCTGATAAAAACATCACAATAATCCACAAGTAAATCCAGTACATCAATTAACATCTTGTAAAGTGAAAAGCTGTGTGTTTGTAATAAATCCATCATCAAGATGTTTTAACTTTAAAAACATTTGTACTTGTGGAACCTCTAAAACACGATTCACCATCAGAATAGGACTTCTCCAGTGAAAAAGTCTGAATCAGCAGAGAAATTTGCAAAGATAAAACACTATTTACAAGCAAAAAGAACTTTGAACTTTGTTTCTTAAATTGGCTTTTCACTTCACTCCACGTTAATTAAAAGCTGGAGTCTTGTGGTTTATTGTGATGTTTTATCAGCTGTTTGGACTCTCATTCTGACGGCACCCATTCACTGCAGTGGATACATTGGTGAGCAAGTGATGTAATGCTGAATTTCTCAAAATCTGTTCTGATGGAGAAACAAATGAATGTATATCCTGGATGGCCTGAGGGTAAATTTTCAGCAAATTTTATTTTTTGGGTGAACTATTGCTTTAAGGCAGCAGATCTTCTATTGTTCTAGAAGGTGAAAAAGGCAAAAACATGATGCTATATTTCCAATCAGCATAAAATACAGGCATCAATCAGAACAGGCTCAAATTAAACACTTCAATTTACAATGCAATGTAGCCTGTGTGTGAGATTACTTATGAATCAAGATGATTTAACCCAATCACTGAGCCCCAAAGCCAACATTACTGTCAACATCATCTGCTTCTCCCCTCCTCTTTTAATATCTGGCATTATTCTGGAATGGGGGGCAACATCGGTTGTGTAGTAATTCTTCTAGAGTATGTCTGTGTGGCACTTATCTGTAATAATCATAACCGCAGTAATAAGTCTTAATGGCTGCTATCATGTGCTGGCATTCTATGACATTCGGCATGTTTTCTGAAATCATAAACTAGTGTGCATGGTTGAAAAAAGAAAATATAAAAATTATATGTAATTCGAGCAAATAATAATGAAATAAATTTAATTTAATTTTAAGCATTCAAAAATTTCCACAAACATATTAAGCAGCAAAAACTGATTAAACAGAAATATTTCTTAAGCACCAAATCAGCATATTAGAATGATTTCGGAAGGATACTTCCTATATAGTGAATAATGAAGAAAAGTAAATTTTTTTTTGTTTTGTTTTTCAAATGTAAACGTATGTGCTTATACTGTATATAAAAAAATACATAAATCCTGTAAATTATTCATTAGGGTAAAAAGTGTGACAAGTAGCCCCGGTGTATCAGAGCTGAATGATTAAGATGTATTTCTGTCTGCTGAGCACATTCCACATTTTTGAAAATGGTACAACGGAGCTTTAGCTGCCACTTAGAGAGACACAATTAACAACAAGCGCAGGCCTCCCCTAAGCTGACAGGAAGGGAGCGAAATGTCACAGTCTACACTCACACTGCTGTCTGTGTCATGTTGAATAAGAGGATGTGGAAATGTAACCTGACAGCCAAAACAAACAGGTGACCTCTGCAGTCACCATTCAGAATGATTATCATGAAAAGACTCGTTAGCTTTAACAAGCTCTTTTTTTTCATTCGCTTATGCCAGATAAATAATCAAATAACCAGGAAACAGAACCGTGAGAGGTGAGAAAGGGACATTTGATGCAGCAAAAAGTCCTCAAGACAATATCTTGCCAAGGCTAGAGTGGCAAATGAAAGTCATAAAAATATCTCTTGATTTTAATGGAGCTTAAGGTTTCAATTAACTTAATTGATCTAATTACTGACTCAAGTGCACATATTTAACATTTGTAAAAAAAAATTAAAAGTGGATGATTGAGAATGTGGAGGGACACCCCCATAAAACAAGGCGCTGTGGAGAGTACAATGGAATTTTTCCAATTAATCAAATAAGAGCACCAATTAACTAAGTGAATACTCAGTGAGAGCTGGGTGAAAGGACAAAGGAACCTTTCATAAGTGCCCAACTCTTCATGTGAGTTAAAGAGGGCAGACGTTATAATATAGAGGTATGAAATGGGTTTTGCAGACCCTGTTCTTTTTTGTTATTCAAAGTACTGTTTGAAAATATTTTATGATTGATGGTTTGTACCTTCAGTGGCCCAAAATGTATCTGGACACTTTGTATATACTTAAAATGTATGCACTTTATTAGATAATAAAATAAAAACCAAGTGACATTAAGTTTAAGTAAACAGCACAGACGCAAGCAAAAATTTCACAAAAGTTTGGATTAAAATGACAAAACCAAAAATATACTATACATACTGTAAATAAATATACAATATATATATATACAGTATCTATCTATCCATCTATGTATCTATCTGTTACGGAGCCGACGAGACATGCGGATCCATCTGCAAAGCTTTTATTAAGGGCGTGGTCAAAACAGGCGAGGGTCAGGCAATGGCAAACAGGTATATAGAGGGCAAGACAGAAGAGTAATCAAAAACGGGCGTGGTCGATATGCGGCTAAAATATCCAGAGGGCTTGACACCAGGGGTTATCAAATAACAATGCAAAGGTCCAGGCAGGGGCAAACAGTATCCGAACAGGGCACAGACAATAATCAGAAGACGAGGAAACAGACAAAGCAAGACTAGGCTAAGGCTATCGAAGAGAAACAGGCTCCGTAGAGTAGCTATCGCTAAGAGAGTGATAAACGCATACAATACTCGGCAGTGGAATGGGATCAGAGTGAGAGTTAAATAGGGGATGTGTGAGTGAGAACAGCTGTGTGCAATCAATGCTGTGCAATCAACTGTGTGTGTGTCATCAGTGCAGTGGATGATGGTATATGTAGTCCGGGGTGATATGCAACAGTGTGTAGTGCGAGAGTCAATGAAATGGGAAGGGTGACCTCTGATGACTAGCAGACGGAAGTTCATGGACCGGATTCGTGACACTATCTATCAAATACTATATAATATATATTTTTTTAATATTATATTTTATATATAATGCAATGAAATTCATACATTTTAAGTGTGGCTTAAGTGCCTAAATATTATTGGTGTTACTGTATATTTGTACAGTTATTAATATAATGTTAATTATGTTTAGATAAAATATGCATTTCCTTATGTATTCATTTGTATAACATTTTGTGAATGCTACAGTCAAACCTTGTAGCCTCAAGATCAGATATGACATATCCAATCAGGAAAATATTAGATTGGCTTTTTCCTGGATTTAACAGATGGTGTTTCCATTTTGAACTTTTTGCAGTAGAGCAGAAAAAAAGAGCTTGGAAAGTCAGGCTGTTTTTTCTCACATCACTGACACGAGCTGTGGCTTAGATGAAGAAGACGTGTGAAATAATTCTCCCTCGCAAATTTGCTCACCAAGAGATGCTGAGCCAAAGCAGGGATGAGAGACCTGCTGCATAATATCACCAGTCTCCCAAACTGAGCGCTGAAATCAGACGCATTAGCTGTTGATTATTGCCCTACATTTTCAAAATTCAGACTGTTATTGTGAGCAAACCATGAATGTAAAGAGCAAACAGACGTGATTGGATTTGAATGTGGCTATTTTCACAATAACATATTAGCAATCAAATCTTATTATTTCTGCAGTGTGTAGTATGTATATTTTGTATAGTATGCAAATCGTCTGAATTATTTAACAACTAAATAAATAAATACATACATACATATGTGCATGCATTGAAATAAAAAAAACCTTACATGGTCAAACATTATGAAGACAAAGTATGGACAGTTATTGTGGGATTTTGGTTGTTTTTTAATACTATAATAATACTAATAATAAAGACAACAAAAAAACCTAAAATATAACCATAATAATAATAATCCAAACTAAATAAATAATACATACAACGGAATACGTGAATGCATGAAAAAAAAAAAAACCTTACACGTCCATTTCAAGAAAACTATCATTATCTACAATTTTTACTATCATTTTATCATTGGTTAACGTTTAGGTTAACTGTTATTTATCTATTATATATATTATATATAGATATATATATATATATAAGATTATTGACTTTAATAGTGTGGGTGTGTGTGTGTGTGTGTGTGTATGTATTAGAGTATATATATATATATATAAAATATAAACATTCAAATGAACATTATTACATTATATTCATATAATGTGTTAATGGTAATTTCAAAGAACATTAAAACAATTATATGAATATAAAAATATATAAATGTGGGGTAAGGTTTTTTTATAATCAATATTATAACATATAGTATAATTATTTAACAATATGATATGCTAATTTTTACAATTAATTTAATTCTAAAAATAAAAAAAAGATTTTAAATTGACATGTATAAATTGATAACAGGATGGCACTTATTGAATTAAACATGCAAAGTCGTGTGACAAAAATGCAGCATATACACATATATATACAGTATGTAGAACACAGTGTACACTGGGTAGTAGGCTAGTGTTCCATCTAAAATTGCATTAGGTGACCCATACACCACCAGCCGTCCGTGCCCCATATCTGTGACATCATGTACCTAATTTCCTTCCCAAAAACGACAGACCTGGCTCGCCCACGTCGCCACGAGCAGCGAGGACAACTAGAGAAAGATCACAGTTCAAAACTAGTCAGACGGAAAATATGGAAAACAGGGGCGGCGGTCAGTGCATCTCACCCCCCCGATGCAGCAAGCTGCCACAGTTTGACTGACAAACTGACTTTTGGAGAGGCCCGTGCCCATTCTAGTCAGAGTTTATTGAAGGTGATTTTGATCTCCTCTATGCGGCCACAGCAGTAGCTATGCCATCTGTCACCTTGATTGCATGGCGGTCTCTCTGGGGGGAGTGCTATGGCTCCTGATCGTTTACAGATTGCACTGCTTTCTCTTCCATAAGGACCACATGCACAGAGCCAGATGGTGGGTATACACGGTTATTATGAGTCTTTATCTCTGTGCAGGAAGGAGTGGAACCATTAGGCCTCCCTCAGGATCTCCACTCCTCTCTGCAGCCATGCTGTTCCTCCCCAAATACAGTCTTCTTCAGCTGTCAGCGTCCTGCGCGCGCCACTAATAAAAAACAAACAACAATGCGCTCACGCTGTTTAATATGAAGGTAAACACGGGAACGCGCGTTTGCGCTTTGTTTTCGTCTGGAAATAATGAGAGTTGTTGAAGGCTTTGCAAAATCCTGAGGATCCGTGTTGATATCAGTTGCCATGGAAACTGTGACATCAAAGGTTGGCATAACAAGCCGGTTGGTTATTATGGGAATGAATGTTTTGTCCAGTCTAATACGGCCTTTGGTGACTAGCAAAATATAGTTTAAATATCACAAATAAAATCACCAAACATCATGACCACATTAAAGAAGGACTAATTTTGTTATGCATTTGTTATAAGGGAAATAAAATACATTCGTGCTTGAATATAAAACTGAATTTGGTTGAAAAAACTGAATTGAAATGAAACTAAAGTGTGTTTAGTTTATTGTTTTTCTTTTTTTAAAAAGCAACATAAACAGATAGCTTAAAGGGGTCATATGATGCGGCTAAAAAGAACATTATTTTGTGTAGTTGGGGTAATGAAATGTGTTTATGCGGTTTAAGTTCAAAAAACACATTATTTTCCACATAATGTACCCCATTTTTAACAATTTTGGTTTTATTTTTTCTCATCTATGCCCCGCCTTTCTGAAACGCTGTCGATTTTTACAAAGCATCGGTCTGAAAAGACAAGGTGTGCTGTGATTGGCCGAATACCTCAAGCGTGTGACGGAAATGTTACGACCCTCACATACTGTTGATGATGCCGTCAGGCCGGAGCGATGATTCAAAAACATTAAAACCCATTATAAACGAGGCATTCGTTGCATCCAGTGGGGACATAATTACAGATTATAATGACTTATACTGTCTTTTTCGCGTTGCGTTGCATTGCATCGTGCTGCATAAACATAAAACCATGTCTGCATTTGTGATCGGAGAAATTACAAACAACAAGCCTACTCTACACTGCACAAAACTCGCGTTTGAATCATCAGTGGAAACGTACTTACAGTCTGTGAGTCAGAACAGCCGGCATTGTAGTTACTCTACCAGGATCAGGAAACAGTCAAAACATAAAATGCGCTGCACACATCTGAATATTTGGTTGAAGTGTTCTGGAACAGTGTTGTAAATACAACTTAACCACTGATTTCTAGTCGTGTCCTCTTTTGGAAGGCCAAACAAAGTAGTTTCGCTTTCACAACGAAACACAGCATCAAACACGGTGGACCTAGAGTGAGCAGAGGCGGGGGGGCTTGAGAACGGCGCGGCCAGCGGATCCGACGAAGGAGCGGCAACCACATATGACGACCCCGGGATGGGAACTCGTTATCCACGGTGTAGTGAATGAAAGTCAATCTGGCGATCCACAGCGCAAAGTGTTGTATTTCCTCAGCAACCAGCACAAATCAGCTCCAGGCATGACAAAGCAGATATAATCCTCTTTTGGAAGACCAAACAACGTAGTTTCACTTTAACAACGAAACACACAGCACCTTCACGAAATGGCGGCAGCAACAAAACTACAGCGAAAATAAAAGTTACGCCATCTTTCTTTGCGTGAACTGGGCGGCTCTGGCGTATGAAAATCTCCCAGGATAGGGAGTAGTATTGGGGGGCGTGTTGGAACAGCCGTTTTAGGTAGTGTTTTGGTGAATCTGAAGTCTATAAAGAATATCTCTTGGATTTGAGACTTTAGTCTTTGCAAAAATTTACAGATCTTCTTTATGCACCAAAAGCTTGTAACACTCCAAAAAGAAAGGAAAAACTGAAATCGCATCATAGGACCCCTTTAAAAAAAAAATGTATTGAAAAATAAAAAAAGGAAAAATATTTTCAAATGAAACAAAAGTTTGTTTGGTTGTATTTTTTTGTTTTGTTTGTTTTCAAAAATGAGATACGGCAACATGTAGTTTAATTATCAAAAATAAAATCACAAAACACTATGACAACATTAAAGGACCAATTTTGTTATGTATATTACAAGAGGAAATCTCACAATATTCCCTGTTCGAATATAAATTGATGATATTTTGCATGAATTTTTTTTTTCAAATGAAGCAAAAGGTATTATTTTTTTATTTTTTTATTTCTTTCTTTTCATTTGGCATGTTGAGCCATTGGCCATAGGAGCGTTATTCAAGTGGCACTGCACAGACCGATCGGTGTAGGACATCAAAGTACCGCAAGAGCGATTCAAAAGCATGAGGAGCCGTCTGCTCTCTATAGCTCTTGCGGGACTTTGATGTCACACACCGATCGGTCTGATGGTGATAATCCGCTTCAATTCGAACAAGCCTAATGATTCAATGGACCATTCATAAAGAACCACTTACTTCACTCCTGAATGAATCAGCCATCTGACGGTCAAATGAAGGACTAAATGAATCGATGATTAAAGGGGTCCTATGATGCTGCTAAAAATAACATTATATTGTGTATTTAGTGTAATGAAATGTGTTCATGCGGTTTAAAGTTAAAAACCACATTGTTTTCCACATACTGTGCATTATTGTTTGTCCTCTATGCCCCGCATTTCTGAAACGTGTAGAGTTTTACAAAGCTCATCGGTCTGAAAAAAACGAGGTATGCTGTGATTGGCCAGCTATCCAATGCGTTGTGATTGGCCGAATACTTCAAGTGTGTGACGGAAATGTTACGCCCCTTACCATAATGTGATGCCGTGTCCGGCCGGAGCGACGAGACAAAAACATTAAAACCCATTCCAAACGAGGCATAGGTTGATCCAGTGGGGGGGGGGGGGGGGGGGAACATAATTAATGAGTATAATGACTTTACGGTCTTTTTGCGTTGCGTGCATTGCATTGCATCGCGCTGCGTAAACATAAAACTCTGTTTGCATTTGTGATCAGAGAAATGACAAAAAACAAGCGCTACTTTACACTGCTCAATACTCGCGTTTGAATCATCAGTGGCAATCCTTTAAATGAAAACGTACTTACAGACTGTGAGTCAGAACTGCCGGTATTGTAGTCTAACGTTACTCTCCCAGGATCAGTAAACAGTCCTCCATAAAATGTGCTGCACACATCTGGATATTTGGGTTAAACTGTTCTGGAACAGTGTTTTGTGAATACAACTTAACCACTGATTTGTAGTCGTGGTCCTCTTTTGGAAGGCCAAACAAGTAGTTTCACTTTCACCACGAAAAACACAGCGGCCTAGCGTGAACAAAAGCCCCGGCTTAGCGTGAGCTGAGGACGGGATAGAGTGAGCTGAGGCCAGGCTAGCGTGAGCTGAGTATGGAATCCGCTCATCCCGGTGAAAGTTTGAAAAGTTTATGTATTTCCTCAGCGACCAGCACAGATCAGCTCTAGGCATGACGAAGTGGAATTCGTCCTCTTTTGGAAGGCCAACCAAAATAGTTTCGCTTTCACAACGAAAAACACAGCGCCTTCACGACATGGCTGCAGAGTCAACAATACTACAGCGAGAATAAAGGTACGCCTTATTTCTTTGCGTGAACATCTGGGCGGCGGTATGCAACTCTTCCCCATAGGAGGTAGATATGTGGGAGCGTGTTAGGAACGAGTCTTTTTCGGTGGGTGTGGCTGACCGGAAGTTTTATAAAAGAATATCTCTTGATTTTAGATTTAGTTTGGCAAATGTAAGATCTGTCATATGCACCAAGAGCTTATAACAACTTCCAAAGAGAAAGTTAAATTGATTTGCATATAGGACCCCCTTTAATCATTAGACTTTACCACACCTACTGACAGTTTTAGTTTTTGATTTAGAGGTATCATAATAAAGAAATAATTTCATATTCCATAGTAATAATTATAACCTGAAACATGAATTTTATTAAAGGTATAGTTCACCCACCCAAAAATGACAATTGTGTCATCATTTACTCAACCTCATGGTCCAAAAGAGTATATGTAATAAATTTCATGTTGAATCAAACAAAATATTTCTTTCCAAAGCTACTTTGTGTAATGTCTGTTTGATGCTTTACACAACAATTTAAACTCTTTTGGGAGTAATTTCTCAGCACAATTTGACGTAGCGATTAATTTGTGATAATTAATCGCACATCATGTAATTAATTAGTTTAAAATTATATATATCCGAATATATATATATATTATATATATATATAAGATATATATAATATATATATATATATATATATATAATACTATCTATACAAGGGAAATAATAATTCCGCTTGAATATAAATGATGATATTTTTCATGATTTTTTTTTAAAGCAAAAGTTTACCATAAAATAGTTTATCACACAAAAAAAATATCCAAACATAATGGCACATTATTAAAAAAGGACTAATGGTAACACTTTAGGCATAGGGAAAACTTATTCACTATTAACTTAGAGTTTTTCCTAATTTGCTGCTTAGTAGAGTTGTAATAGGTATGGGGTTGGATTAAGGGATCTAAAATGTGGTCATGCAGAATATAGAATAGATATGTCTATAGGTACTAATAAACAGCCAATATGCGAGTAATATGTATTCTAATAAGCAACTAGTTAATAGTAAGCATAATTCCTTAAAATAAAGAGTTACTGGACTAATTTTGTTATGTATATTGCAAGGGGAAACCTCACAGCATTCTTTGCTTTAATATAAATTTATATTTTACATGAAAAATAGTATCTTCAAATGAAAAAAGTTTATTTTCAAAAATGAGATATAGCAAAGCACAATAGCAAAATTTTGTTTAATTATCACAAATAAATAACAAAATGTCATGACCACAATAAATAAGGACTTTTGTTATTTTGTTGTGTACATTACGAGGGGAAATATCACAACATTCCCTGCTCGAATATAAATCGACAATATTTTGCATGGAAAAAAATTCACACAAAAAAGTTTTTGTTTTTGTTTCTTTTTCTTTATTAATTTCTTCTAAAAATGGGACTAAAATAAAAAAAATCTAACAAAGTGTTTCTCTCCAACAGATGGTTTAATATCTGCCTCTTTTAGTAAAAGTCATTGGGCATAAAAAGCCACATTCTGCACATTCAAAACAGCCTGGTATGAAATGATGGCAGGCAGTATGTGTTCCAAACCCAGACATATGTAGAAGATGACCAGAAGGGTAAAGGACAACGTGCAGAAAGAAAATAAGACATGTGTACAATCAATGCATATTTTTCATGCTTGTTTAGAACTCTGAGTTCATTTGCAATACCATCCAGCGAAGCAAATTAGACAATTTCACACTGAGCAGTCCAATTCTCAGAGACGAACGCTACACACACATCTAGCATGCCAATGTCATGTCACAACACAAAGCAGACTTTGTGAGAGATCCTGAGTCTTAAAGGGTTAGTTCACGCAAAAATGAAAATTCCGTCATTAATTACTCACACCTCACTCACACGGAGGAGACGAATTGTTGAATAAAGTATTCTCGTAGCTTTGTAAAACGGTTGAATGTTTGGAACAACATGAGGGTGAGTAATTTTCATGTTTTTAGTGAACTATCCCTTTAATAGAAAAGATCAGAAAGAGAAGTTAAAAATGGTCAGCAAATATCTACTTAGAAATGTCTAAAATTTTTATATAATATTTGATGCAAAGAAATAATATGCAAAACATGAAAAAACAAGTTTGGCACTTCTCACAATTTAGAAACAAAATGGTCTTTTTCTGTCAATAAATATAAAAAATAATAAAATAGAACGAAACATATATATATATAGATATATATATCTATATATATATATATTATATATAATACTGTTAGGTATTATTTATATAAAATATCCATAGTTCTCAGAACAGAACAACAACAAAACATTTTGGATTTTGGATTTTGAGACCCCAATTGTAACATATTCATAGAAAGTGCAGAATGCAACAGAAAATCTGTTTTGACAGTAAACAGAGTGGCGTCTTGACAGCCTCATAAACCTAAGCTACTTTACTTGGTTCATTTCATTTTCAAGTAAAGTCATATTTGGCCCAGCTCAGAGGGAATAAACAGTGTGGAGACCTTGCGCATGTCATTGTTCTTTGCTGTTCCTGATTTCCTGTCCCAGGGCAATGTGGCAATATGTTGCGTTGTTTAGGACAACGCGGCTCCATCTGTGAGGCATGAAGAGCCATGTCAGGCGTCGCACAGGTCACAGTGACACAAGCCTGTGGTCATAAATGTGCACACATAAAGCCATTTCAACTTCCTATGCTCATCTATGCCCCTAACACAAAGTCTCACCATAGCTGAACAGCATAATTCACTATTGTACAATTCACACTACTGTTGAATTAAATGTCTTTTTGCACTAATAAAACGTTTTTATATAAAATATTTAAATGTGTAATAATTTATGTTAATGCATTACTAAAATATCAAAATAATTTTTAAATATTATATGTATCTGTTATTGTGAAGTAGGATTTTTCTTCTGCATCTCATCCAAACGCCTTTGCATAGTCAAAACGTATTTAAAGGGGTCATATGATGCGGTTTCAATTTTTCCTTTCTCTTTGAAGTGTTACAAACTCTTGGTGCATAAAGAAGATCGTAAAGTTGCAAAGACTAAAGTCTCAAATCTAAAGAGATATTCTTTATAAACGTTAAGAGTCAGCCACACCCTCCTTAAAAACGGCTCGTTCTAACACGCCCCCACATCCCTACATAACTATGTGAGAAGATTTGCATAACGCCACCCAAACTTTCACGCAAAGAAAGAAGGCATAACATTTATTCTCACTGTAGTATTGTTGCCCGCCGCCGCCATGTCGTAAGGCGCGGCTGTGGGATCGTTGTGAAAGCTAAACTATTTTGTTTGGCCTTCCAAAAAAGGATGATATCGCTTCATCTTGCCTGGAGCTGATCTGTGCTTGTCGATGAGGAAATACATCAACTTCGCGCTGACGATCGCTGGATCGGCTTTCACCGTGAACAAAGCGGAGTCCAGCCCAGGGTCATCACATGTGATTGCCGCAAGCCCGCCGGACGCTCCTAAGTCGAATCCGCCGGCTGTGCCGTTCTCAAGCCCACTGGCCTCCGCTCATATAGGACCCCGGCCTCTGCTCACTCTCGCGCCGCCACCGCTAACTCAAGCCCACCTGTGGGTGTGACGCTGTGTTTCATTGTTAAAGCGAAACTAATTTGTTTGGCCTTCAAAAGAGGACACAACTAGAAATCAGACGTGGTTAAGTTGACTTACAACAATGTTCCGACAGTTCACCAAAAATATTCCATGTGTGCAGCACATTTTATGGAGGACTGTTTATTTTTATCCTGGTAGAGTAGACTACAATGCCTGCTGTTCTGACTCACAGATTGTAAGTACGTTTTTTTATATTTAAAAGATTTGCCACTGACGATTTAAACGTGAGTTTTTTTGAGCAGTGTAGAGTAGTGCTTGTTGTAATTTCTCCGATCACAAATGCAAACAGGGTTTTATGTTTACGCGGCGCGATGCAATGCAACGCGTAAAGAGACAGTATAAGTCATTATAATCTATAATTATGTCCCAACTGGATGCACGAATGCTCGTTTATAAGGGCCTTTTATGTTTTTGAAAGTGCTCCGGCAATGAAGGGGAATAGTCACAGTATGGTAAGGGGAGTAACATTTCTGTTACACGCTTGAGGTATTCGGCCAATTAAAACGCACTGGATAGCTGGCCAATCAGCGTGTACCTCGCTTTTCAGAACGATGAGCTTGTAAAAATCGACGCGTTTCAGAAAGGCGGGCTTAGAGGAGAAACAATAATGTACAGTAGTGGAAAATAATGTTTTTTTTTTAACCTTAAACCGCATAAACACATTTCATTACACCAAATACACAAAATTAATGTTCTTTTTAGCAGATATATGACCATTTTTCAGCTGGTAATGGAGGCGTGAGCCGTGATAGATTCTAATGCCGTTTATATTAATGAAGGTTATTAGAAGAGAGCGAGAGAGACAGTACAAACAGCGAAAGAGAAAGACAAGAGAGAGAGAGAGAGCTTTTGTGAATTAGGCTACCTCTGTGCGTCCCTCACAGTGGTCGACACTATATAGGCATACCTTGATAAAAGCGTCAGGGCAGCGTGACAAAACTTTTGTGCAAACTGCGGTGACCGTAGTGTGAGTGTCCGAGCACTGTGATTTCAGTGATTCCTGTGTGTGTATAGGACTGTATGATAAATTTCCGTTAGTCCAGTTAACTATGCGAATAATATGGACGGTACTGCGGTCAAGAGAGCCGCTTGGCATTACGTGCGCCCGCGCCACGTTTCCGAAAATTAATTGCCCACCTCAGAACGTTCGTTCAGCCAATCAGATTCAAAGCTTCAACGGCCCAGTAGTATCAATATTATAGTAAGAATCTTAGACTTAATTAGGTGTGTAATAAATACAGTATATATAGAACATTTAAATATAATTTAATATGTAATAATAATAAGTAATACGTTTTAATTATATATATATATATAATCACACCACCCAACACACACACACACCCAGCTGCATCTCCAAAATTTGAATATGTGAAAAAGTTCGCTTTTGGAATCTAAATATATGAAAGTTTCACTTTTTGAAATAAGTTACAAAAAAAATAACTTTTTCATGATATTCAATTTTTTTAGATGCACCTGTATATAATGTATATTTATATCGATATACATAATTACACACACACCCACACCCACACACCCACACCCAAATACATATATAGCATAAAATGAAATGTAATATAGAAAAATTACGATATTTATATCATTTCATAATAATTAGTTCAAAATAGCAAGATTATAGAATACTTTAAATATAATTTAATAATTACTTTCATATACAAAAAACAAACCAATTTGATAATGTATAATATAATATATACAATACAGTAGATTACGTCAAGCATTATTTTTCCATTTTACAATTAACTTTACATCTCTGTTGCTGTTGCACATACTGTATATGTAAATATTTAGACATACCCTCAATAATAAAGACAAAACCTGACCCACAAAAAAATAAAAAAGCACATGCCAAATGCGTAGTACAACCCAAAAATAACCATCACAAAAAGAGGGTCAACTGCCCCTTTAGGGCACCGTGTTTACCTGAACTGGGACCAGGTTCAGATCTGTGGGTGGCCATGGAAACTGCCATGAGCACATTGCAGAAACAGAACCACACCAGACTGAGGATGTCACCCAGAAAACAGCAATGAAATTAACTTCTGGTGGCTGAGACTGCTCACAAATCTTTTGGCACAAGCAGATTCGGAGTAGGTTTTTAATAGGCAATGAATGTTTGAAAATAAAAATGGAATCAATACTAAAACAGTACTAAGTACTACAAGTGTGTGCCATTTACATGTGCTTAACTTTGCCAAGATTTACACGAAAACCAACCTGCATGTCCCAGCTTTTGCAGTTGGTAGTGTACATGCTTTCAGCACATAACAGGATTAATAAATAAAATAATAATATTAAATCCCCTAACTCAAAGTATTAAACTTCAGTATATAATTTATCTATTTGTTATGTGCTATGGACATGAATGATACCTCAAATCATATCAGACTTACGATTTTCATTGGATGAATAATAAAATGGACTTATAGAGTGATTCAAACCACATCTACAAACCAGAGACTTTGGTTTGGACTCTTTTAGACCAAGCACAACTCATTTTTACAGCAAATCTAAAAATCTAGTTTGAAAAAGATAAGAAAGTGAAGAAGGGATCACTCAAGATCCTTCACACCAGAGAGCGTGACAGCCTTGCTCAGAGGAGCTGAGTTACTTAGGAGAAGCTTTTCCATATATTTGCTCTGGAATGGACTCATGGTGCACACATACAGTCTAAGCCTCTCTCGTCTCTCTCACCCCTCTGCATCAATCTGTTCCCAAGCTGTTCCCACATTTTGGTGAATTTCCCAGGCTAATTCCTTGGCACAGACAGAGCAGAAAGGCTGATTACTTCAGTGTGAACCCCACAAGCCTTTCCAAGCCTCTGAAATTCATGCGTTCAGTGGACGAGCGTCTCTTCTTTGCCTGCTTTAGGAAGCCTGTGGAATGTGCGGGGCACAAATTTTGATTTTCCAAATATAATTACAAGCCACCAAACAATCTGTGTTTCTTATCATTTACATTCCTGCTGAACCTAGCGTTTTACAAAAATACAGCAAAATATGGGATTTTAAATGTAAATATTCCTTGTTCTTTTTAATATATGCATGCATGCACAGGTCAAAATGGCCGTTTCATAGACTTTACTGACACAGTGGCATATAAGCAACAATTTGGAGTGCGATTTTCAGTCAGACATAATTCATTCATTATATGAGCAAAAGAATTCAATAATAGTAATCAGCTGGTCATGTGATCTTAATATGGTGGCATTGTGTCAACCTGCTTCATGTAGAATAAAACAGGTTTTATTATGCTACTGATTTGACTGGAGTGCATCGCAGCTAAGCATACATGATTTTAAATATTTTATCAAAATATTGTTCAAATCAATTGTTTAATTTTTTAAGGGTAAAATTAAAACAAAATCAAAATATTATTAATTTCTTTAAGGGGAAAATAAATAAATAAATATTTTTTCACATTCAGAAAGTAAGTACAACCAACACTTAATCCAAAACTCACTTATTCTGAATCTATTCTCTAACTCCACTGTCAATTTATTCTTTTTTTTCCTCTCATAAATTACAGTGTGTGCAGATATTACGAGGCCGCAGGACAGCTGTGTCCCATCAAAATATGTGATGGTTGCTGATTTCCTACAGCACATGGTCATCAGGCCAAATCTACAGCCAGTAATTAGGGAGATGAAATGTTTAATTGTGCCTTCATTTTGATAAAATTTATCTGTCATCCATCCTATAATCAGCCATTATGCTCACAAATCAATGTCAGTAGATTTCAGCAGGGATGCATTCACCATTCTGACAGACATGTCTGCATGTCACGTCACTGCTCTCAGATGACATTCCTGCCTCTTCATGACCTGCTGCTGTACATGGTGATCCTGTGCTATCACTTATCACAGATCAACCTTAAGAAATGCAGGTGGCTTCTTTAACTGACAAACTGGATTATCGTACTAAACTGTATTAAATGTAAATTGCATTTTTTAGTATGTTTATCTGGTTTACTTAACATCCAGAAAGCAATAACTATATGAATTTCTTGAATTAGGATTTCTTGAATTAAGATTTTGTATTTCCAATTTCTTGCAAAAGGGCAAGAAAAGCTTAAGTAAAAAAAAATATACAAAGAAATACAAAATAAAAAAAGTGTATTTGTTTCTTTATTTTCATTTAAATCTTAATATCTTAGGCAGATTTGCTTATTAACTGAAAGTATCTTGATTTCTCTGAAATTATGTCTTAATATTTTAGATTTAGGCAAAATGAAAATAGAATAAATAAAATTTATTTGTTTATTTACTTATTTATTAGTGATTTATGTATTTATTAAGTTATTTACTTATTTATTTACAGTTTTCCTCTGAAACAAAGTCTTAACATTTTAGCTTTAGGCACAAAAACAGGATAAATAAAAAGTATTTATTTACTTTTTATTTATTATTTATTATTACAGTCTGCTGAAAATAGGTCTTAATAGCTTATGCAATTTCTCTTCTCAAACAAAAGTATCTTTTAGTATCTGGGACCTATGGCAGAAAGAATGTGGGAAACTTGTTTGAAAACAGTCATTATTTTTGCAGTTCTGTCTAATGCCACTAGATGGAGTCTGTGGCTCTTTTTATTTCTCTTATATATTCCTTTTTCTTCTTTTGACAGATGTTGACGGTACACAAAGACAGAAAATGATTGCATTTAAATTATAAAATGATTGCACTGCTTTTCAAACCTGTATTCCTCGAGTATGCTAACCGCTAGGTCACGGCTCTAACACTTTGCGACTCGTTTTGGATGACATTAATCTGAAACAATGCATGAAACATGACTAAAATCTGCTGCTAAAAGGCAGTACCTCTTGAAGTGATGTCACCAACACCCAATCAGAGCAACTAACTCAATTACCCTCCACACATGCTACAGCACAGGAAGTTCTTGTTTCTGAGGGACAGAATCTATCCATCCTCTGTCAGCTCGACATTATGGACAAATGGACAGATGGACGGAGGAGGCAGAGGAGTGGGAGAAGGTCACTAGGAGAAAAACAAAGCTTTTCATGCCGCATGATGGAGTGTGATATTTCTAAGCAAAAACCACAGCTCTGCCAAGAGCGTCCCAGCCAAGCTCTGCCGAGCTTGTAGCAGTTATCAATGACAGCATGCTTGAGGGGGCACCCGAAACCCAGCGGAGAAATGGAGGAACATTTAATGCCTTCAACTTCAGTTTATAAAGAAGATAGCAGCATTCACGGATCTTTGAATCTGGGGAAATCAAATGGAAAACATTGCACTGAAATGCACACCAAGTAAAATGTGTTTGCTCAATGCTCATTTGTTCTGTGTTCAACAACTTGTTAACCAAGCCAATGAGCGTGTAAATTCAGTTCTTCTGACTGAAACAAACCTATATATTTAATTTGTTAATGTGACACTGGAGAAAAATGAAAACATTTCCTCTGCATTGCTTTATAACAATTGACATTTTACATTTTAGATGCTTGGAAGTGAAATGTCAATTGTTATAAAGCAATGCAAAAATGGTAGTAGAAATCGTCTGTATTTATATTTTATACTGTTCTATCTGCCATAGTTTTAGATTCTAAACAGAGTTAAATGCTTTGTTCCTGAAGGAATCAGCCATTTGAACGAATCTGTTGAAGCTCAATGACTCATTCATTCATTAACAATCACTTGTTGCCACCTACTGGCGGTTTTAATTTCACATTTTGACAATTTTGTTCATGTTTTAAATCATTTCAAATATCAGTATTCAACGTTTTATGTTAAGAACAAAACATTATTTATCCATCTGTAACTGCAGGTTAAATGCATCCATGTCCCCTCTGAGATACATTAAACTGTGCGAATACATCTAAATGCTATTTCAGATGCAGATTCCAGAAATGTTTTCTTATGTTGGAATGAAAGACACATATTTATTTGCTTCTTTTTCATTTTGCATTTACTTGTACTTTTACTTTCAATACTTAAGTACATTTAAGATTTAAAAAATACTTTTCGTTTTTAAGTACAATAAATATCACATACTTAAGACTTTTACTCAAGTAATATTCTAAAAGGTGAATTCAACTTCTACCAAAGTCATTTTCTGGTAAGATATCTGTACTTTTACTTGAGTATGGCTTTCAGGTACTTTATACACCACTGCACTAGAGGCAGTGTGTGGATCGTTTCTATTTTATTTTGGGTCTCTTTCTACTTTTTTATTGATATAGAAAGCAGAAAAATGTTTGCATTTCAAATAAAAATTATAAAATTATTGCACTTAAGCCATTTTAAACTCTTTTTGAATGTTTATGTAATATTAATTAATACCATTTAATTAGTAGAAATCTGCTGTTGATGGTTGGTCTAAATAAAAAATAAATAAAAAAATTACCCTGCATGTGTTGCTTTAAACAATTGACAGTATAGTTTACAAGCAGGAATTGTGGGAGTCTGCATATTAATGAGCTCTGTGCTTCCCAGGAGGAGTCGCCCACTCCCTGGAGAATTCTGGGTGATTATCATGCGTTCAGTCCTGCCAGTAATTCACCCCATGTGCCACATGAGATGCATCATTACAAAAAGTAAAATAGGGCATCAGATCTGGGGCAAGACTCCAGGAGTGCAGCTTTACAATCACAGAGTCCAACTGCTCCCCTCCACATTCACTCTGCCATAATTATCTGTGTGGATTTTTCTAACTTCTGCAATGATAGAACATTCTGCTTAACATGTGGCACCCATAATAATTAACACAAAATTAACACATATCATTTTATAGCCCTTCTGCTGCCAAGCTTTGCCAAAACGGGCCCCTTGTTTGTGCAGTGATCTCTGGAGCGCTTCATCACGCCCACCCTGCTTCAACATGTCTTACTCTGACAATGATTTGGAAAGACAGATCCTTGAAGCTGTACTCAAGAACAGTGCAAGTGTTTTATCCAACCCTGTCCTAGAGGTCTTTCAGGTTGGTATATATACAAAGTGCTGTTAAGACAAAAATGTATGATGAATGATGAACAATGATGGATCACATATAGGTAGAAGGACCGCTGAACTATATTACTGCTTGTCTCACATAGCCAGACTTCTACTGGTATAAAGCCTGCTCCACTATATATTCACTATATTCTGGCCAAGAACCACCCACTTACAGGAAGAAATCATCTGACTGACATACTAAGCCACCAACAATCATTTTGTATATTTTTAAATGCTGTTAGGGGAGGGTGCATATAATAGTATTTGTTTTAATGAATTAATACTTTTATTTAAAAAGTACACATTAAATTGATCATTTATCAAGTAAAAACATTTCAAATGTTACAAAAGATTTATTATTTCAAATAAATGCTAGTCTTTTCTCTATATTCATCAAAGAATCCTGAAAAATTTGTATTATGGTTTCCACAAATATGTTAACTATTTTCAGCACTGATAATAATAATAAAAATGTCACATCATAATAAGCTTCTTGAGCATATTAGAATGATTTATGAAAGATCATGTGACACTTTATACTGGAGCAATGATGCTGAAAATACAGCTTTGCCATCATAGGAATAAATGAAATTAAATGTAATAAAAAATTATAATAAAAAAAAACTGTTTTAATTCTTAATAAAATAGTGAAAATATTTTCACAATATTACTATTTCACTTTGATGTTGTATTAAATCATGCTGATGGTGCTTATAAAAGATTTAACAGTACAAATGTGACAGTGAAACATGTAAAACTTCTAACCGCAATATAGTTAAACATATTTAGTATCACTGAGTCCTGTATCTATAGTTTTTATTACGGAAACAGTTGTTATTTTTCTATTTACCATTTTCAGTGTTGTTTCACTGTGGTTTGTTGTGCATTTTTGTCATTTTAGTAAGTTTTTTGGGAGGGGGGGTATATACTGTAGTCTGTAGAGTTTTATTAATTTTATTTATTATTATATTTTAATTATTAGTTACTTTAAATTTTAGTTAACTTTTTTTGTAATTTTGTTGTGCATTTTTACCATTTTGAGTAGGCTTTTTTTCCTTTTTATGTCTGTATAGTTTTTTTCCCAGTTTTCATTTGAGTTATTTTAGTACAAGTTAAACTAAAATTAGAAATGTTGCCTGAACATTTAAATATTGTATTTGATTTCACTTAAAGTTTATCTTATTAAAATAACAAAATAGTGTTTTTTATTGGTTTTAATTTTAGATCCAGTTTTAGTTAACCCTGATGATTGAATGATTACAGGAAAAAAGTGTGTCTAAAATTATGAAATTTTGCATTTGTTTGGCATATTTCTCAAGTACCGGTATTAAGCTTTATGAACATTCTAAACATAATCCACATATCCCACTCTATAAACCATTACTAAACAAGCTAATGAAATGAGAATCGGTGCTGAGAGAACTACTGTATAGGCAAATGTGAAATTGCATATGGTGGTCTTTTGCAGCTGGCAAGATAAAACACTTCCATTTCAGCTCTCTGTAACAGCAGGATGTCTTTTCAGTAGATCACAGAGAACAAGCCAGACTGGATTCACGCTACTGGGTCGAGTGAGCAATGACGCTCAGACACGTCAAACCTTTGTGGCCCTCACTCAGATGCCCCCGCTGATGGCAAGAACTACAAGGGAGGGAGTCTCGGTAACAAGGAACAAATCTCCCGCCCGTCCTTGATTTTTGTTCTTTGATTAAAGAAGAACATTTGTGATTTGCATTTTAAAATACGATGATCAAAAACAATTATCGCTCCGTCTGTATGTCTTACAACAAATGAATTAGATTATAAGCCTTCATGAACATCGGTTTCTTACAGCCTTGTTGCGCTGACAGTATTTGAAGTTTCCTGCGGTAACTTCATTACCAATATTTTGTCCAGAATTAGTGGAGCGTGCTGAAAATTGCTAATGACAGATGTTTCACCACTCTGTCACACTCCTTGTATCATTTGATTTGGAAAGCAACATACGGTGTTCTGGTCTATCAGTATGTCACAGACTGTCTGCAAACAGCTGGTCATAACTCAGTTCAGTGAAAACCATTACTTTCCAATGAAGTGCTGGAGACAGTCCAAATTGTGTTTTGGCATGGCCTCAGCCCCCTAACGCAGCCTGCTTGATGCTGCAGGTAGGGAGGGACAGAACGGGTGCCAGCATCTTCGGCTAAACAAAGCACACCGCTAGCAGGAGGGGACGCGAGTCGCCGGGAACGCTCAGAATGCTGCGACGTTTCATAAAGATGAATGTTTGAATGGGGTTTGATGAGGTGATAATATTTGACCTTTAAACAGAATGTGCAGAGAGAACATCATGCTGGGGAGCATGGGAAGGTCAAAGCCGTAATGTCAGCTCAAATGCTAAACATCTCCGATGGTTTGTTTCATTAAAGACAAATGTTTCAATCCAATAACAAAACTAAAAGATTAAAAAGACTAAAAGGATCTAAACTACAGCACTCTCTTGGTGTGAAAAATGAGAGTTATGTCCCATTCAGAACTGAACTTAGAATTAATTTCTGAATTTGATTAGCATAAAGGATGTAAAATTGAATTTAAATAGAATTAAAATTGCATTGCAATTAGAACTAACGTTCATGTAAAATATAGATCCAGAAAAATTAGATGATATTAAAGGGAATAATTCCACCATAAAAAATGAAAATTCTGTCATATTTTACTCACCCTCATGTCATTTCAAACGCGTAAGACCTTTGTTCATCTTCGGAACACAAATTAGATATTTTTGATAGAATCTGAGAGCTCTCGACCCTCCAATAGACAGCAAGGATCCTAACACGATCAAGGATCAGAAACGTAGCAAGGAGCTCGTTAAAATAATCCATGTGACATCAGTGGTTCAACGTAATTTTATAAAGCTACGAGAATACTATTTGTGCGCAAAGAAAACAAAAATAACAACTTTATTCAACAATTCAATTTTAACAATCTCCTTGCTACGTTTCTGAGCCTTGATCGTGTAAGAACCCTTGCTGTCTATGGGACGGTCTGAGAGTCCTCGGAATGCATCAAAAATATCTTAATTGGTGTTCCGAAGATGAACAAGGTCTTACAGATTTGGAACGGCATGAGGGTGAGTAATTAATGACTAATTTTAATTTTTGGGTGAACTACCCTGTAACAATGAGGTTGAATTAAAACCTTTTGATATTTGTACTACACATACAGTATATTTAAATACTTTAACCTTGACTTAATTTAATTGACAAAAATTTTACAAGATCTCATTTATCCCAAACTCCTCAAAATAGAGCTAATCATTGATATTTAATCAATAAAATAATAGACTCATTAAGTAATTTTTACAACATTGCTTTTGATGCCTTAAAATGTAGAAATGTAAAATAATATTAAATAAACAATAAAAATTAATAACCTTAAAAATGAACACAATAAAATTTGAATATATTATAATATTTATATATATATAGTATATTATAGTTTATATATCATTTTACAGTTAATTTAAACTTAACACTTAGTTTAACAAGAAACATTTGGGAAACAACAATGTATTCGATGTATACATAGGAATAATAATTCAAAATTAAGGATGTAATTATTTATGTTTCATATTTATGGATTAATCTAATTCCTGTTGACCATTGATTTTCTTTGAATTTCAATTCCGTATATTCCTCCCATATCTACATCTATAAAGTTGAAAGGAAGCCAATTTCTAAATTCTGACACTGGTCAAAACATGAATGTAGCTGTTACAAAAACTCTGTACATATTTAACAAGATATGTACCGTATCTTGAAGATCACAAATAACAATGGCATTGCCCTTGAGAGCAAAAAGGCTTTATTATTTGCTACTGCCACTTAACCGAAGCTTGAGGTTTGTTAAGCTAAATCTTCCATCAGTAACATCATCTGTAAGCTATTTACTTTCTTGTTATTTGTTGGTTTGACAACTGTAAACTGACAACTGTTCTATTAGCACCCCTCCAATAATGATGGCTTGAAGGTCAAGAGCAGTGTCTGATGTGTCTGAGCATTGTTAATTTCCTGTTTCAGTCCAGGATTTAAGTGCTTGTTTTTATTCAAGGCCCACAGTCCTTTCTCTGCCCCTTGTTAGCATTGTGGGTTACAAGACTGACAAAATAGATGGAAATTGCATTAATGAATGTTTGCTGCTGTGAATGAGTGAATTCACATGGATAAGTGTGACCCCCTCTTTTCCTTGCTGTTGATTTCCTTTCTGAATTACTGTGATAAGTATATGTGTCTATTCTGAGCCATGTCTCCAAATACATGTTCTCCTCTCACACTAGGAATCATGATCCCTCACAAGTGATATCATTGTCATATTTATCCTTTTATCATGTTTATCTGCACATGCTTGATACATATACAGTTAAAAACAATAATAAAAAGTGATGATGACTCCAAATAAAGTACAACTCACTTATCCTGACACCTCTATGTCTACTGTAAATTATGTGATTGCTATCATGTTTTCCACAAAATATTGCATACAAAATCAGAATTACAGATTTAAAATGATTCACTCCTTAATTAGCACATTTTCTATCAATACAAAACTTTTTAGACTTCATGTAAAACTATGTTAAAGGGGTCATATGATGCTTTTAAAAAACTTTATTTTGTGTATTTGGTGTAATGCAATGGGTTTATGCGGTTTAAGGTAAAAAAAACATAATTTTCCACATACTGTACTTATGTTTCTCATCTACATTAGATTACATTAGGTGTGATCTGATTGGCGCTATCCAATGTGTTGTGATTGGTCGATACCTCAAGCGTGTGACGGAAATGTTACGCCCCTTGCAGGACGAGACTCAGTCTAGCTGCTCTGCTCGTGCACATCCCATCATCGGTTCTCTTTTAGCTGTTCAGTCCATGTAATGTTAGGGGTAAACTGAAATAACTCGGGCTATGGTTTATTTCACGCGGAGAGGGTTAGTCAGTGTCAGGCATGTTTATAACTAAACGAAATAACTAAGTAATTGTGGATTAGTGCGTCTGGCGACGCGAACCATTTCAAACGATCAGTTTGATTGGGAACTGGTGTGATCCTGTTAAATCGAACGATTCGTTCACGATCCGGACATCACTAGACGAGACAAAACCAATAAAACCCATTACAAACGAGGCATTTGTTGCATCCAGTGGGGACATAATTACTGATTATAATGACTTATACTGTCTTTTTACGTTGTGTTGGAGTAGCGTGGATGCCTAACATAAAAACAGGTCGGCATTGTGATCGGAGAAAACGACAAACAACCAACCTTCACTCTACCTGCTCCAAAACTCGGTTGAATCATCATGGCAAAATATGTAAATATAAAAAACGCGACTTACAGGATGGCAGTACAGAAGCTGCCAGACTGTCCTTGCCAAAAGTTGGAACTTGCCCCACTATAGAAAAGCCTTTGTCCACAGAACGCATTAGGTACTGGTTACGAAAAAGTTCTCATCCATCCTCAATAAATGAATAGCACACATCTGAATATTTGGGTGGAAGTGTCTGGAACAGTGTTGTAAATCAACTTAACCACTGATTTCTAGTCGTCTCTTTTGGAAGGCCAAAAAATGTAGTTTCGCTTTCACAACGAAACACCGCGTCTCCATGACATGGCTGGCAGCCGCGGTGGGCGCAACAATACTACAGCAAGAATAAAAGTTACGCCTTTTTTCTTTGCTTGAACATTTGGGCGGCATATGCAAATCTTCCCACATAGTGATGAAGACATGTGGGGGCGTGTTAGAACCAGCAGTTTTAGGTAGGTGTGGCTGACTCTTAACTTTTATAAAGAAGATTCTTTGGATTTGAGATTTTAGTCTTTGCAAACTTTACAGATCTTCTTTATGCACCAAGAGCTTGTAACACTCTAAAGAGAAAAAATTGAAATCGCATCATATGACCCTTAAATAATATATGGAACAATATAATACTATATACTAAAAAAGTACAATTACTGTTATAATTTCTGATAAAGCTTTTGTAATATTATAAATAATTTTTAAAAGTCTGAAATGAGCTTAAATGCTCATTACCATTTATCTTACTGGAAATGTGAGCATTTGCACTTGGATTTCAAATTATGCAAATCAAATTATGTGTGATCTACTAGATTAGAAATATATTTTCCACAAAATACAGATAAAAATCAGAATTACAGATTTAAAACTATTCACTTTGCTTATAAGCTACCTTTAAAGGTATAAAGAAAAAATATAGAAGTAAAAGATTAGTCATCATGAGTCAGATGACTATCATCAATAGTCTCAAAATGTATACACAAAAGGAATGCACAATAACTGGCTGTACAATATTAATGTATTTCTTCCTTAGTGAAACATCCTTCGCGTTCAGCATTTGTAAAGGAAATTTTCTTGTACATTTTCTATCAATACAAACTCTTGCTTAAGATGAATTCTTTGCTCATTTTAACATTAATTTTTGTCTATAATATAATATATAAACTGTCAATAACTGCAATCATTTCTTAAATGCCAATTAGCAATCTTACTGGAAACATGAGCATTTGCACTTGTATACATTGTATTATTTTCATGTGCTTTTGACCCAGTTGCGTTAATGATTTACCCCATTCATGTGTAGTCTCATCTGTAGTCTCTCTCAAGCATAGCAGGACCATCTCTGTCCTGCCAATCAATGTGACATGCTCCAGGGATTTCCCTCTATTTCACACCGAGAATTTGCCATCATGCTTGCCTTGAAACAAAAGGTCACATTTATTATCAATAATTGGCTTTATGTGCTTAATCTGACAATTTTTTATTTATTTATTTCCAACTATCTTTCCTTTTTTTTATTTCCCCAAAATTGTTGACTGGGTATGTCCAATGCAGAGGCACGTATGCGCTCTTGGAAGGTAATCTAAAAGCGAGTTGGGCCATGACAAATGGGGACAGCTGGCCTAATTGAATCATTTGAGCTAAGACAGCTCAACTTGGTTATCCTCTCCGCTGCCCATAGTGATACTAGCGCAGGAATCATTAGCCATGAAATCATGTCTGCGTTCTCGGCCTGCATCCTTTATGACAAGACAGCCAGCACGGCCTGCCTTGGTTTTTTTTACACCAATGAGAGCCTTTAAGCACAAACCGTCTGAGTAGATGAGCAGGACCCATCCATCATGCAAACAAACTAGCTATGTGATATCATTCGCGTATCAGTTTTTCACATTTTTCATTGCATTTTTCATATAAATGCACCAGATGCATACTGATTCTACAGTTGGGGAGACTTGGAGTGGTTGTAATACAGGGTGAGTTGTAACAGTCAGTTTAACCACTAAGAAATTAGTCAAAGATCATGCAAAACAACTATCCTCTTAAAGGATTAGTTCACCCAAAAATGAAAAATCTGCCATTCTGTCAAAAGTGTCAGATTTTGACGTGCGTTTAACTTTTTGGGCCTTGAACGTGGTAGTTGCTTTGTTGTCTATGCAGGGTCAGAAAGCTCTAAGATTTAATTAAAAATATCTTAAATTGTGTTCCAAAAATTAACAAAGGTCTTATAGGTTTAGAACGACACGAGGGTGAGTAAATGATAACAGAATTTTCATTTTGGGTGAACTATCCCTTTCAGATGTATTAGCAAAGAAGTACAACAGATTTAAAATTGAAAAAAAATAAAACACTTCTAGGGGTCAATTTTATGAATGTTCACCAAAATGCTAAGTAAATAAATAAATAAAGTTATAGATTTAAAAAAAAATTTACAAATAAATGATACAGAGATTAAAGGGGGGGAAAAGTGTTAGAACCGTCACCGGTGACCTTGAGTTATTGAAACAACATTCCCATCAACCAAACAGATTTTAGGACCAACCTATTCAGATCTTTTATTTTGTAGGATCAAAATGTATTTAAATATATATATTCTATTATGAGCAATATAATCGAGGATTGGTTTATACAACAGTTCGACAGAGCATGTGTGTAATTAAACAAGAAACAATGGAGTGCCTAATAAAACCCTCTTTTGTGAGGAACTACTTCCTTCTGCCACGGAAGCTCAAGTTGACAGTTAAACATACGTTACTTTTAGAATTCGTATCAAGGGCATGTGCTGCTTCAGTTAGGTTATTAGTGAAAAATAATGAGGTTATAAGAGAGAAACAAAGCGGCAAGACGTGCATCCAAATGAGAGAGAGAGAGACCGCGAAGCTAGAAGTTTCTTCTTATATTAACTAACGTACTCAATGATTAGCTGAATAATTTTTTTAAATTAGCCCCGGCTAGAACAAGCGTGGTGATACAACATGTGAAAGGGCGTTCCTGTAGCTATAACCAGTACAATTTATATCACGGTTCTCAACCAAAATCAGATTGAGAAGCAAGAACGGACTGTTGTAGATATAATATATTACTATATATCTATATATATGTTTTTTTTTTTTTTAAAGGAATTATTCAGGAACAACAAAGGATGTTTTTTCAGGAACATGTCCTACTTGGGAAACATGTCATGTGACAACCCTAAACATCAAACCATGACTGTTTAATAGGAGTGTGTGTTGTGCACATTAAGCTATTTACCTTACAGATTGTGTTTGTTTCTCACTACCGTGTTTGATACAAAGCCTTCGGAGTTCAGGATAGTTCTGAATATGGAAACATGTAATCTCTTTTAACCACGTCACACTCCAGAGCTCATAATGAGCTACAATTACACTCATTCCTGCAGACCATTTGCTACTAATGTAATCAAGTGCGTTTCATATGCCACTCCATAGATCGGCTCCTCAGTGGCATGCCTCATGTCTCCAGACCTCCATTTCCAGGCCTGCATTCTCAGAAAAAAGGTACAAAAGTTGTCACTGGGTTGGAAATCTTTCACAAGGTACATTATTTACCTCAAAAGGATGCATATTAGAACCTTAAACGTATATATTAGAACCTAAATGACACTTATTAGTACCCTTTGAAAGGGTACCGAACAAGTAATATCTTTTGTACCTTTTTTCTGAGAGTGTGCCTCCCTTCCTTCCTCTCCTCAGCAGGCAGACTGCCACTGAAGACACAGCATCTCCGATCTCCCCCCTACGCACTGACAGCAGAGAGTCTGGGATCTGAATAGTATGGCAAGAACCGCCATGTTATCTGAGGACGCAAGGACCCTCGCAGTGTGGAAGTTCACTCATGACAGAGTGATTTAACGGTGCTGCGTGTGGGATCCCCCGCAACGTTCGGGTCAATTTCCATTTCGAGGGTGCGATGTGACCCCAATGAGACGCCTGCTTTAGCACCGTAGCATTAAATGGTGTCCCAGATTCCCCTGAGCATTGCTGTGCAGAGACCTCAATCTCACGGGTGAGCTTGACTGAAGACGCAGTCGACAGGGGTACATACACAAGCGTGCGGCCCCTGGGCACGTTCAAGGAAAATTTGCCATGTGCAATTATTGAGAGTTTTAAGATGACAGGTCTATTCCAGGTTTAAACCTAGAGCAGAGAGCAAAAGCGTACTGACAGTCATGTGAAAAGATGGAATTACCGCCATTCCTGCGCATTTTCGGATGACTTTCTCTATCCTCCTTTCTGCCTTCAGGGCTTCTGTGCAGTGTGCCTTTTGGATGTTTACACATCATTACCGGCATCTCTCTCAAAGTCCTGCAAAATTCACATGTGCATCAACAGCGGGAAATGAGTCAAGCATGAGAGAGTGGAACTAGTGCTGTAATGTTCACTTATTGAAGATGATACACCGCCTGACAGCGACACATCAGGGCATCCAATGTCAAGTAGTCATTGTTGTGTCATTTTATAGGGCCAATTTCAATAGTGTATAAAGCAGTCAAAATATATATTTGCATTTCCTGAAGATAAAAAAAACAGCACTTACCAGGCAACAAAAGAACAGTGCTAAAGCTGAAGCGTAAATTTTTTGGGCCATATATTACCAAAAGGAACTGCAAAAATAATCATTGTTATCGGACAGGTTTCCCAAACACTGCCAAATCTGCAACTGGCCAACAAACTCACGCTATTGGTTGAGCCAGTGCTACCAAATTGTAGTATTTCAACATAGAAAATTGCAAACTTCAGCTCTCAAGGTTAAGGTAAAATGATAAAGAAGTTGTAAATATATATACAAATACAGTATATTATAGAGGGGAAGAAAGATACTATTATACAACTATTTGTATATTAGTAATATACAATATGGTAATATGGTTTGATAAACAGACACAAGAAAGAAAATTAAGTGTGCAAATATGCAAACAAATAGACCTACCATAACAGTATGTAAATGTTATTAAAAATCGATGATGTTAGTTTAATCTTATATTTTTATGTGTCTTAAAAGGTTTCCACCTAAACTAACAAAATAAATAGCAAAACTAAAACTAATCTGATCTACAAAACAATGTTTAAATAGAGCTAAATTAATTGCAAAAAAATCATAAGTAGTAAAAGTACAAATGTGCATATTAGCAGAAAATATTGTTCTGAATTCAATTTGAGCCTTCTTAAATGTACATGTCTTGTCATTCTAATATGAGTAGTAAGTCATAAGTGATTATATGTTTAAACTGATAAATAAAAAAAATTAGATTAAAACAGTTCATGATTCCAAGCAAAAGAAAATCTTTCCTGTCAAAGTATTAGAGCTGTGAGAAAGAGAGCGAGAAGAGAGAGAGCAAGAGAGAGTCTGGTGGGCTGCAGACACGTTAGACAACAGTGGCAATGAAGCATTGGCAGAAAGTGATAATTATTTTAATTAATGATAATGGTTTTAATGATTCAACATTTTGGCTAATTGATTATGATTGATTGCACATTACTGAACAAGGAAAGTGAATCAGGGAGGTAATCAGGGATATGACAGCACAGGTCAACACTGCAGCATGAGAGAACATACAGTACACATGCTAATCAGGCCCAGAGAGATGGCAGACACCAGCATTGCCTGTCTGTCTGATCACCTGTATATCTGCCGTTACACTACTCAACTCCATATAGACGATATATATCGGCCAGGCCAATATTTGGCCATTTTGAGATTTTCTCCATCGGCCTGTAACTGTGGCCAAACTTCACAATGCAACAGAAGCTGAAGCTATATTTCTTTTAGTTAACCTAACCCAAAGCAAGATCATAAAATACACTAAACTCAATTCTATAGGCCTAAATGAATAGAGAATAGCTTATCTGGTAGCTAAAATATTCCACCACATAAATAAAAATCTATATTATCATTTTACTTAAGTAGATTAACTTCGGCTAAAATAATATAATTTATCCACTACAAAGTAAATACCAATCAGCGTCCTAACAAAATGATACATAAATATTACAATAATACATTTTATACTTTATTAAGCTGTCATCCAAATTACTGGTTAGTTGTTTTTCCAAGCGATGTCTTCATCTTCTTGCTTCTAGCCATAACAAAAGTTTTACACCACCATGAAACAGCAGTTCCGCAGGACCACATGGCGCCAGTCAGGGTTGCCAGGTTTTCGCAACAAAACCCGCACAACTGCTACTCAAAACTAGCCTAATCACGTTTCGAGGGGGGGTTCCCCGGTAAAAATCGCGTTAAGGGGGGTAACTAACACGTTTTTTGGCGGGGTTCTGGTACAATTCACATTCCAGGGTCTAAATATCACGTTATTGGGGTCGCTTCAACCCGCGGACATGAAGTATCGTTGTACATCCAGAATCGAGAAACATCCTTTTATGCCATTATTTAGCTGTATCTGACGTCAACAATATGGGGTCAAATTCGTGTCATATTAACACTATTATTGACCAATCAGAAGCAAATATTCCAGGGCAGCGCTAATCTGGCATCAGCAATTTTGCTTAGTAAGGTATAGTTCTAAATTCTGAAGTGCGACGCCTCAGTTGTTTAACACAAAGAATAATGTTTTAACCAAAGAATTAGTGTCATATTTTTCTCATAATTAGTGGGTTATGGCAGTTCATTGCGTGATATTTTAATTGCGATCTTTGCCGCTGCAGTTTGGATGCTCATTATACAAACCTTAACACTGCTGCCACATCTCTTATGGTGTTAAAATTTAGAGTCCTGTCGCATCTATTACAAAACCTTTGTGGATAAACACTCCAAAAACTGTTGGCAAACACCAGCCTCCTTTTTCACATTCCTCTACTCACAATATAATGAGGCACACAAGAGTTTACACTTCTACACTGGGCTGTATGTGCAGTTTTATTCAGTTTCGCATGAAGTTGCATGTGTTTACAAGTGCTGGGTAAAGTGCAAGCTACCTGCGATAATTGCAGTTGTTTGTGTACTTGAGAAAATGGCGATCTTGGTGGGATAAATGGGGGGCATGGAGGGCACTCTGGAAAGAGTCACACTTTTAAGCATCGTCACACCGGTGTCTATGACAGGTACCACTCATCCAGACCACTCCATGTTAATTTGGGGGGCCAATGAGAAACAAAGGAGTTGTCTGAGCCTTGTTGTCCTATGTCATGCCTGACCCAGGATGTAATTGTGCCTTCACCTGTACCTCAAATCTCCCCACTGTTAGCCGCATTTAGAGGACACTCATCAGGAGAAGAACCCATCAAAACCTGCCCGCCGGAGTTGCCACAAAAGCCCTGTACATGCAAATATCGCACCTCTTTTATGTCATGTTGGAGAGTAGAGTGACCTTTGACCTCTGCCCTCCACTCTCAACTACTTATCCCTTCCGCTTTTCCCCTCTGGAGGTGGCACCTCTCTGAGTAGGTTGACTGGGTTAGACTTTAATTAATGAAATGTATGATAATGTGATTTCTGTAATAGAATGACATAGTCTAATGGTGTTGTGTGATTATGATTAATACAGCACTTTACAACATGAAAATCCAGCCAAGGGCTAAATGACGGCCCTCTTTGATTCCCGACCTCGACCTGTCAAGAAGAAACTGGACAGACTGACCCGATCAGAACAAGTTCACTATACAATTTCAGCTTATTTCAGATTCCATGATTTGTTATTTGCAGAGTAAATCTCAAAAACAGCCTGAATGTTATCCGGGTGATCATGACAGCTCATTACCAGATTTTTATTTTTTTTGAAGGTTATGCCAAGGAGACATGCAAATGCTCCAGGAGGAACGGAAAACTTTCACAGGTGTCTGCGGAGGAGCGTTAGTCACCCTCATACCTTGTGAATTCGATAATTAATACCGTAATTCAACTAAAACCACTCGGCGTGAGCCGTAATGAAAACTGATGTAGCTACTCAGCACAGTGAGCATCACAGGTGGGCCCAAATTAATGCGCAAATAGAGCTAAATTGCCTGTGCTTAGTGTTTTCGTCAGCACCATTTCAGTTTGTTGGAACTATCAGTAATTAATTCTGATATAACAAAGTCATAAATTTAAGGTTAAACGCCAGCATTACCTTCAGATGCGGTGACGGGGGGCTCATTTGAAAGTCCCAGCTGGGATCCAACATCTCACCATTGCTCAGAGATCAGATGAGCCCTTTGAGACAAAGAACAACTACGAAATGCTGTCAGCTGTGGTTAGTGGTCTGAGATACTCAGATCCCCTTGTAGATGAGATATAATTCAGTAACAGCTTTATAAAATATTACAGGCTTTAAAACCATCTTTGGAATATCTAACGTGAAGGGTTAAGGTTAATTTTGTTTTGTTTTAGACAAGTTCTGCGCGAAAGACTTGCATCAAAACATTTTTTTTCTGCTGCAAAGCATCTCATTTATTGAAAATGGTGTCTGAAAACAAACCACAGACAAATCAGAAAAATAATCACACATTTATGAATATTTAATATCATAGTCACGGCAAATAAGGCGAGTAATTAGTGGTTTCCATAAATTTGCAAATTGTTATTTCATGTTGATGAAAGAGCTTTAGTTTCCCTCATAAATTATTCATGCATCAACAAAAGTTTAGCGGAAAGAAATGAAATGGAATGAAAAGTGAAAATTGCTGGACTATGTTAACAAAGACACACATACAAATGCTGGAAAGTGCATTTGACAACAAAATGTTGATACTGAGCTCAGACAATAGCATTTTTCCTAGAAGTACAGTGAGACTTAAATATTAAAATTGTTTTAAATATTAAATATTAAAAGTCGTTTATTGTCATATGTACAAGCACCATGTACCATGTTTTTTCAGCCTCTGTATTAAAACCTAAAATGACCTGCATGATGCTGACCAGCCAACAGCCTCCAAGAAGAAAATGTGTTAAAAACACAAAATAATCTTGATGAAAATCTAAAATTGCAAAAAGGGTTCTGAGAAGGATATGAGCCATAAAATAGTATTAGTTCAGTATAAAAACACTCCCCACTATTACAGAAAACTATTACTATTAAGTCCCCACTATTACAGAAAACCAAACATTTTTGTATTCAGATCTTTGGATTTCCACCAGGCCAAACCATCAATCTTTCCCACACCCTCCAAAGTAACTCATCCACAAACAAGGAACATTAGCGTAAAGAGCCTCTTTGTGATTGTTGTCTCGCAAGTGTGTGCGCACTCGTTTAGCGGGTGGGGTGCAGGGGTTAATGTTTCAGTGGAGCCGTGAGACGCAGTGAGTCAGAAAACAAGAGCAAAACAAATCTGTGATCTGGAACTTCCCAAGCACCCACTCAGGAGGGATTAATGAGGAGTACACTGCTGTGAAATTACGTGCCCTTTGAGTCAAGAAAATGGCCTTAGTGGTGCATGACCTTGAAATGAGGTGAGACAAACCTCACCTGAACCACAATTAACAACATTACATGGGCCGAGTTTGACAAAAGAATACAAAGGTCAATAGTTTATGTGGAAAATCGTGTTTTCAACTCGCTCATTTTCGAAGGCCGATCGTGAGCAACCTAAGACCAAGTTTGATTAAAAGGTATTACGGAATAGGAACTTGCTCGCCAAGTGGATGTTTGTTTGTCTTTGTCGTCCGGTGGCTGCTTTTATCTTTTGTGTAATTCTCTGTCTGCTGAAATGTGTTTTGGGATTGGAGGAGCCGTCCTGACATGATTATGAAGGATTCATCGGGAGCCATCTGCCATCGTTATGAAAGGGGGTGAGGGTGGGTTAGAGCGGCGAGTGTGGAGAGACAGCGGACCTTCTGTTCAGCAGTCTTCCTACTATCACACAATAGACAAGCCTTTAGCGTGTTGAATTAACGTGCTGCCGCATCCAGCTCGCCTTCGCGAGGGACAGTTGTGGGGTCGGGCAGACACGTCATAGGTACAAATTCATTCTCCAAGGCAGACGCGGCCAAACGGGCAGAAAATCTGTGATACTTTCCCAGAGCGAAGTCCAGGTAACAGAAGGACGAGGGTTCTCTCTGAACATATAGTCTACGTCATATTCACACACCAGTTGGAGGAATTTAAGGAGCAGATGGGTTCTATTGCTCATCAAAACGTCCAGTTGCTCTTCAAAAAGGACGAGGCCGGAAATGAAGCCAGCGTGAGCCTGTACTGATAGCACATAAGAGATATGCTTGAAAATCACACATTGTTTTCTCTCACTATTTAAATTTGCCTTTGGGTAACAGCTGACTACACAGGCCAACATAAATCTGTCACTGATGGGATTATTACTGTATAAGTATGACACTGGTTTTAGATTACTTTAAGTCTTTATACCACTGTTTTTATCATTTTAAAGAGAGAGGTGGATAAAAACAAGCTTAAATATGCTGTAAATAAAATGTTAAAAATCCTGCTACAAAAAAAACAAAAACCAAACAGACAACAGACAACACAAAAAAGGTGACAACTATCAACTTTTATTACAAAAATAATGTAATAATCATTAACTAAATGACATAAAATGTATAATGTACTGTATAACTTACAACAAAGACCTTTTAAAAATTTTATCAAACTTGTGCAGGGACTTCTGGGAATAAATTATTTCTTATTTATTTCTTATTTAGTGTTATATGGCTCTACAGTGTGGTAAAGGTAATATATAATTAAATACATTTTTTTTTTTTTTTCCAAATATACGCAGCACATTCTACAGTATTTTACAATATAATAACATTAATTATTTACAGTTAAGGAATTTACAGGTTTTTTATTGTAGTATTGTAAAAAAAATTCTCAATTTTATTTATTTGTATATTTTTTTATTAATTTAATGTATTTTTACCATTTTTAACGGGTCATATATGTTGCTAAAAAGAACATTATTTGATGTATTTGGTGTAATGAAATGTGTTTATGTGGTTTAAGGTTCAAAAAACACATTATTTTCCACATACTGTACATTATTGTTTCTTCTCTATGCCCCGCCTTTCTGAAACGCATCGATTTTTAAACAAAGCTCATCGGTCTGAAAAGCGAGTTGTGCTCTGATTGGCCAGCTATACAGAGCGTTGTGATTGGCCGAATACCACAAACGTGTGACGGAAATGTTACGCCACTTACCATACTGTGATGCCCTGTCCTGGCCTGAGCGACGAGACAAAAACATTAAAACTTATTACAAACGAGGCATTTGTTGCATTACATAATTACTGATTATAATGACTTAACTGTCTTTTTATACGTTGTGTTGCATCGCACCGTGTAAACATAAAAACATGTCTGCATTTGTGATCGGAGAAATGACAAACAACAAGCCTACTCTACATTGCCCAAAACTCGTGTTTGAATCATCAGTGGCAACTTATTTAAATATGAAAATGTATTTCTGTGAGTCAGAACAGCCGGCATTTAGTCTACTCTCCCAGGCATGAAACAGTCCTCCATCAAATGTGCTGCACACATCTGAATATTTGGGTTGAAGTGTTCTGGATATTGTGTTGTAAATACAACTTAACCACTGTTTTCTAGTCGTGTCCATTTTTGGAAGGTTAAACAAAGTAGTTTCGCTTTCACAATAAACACACTCGGGATGATGAGGGAGGCCCGCTTGAGGAGCAGCCGGCGGGCTTGCGTCAACCACATGTGACTACCCAGGGCTGGACTCCGCTTCGTCCATGTTGAAAGCTGATCCGGCGATCCACAGCGCTAAGTTAATGTATTTCCTCAGCCGACCAGCCGGGGATCAGGCTCTAGCATGACGAAGCGGATCGCGGTCCGCTACCATTTTTGGAGAGGCCACGACAAAGTATATTGCAGTGCGTTTCCAACGAAACCAGAACGACGCTCACGACATGGCGGCAGCGCAGGACCTCAATACAGAAAAAATGCTAGTGTGGGCCGAAATAACGTCTAGCGCTGCCTGTCACATGTGGCTAATACATTGCGAGTAGACTCAGAACAGTTCTGCGCGCGGCTGCGTTCGTGGCGCGGGCGTGCTATGCCCACATCGGACGATAACAGTAGTGAAAAATCAGAACAAGCTTTATTAGTGTTCAGGTGACGTTATGCAGTCTTGACGATTTATAAGAGCTGAATATCTCTTGTGGACAGGTTATAGACGGGGTCAGTCTTGGCGTGCGCTGATCTTTGCGATCGTTCCTATTGTCGTGCAAGCGCAAGACGCTTGTGCTACTCTCCAAGAGTACAAGGAAAACCTGAATAGTCAAATCACGAAATAAAAACTACTCTTTAGCTTTCGCGGCAGCTTTGCCAAAAGCAAGTTGACATACACTGAAAACCAAATCAGATCGATACATACCGCTACAAACTACGACATACATGACGTTCTTGACCGACAGAATTCACGAGCCCACATGGGGCCACCTCTCGCTGGCGGGGTGTTTATCAGAATAAAATACCTGACAACATATCAACTATCAGGCGACTAGATCGGACCTCTACGCCCGCATAAATACAGCTGACATAAACTTCTATCCTGTAAAGAATGTAACATAGGCAAGGTGATGTACACTGCCTTGGGCGTGCGAGGTACTTAACTAGAAACAAAAAAGAAAAAAATGGGTGGGGTATCATTTGTGCTCTCTGGCGCTATTTACTTGCAAAGACACCATTTTACCAATAATTCCTTATTTATTTCTTATTGAGTATTATATGGCTACACAGTTTAAATGCTAATATATAATCAAATTCATACTTTTTTTATTCCAAAGGCATAAAGTACATTCTATACAGTATTTTACAATCTAATTAAATGCATCTTATTATTTACAATTTTTAAATGTACAGTTAAATTTACTGTTAAGAAATTTACAGTAGTTTTTTTATTGTAGTGTTTTACCATTTCTCTTAAAAATGTATTTTTATATTATATTATAAAAATGTTTTACCGATAATCTATGGACTAAATACTGATAATCCAAAGTCTATGTATTTTTGACAAAGTTCAACAAATCAAATATTCAAAATAGGGTGGACCAAGTGGGAACATTTAAGAATCAGTCACTGAAAACCCTTATTCCAAACACTGGCCGTCACACATCCTGAGTTTAACATCAAAACCAAACAAGTGAAATGGTTGTAGAGGCCATTCTACTAGAATCAGATTTACTGGTGTGATTTTGTTGGACTAATAGTCCACAACTTTTATTTCTGCTACTTTAGTCAGTTCTGACCGAGCAGTTTCTCTTTAAAGCCCCTGCATCACGTTTGACTTGCCACGGATCCTGTGGACATAAAATCTCACTATAAAAAGATTTATATCACTCTCTTTAAAATTGATTTATATTACACGTCTTTAGACCATTTCTCCTCTAAAAAAGTCAGTGATGTGCACACAATAGACAGGGCGATCATTACGACAGTAAAAGGTGGTTTTGGCAAGTCTTTTCATCCTTGCAGGAGAATTAAATTTCACATGACTGCACCTTAAAAAATTCAATTGAATCATATATCGTCAGCCAAGCTCGAGGCAGACCAAGCATCACGTCCAAAGTGATCATAACTGTGGCCCATAACCTTTGAAGTAAACGGTCAGAAATCTCCGAAATCTCTTTGACAGGCTGTTACGAAGATAAACCCAAGGAGAATCCGAAGCAAATAATCCCCCAGCGATCCACTCTCTTCCCTGCATTGTTTTAACATAGTGCCTCTTTCATTCCACCTATTACAATCCTGCCATCACTTCACATTACAGGTCAAAGTTATGGTGCTTAATTACATGCCGCCTGCTCCCCGCTTCTAATAACCTGTCATTTGGGGGGAATTTGAATGTCACACCATATTGTGGAGCCGTAATGGTGTCCGGCAGATCCACTGATGGGACGTTTTAGGACAATTACAGCAGATATTCAAATCGCAGGTGGGATATTGAGTGACCCGCAGCATACACTGATTTTCTGTCACTGAGACACACACACACACACACTTCCTCCTCCACACTCAGAACTTGACCCTGCGATCCTCCGCGCTTGACATTGACAAAATGAACGCCTCCGCCGCCGAAATAGTTTAACTGTAGCCTGATCGCTTTTATTATCCTTCTAATCCAGATATCAGCTATTTCATCAGGCCGGAAGATATGCATGTCATGAATTATTTTGACACGGGGACCTTTTAATTTTCTCCAGCAATATTTCATCCCACCAATCAACGGCTGAAGTCAGCGGTGGCGCGCGGCCGTGGCGGTGTTAGAGGACAGTGCTCTCCCGACGGCTTCAAATCATCTGGGAGCTGTAATGAGCTATGGACACAATTATTATCATCTCCTGTGCTCACACATTTCATCAGCCCAAGGGGGGCAGACGCAAGATCACATGCACAGGGCGCCTTAAACATAACATGAGCTGTTTTAAAGTGTCACATTATATGCCAGGATATTCTAGGTTAAGTTCAAACTTTATGACAGCATCTGTTAGAATGTAACTTTTTGTGTTTGCATTAATGTACTTACAATGAAAGTCTAGGGGGCGACAGAGCAACTAATTTTGAAAATAGATCAAATGTCAAAATTCTGGCACTTTCTGATAATCTTCAGTCATTTTCTGACAAGTAACTCATTATCTTTTTAATCTGTTACACTCAAAAGTACGTCACACTCTGTTACATCGTGACTTTAAAGGTACTTTGATAACACTAAAACATTAAACATTTTAGCATGAGGCCAGTGTGATTGAATTACCTACAATTTGCACTTTATCAGCTTTAATTATACAAAGTAATTTAAGTGACCCCAAATAAATACTTGTAGGAACTTAGGTGTGCATAATGTTGCATTCACAGTAACTACGCAGATGTTTATCCACCAAGAAAAGTAGTCCCACCTTCAAAGGTCAATTCTTGCACAATTTGAGCTGAAAATGCACAATTTATTTGATTCCTTTTCTGTCAGATTTTAGCACTGCTTTGCGATGTTATTGAAATGCAATATTGATAACCAATGTTTGAGATTTCAGTCTTTTTCCATTCAGGGCCCAGAGACATTACCAAGATGGCCGCCAAATGGACTGACTTGACTTAAAGTTAGCATGAAATGACAATTAATTTTGTAAATGCATGTTTAAGATCTCATGTTATAGAACTATAGTATTCACCCATAAATGTTTACATTTTTACATTATCAAAATATGACCATGGTTAATTTTAAGTAGCCTGTATTCAATTTTGAGTGCAATGCCCACATTTCAAAATCCAATCAACGATGGATAGTACTAAAACCCAGATCTCCATTTTTTTTTCGATAATCCGTTGAATTTATGTCACAATATGAAAGAAAAAGATCTGTTGCTACTTCCGTTACATCACAACTTTAAAGAGATTTTGACAACAGTTAAACATTAAAATGTTAGCATTAAATTGTTATAATAGAATCATCTACAACTTCGTACAAAGCTATATCCAATGTAATGATATATAAAGTACTTTAACCAACCCCAAACAATTCCTTAAAGGAATAACGCATAATGTTACACTCATAGCAATTACAATAACACATATGCAGATGTTCATCTGCTGAGAAAAGTAGTCCCATGTTACAGTTCAAATATGTAATAAACATTTTTACAGAATAATTGTATTTAAAAGTACTAAAATAAATTACGAGCTTCAAATTTATGTTTTTAAATACTCCAAAATGTCTTTCCCCATAGATTTCTGATTGTAAATACATTTATGTGAACATGTTTTCAAAGGTTTTTACAAAATGAGATGTGATTCGAAATTATTTCCAGTGAAAATCAACATTATGCCATATTGCTTTTTATTTAACCCAGTACTGTTTTAAGCTTGCTAACTCAACTTTATTAAACTATATACATGCTCAAACATGGAACATTAGTTAAGTAAATAAGAAACAGACTTCCTTAAAAACACTTTGAGGAATCACAAGACCCAAATTTTAAACCTGCATACCATCTCTTTTAGACCGTCTGGTTGAACTAACCTTGCTGCATCTTGATTTCTGGAGATAGATGTATGTGGAAAAGCTGGTTCCATTCTATGATCTGGTGAATCTATGACCTTCTCTGAGCCAGATGATGACCCTAGATTTAAAATGAAGCATTACAGAACATTACACAACAAGACGCCATTCCATCAGCCTTTGAGGAAAAGAAAAATGTTTCAATTAAATCTCCAGTATCAGCACCAGTGCTGATTACACACACACTTTCACATCCTCAAAAAGTTATTTGACATAAATTACGGGTGTCACATCATTTTCCCGCACATAGAATGTAATTTACCGCCGATCCCATTGACTGGGAGCTGAACCTCAAATAAAATCGTCAAACTGCCTGGGCAATAAGATGCACCTTTCTCTCCCATCAGCACACAATCAGCCTGCCGGCCGCAGGCAGATTAACAATGCAAATACTGCTCATGATAGTAACGACACATTTACGCACAAATACGGAGCTGTGGTCGATATCTTTGAGCGCCAGGGAGGTTTGGAGGCACTAGCTTTATCTGCTTCCCTCTTCATATAAAATGAACTGCCTAGTGAGAGGAGGGAAGAGATGCATCTGTAATACTCAATAAATTAAAACATGTTTTAGCGGAATTCATAGCAACACACTGTATTTGTGTCCAAGGTGAGTTTAAAGGTCTTTATGACAGTTTGCTTTTCAGTCAAATGTAAAACAATGAAAAGCATCAGGTTTATGAGTATGATGAATATGCATATATACTGTATATATTACATAAGGCTTATATATAACTATAAAATGAGCTTTTCTAGATGGTTTTCTACGTTTACATCAGCAAAATGTTTATGAACAGAGTTCAGTGACTTTATGAACAACAACATAAAAGACAAGAAACAAGAAAGTGATTCAACCTACCTGTATTCTTCTGACCTAACTGCCAAAAAAAGAGTAAAGCATGAAATATTGTATCATATTTGGCAACTCATAAGTTAGACATTAATATGTTATATAATATATTAAACTCATATTGTGGATGGATATTACAATAGATTTACCTTTGGTTTTGCTGAAACGTGGCAATATTGTTCACCTTGGTACTGCTGGAATGGCCTAAAAGTGTCATAATAATCATTTATATATATATATATATATATATATTATATATATAAACTCCAAATCTACAACTCTAAATCTAAAGGAATGTAATTGAATTCTCTCTTAATCTGGAAACCAATCCCAAACAATCATCTGAATCAGGAAAATCTGCAGATCAATCCTATGGCTAAACTAAAATGATAAAAATAAAGAATAAAAACACCAAAAAGCAGATATTTCCATTTACATGGTAAAAAGTGGTAATCCATTGTTTCCTCAAGAATTTATTTTTAATTGATCTAACACATAAAAATGACTTTCAAGTCAAGTAAAGAGAGCTTTATTGTCATTCCGCTGTGTGTAGAGACATATAAAGGAATGAAATGTTGTCACAGGACCAGGTGTTACGTAAACATATTTTCGTAAATTATAAAAACATATCTAGCTTATATAAAGATACATTTTCATTTATGTACACTTACACTGGTGTAACCTGACTTATCAAAGAAAAATAAAATAAAATTACCTAATGAAAATGTTTTAATTACCTGAAAAAAAAAACTTCTTTTGGCCCTATTTGAATCCTTTAGGGTTGTTGTTGGTTTCAAAGTATGACAGAAAATGTATCAGAAATCCTGCACATTCCTTGGGGTTTTTCGACTTCTCGCTGCTGTTCCTAAGGTATGGAAAGAAGTCGACATGTAACGCGGTTGGCAGAATGGGTCTTAAGTCTCATTGAGTCTCAATAAACACTTGCACATGGCCCTCACTAAGCTGTCATCAAACACTTAAGCACATAAGGCAAAACATGCACTTTGTCCTTAAATGTGATCATTTAGTTAGGCAGCAGTACTTCGCTGCATTGAAAATGCATGTAAAGCACAGCCAACCAGCGCCCCCTAGTGTCAGGACTGACACAGTTACTATAATAAAAGTGTCAGACATTTCACCAGAGGCTTGCAGAGGTCTCCCTAGGCAGCTCTGGCTTTTGAAAGCCAAAACCTATAGAGTCACATAATACTAACACAATTACCTCCAGCTAAACCTGCCATACGAGCACAGTATGGTCGCCATATGTGCGTCTTCTAGCCCTGTGGCCCAGTTGAAGTATCTGACCCACTTCACATCACGATAGTGGCATTAGGGTCTTTCAGACAGAGAGATTAAGGTGTGTATGTTGAATAAGGTGTGCTGTGATGATTGATGAGGTTTCCTGCGGCTTTCTCTCTGCACGGCCTTCACAAGAGGAGGAAAACAGAATGACTTTGTCCTGATATCTCAGGGAGCATAGACTACCCTACTAATGCTGCTACACTAATATTAAGGAATCTAGACTAAGAAAGTGTTGATTTTCCAATTTAAGCTTGGTGATCTAACGCCATCGCTGGTATAGATAATAGTTGGCCATGCTCAATGCACATCTCTGCTGTCTAAGCAGGGCTAGAGGAAGTGGGCGCCCCTTACGGCTGTTTACACCCATCATCATAAACAAAACACTCTCTTTTTCTTCTTCTACTGCTGCAGGCCTCAGCATTTCAGTTGTCATGGTGATGCTGGTAGTGCCCCCCTGATTGGAGGTTGGACCCTGGTTTTAAATAAGCAAAAACTGAATTTTTGTAGTGGCTGACAATATGGGCTTTTAAGTGCCATAATATAATTAAATATAATATATAGACTATCGTTTAAAAGTTTGGAGTCAGTAAGATTTATTTGTTTATTTATTTATTTATTAATTCATTGGCAAGGAGATTAAATTACCAAAAAAAACAATTTTACACTGTTACAAAACAATTTCAAATACATTCTGTTCTTTCCATTTATCAAAGAGTCATAATAATCACAGTTACCGCAAAAATATTAAGCAGCATAACCATTTTCAACATTGATAACAAGAACTGTTTCTTGAGCAGCAAATCAAGATATTAGAATGATTTCTGAAGGATCAAATGACACTGAAAACTGGAGTAATGATGCTGAAAATTCAGCTTGCCATCAGGGAATAAAAATATATTTAAATAGAAAATTATTTATTTTTCATTTTAATATTTCAGAATATTACTGTCTCAAATAAATGCAGCTTGGTGAGCATAAAAGATTATCAAAAACCATTAAAATATCAAATACCCCAACTTTGAAGTAATGTACTGATAGAGCATTAATTGTATTTATGAATAATTAAAATTATTCTAATAGAACTCAGTTGGACAGTTAATGGGTTATCATGCAGAAATTTATAAAATTAAGTCTTTTAGTTACAACATTAAATCAAAAATGCACAAGCTGGTCGTATAATTTGGTACAAAGTATGCGATAAAACACCAGTTAAATCGCAAAATGGACATTAGAATCTTGAAATGGCTAAATAGCAGCCGATTAATAAGCTTAGTCAACATATATCAGTCTGTCACATCATTTTTGTTTGAAAAAAAAAATTATACAAATACTATGACAAATAAAAGCTCCAATTTTCTGGACTGCCTTGCTGCATAACTGTAAATAAAATCTGTTTTTTCAAACTGAGGGATGAGCCAGAATTATTTGCAGTGGTCATCGACAGCAGGCGGTGTTGAGTTTGACATGTTTGAAACCTTTAAAGACACAGTAGAACCCATTTAATTCATAGTAAGAAGCTTTCACATTTAAACTGACGTAATCATCAGCACTTCTTATTGGCGACCATGAGCACTCAGCTCAAATCATAAAAAAAAAAACAAGAATGTTACAGTAACAAATTGGTGCCACCGAGGATAATAAAGCACAATTTCCAGCCAAAACAAAACACAACAAGTGAAATTTATTTTATCTATTTAATCATCCTTGTCATTACTGTGAACAGTCAAGAATCGTGTGTCCTAAAACTCTTTGTATATAACAGCGAATATGCACTGTACATGAGAAGCTACTAAAATCTACCATGGGCTCTGGTTCTGCGCTCTTGGAATAACAGCGAACAGCAGCTTAAAACGCTTCAAGGAAAGATTGTATACAGTACAAGATGAGGGAAACAAAAACACAGAAAAATGCAAAACTTGATTCAATTTGGATTTTGTTCATAAATATAACACTGATGGCCTCTATCTCATCTTAAACCCAACTAAAAGCACGCCACTGTGCGATTCCATTCTATACACTAATGCTGTCTTTGTAACAAATTCTCATGGTGAACCGACACGATGCGACTTAAACAGTCTTAAACCATTGCTGATTATTAGGAACAATACAAAAGGGTGCAAACACTGATACTTTACGACAACCCAAGTTTTCCAGCATTAACAAGTTGAAAAATAAAACGACAGGGACATATACTGGTTTAACTCATTTTGATATCGATGTGTGCAGGTCTCCTTTTGGGAATGCACATACATGAGACCATCAGTTGCGGGAGAACATACACACATCCCTGAGTGGACTGAACGTCCTGAATGCGATATATGAGGTCAGTCGATTATCTAAACTGTTAAAAGACACCGTTGGCCAGGGAAAACTCAAGGGGTGATGGCCATGCAGAGGCAACAGGGACATAAACGGTCAGAACTGACCGGATCATGCTTTTGGCTAGGTGAACCCCACATTAAAAATGACCATGTGTATGAAAGGCCCCGAACAAAACATTCACTCACACACACAAATCATCTTATAAATAGTTAGCATAGCATAAAGGAAAACGGCATTGATGTTTAAGAAAGGTACAAAAAGAAAAAAAAAGTTTATAATATCAATTCCTAAAGGGTCAGAGCTATTTTACAACATATTTTGCTAGTGTAAAGAAGGTTATCTGGTGTTTGGCACATGCTGTAACATAAAAGGTTAGCATTACACACATAGTAACAGCTATTTCCTTGTGGCTTCCCTTTATTGGATGCGTTAACCGTTAATTATTATTACCGCACACCAACCAGTGCTGGTGTTTCAATTGTGTTTTATGTGAAATCAGCTCTGTGAGGAAGAGTGAACCATCGCTACACATTTCAAACCTAAAAACCACGTCTTCAGAAGGCTTCAGAAGTTCAGACGAAGCAAATAAAGAGGATTTAAAACCGAGAAAATTTATCAACAAGCTACATATCAAAGGCAAACACAGAAGGAACAAAAAGGCATTAAAAATACGGCATGCTTTGAAATGTGCTGATGAATAAAGTGGTATTAGGACTATAAAATAATTGAAAAATAAGTTGTTTAAAATGTACAAGAAAGCTGAGATGAAGGGTTAGAACACATCGGAAAGCACCCAAATTTGTAGAAATTTAGAAAACCTTAATGTACGACCCGCCTAGCGAAACCCCCAGGTGTTGTTTAGTCTCAACAGAAACAAACCCGCAAGGAGAATCTGTGACGAATCGTTTGAAAATCTTCCCCCGACCAAACAAAAAAGGTGAATAAGAGAGAGCAGATACACACGAAATGCTTTCGGTGAACTTCTCCCGGTTGCTCTCAGGTTTTAGTGTCTCGTGTGGTGCGTATGCAGCGCTAACGTGAGTTTCAGGAGCAGGATGGATCGCGTACCATTTACAACAGCAGGTTGTGGCCTTTTTTTTAAAGTTGGAACAAGGTTACAAGTTTATTGCGGATGCGCTCGGCAGTCTGGCACGTGGAGTAAAGGTGCGGGGCATGCGGAGAGTCGTGGGGTCACCAGTAAAATGAGCGGGACAGGAAGTTCGCGGCCGTGCTCAGCCAGCTCACGCCATCCTGCATGGAGCCCAGTCGCGTCACAGCCTTGTGCTGCTCCTGAGACGGGCTCTCGTCCTCAGGCAGATAATCCGGCAAATGTATGTTCTGCTCGACCACCACATCCGAGTCCTCTTGGAATGGGATTGCAATCTGGATGGGAGAGAAAAAGAGCAATGGGAATAAACATTTTGTTCTCATTTCTAAACTTTTAAAATAAAATATATAAATTTGCAGCCAAAACAACAACTTAACCATCTTTATGATACAATATGAAGGAACTATTAGGGCTGAGCAATATATCAGATACATATAAATGACTTACTTTTACTCAAATACCTATTTATAGTTGATATGCAAAATGACTTTTAGGTCAAATAAGACATACAAAAACAGAAAGATATATTCTGCCCCAACTTTGAGGGTCTCAAAAAGGGGTTGCATCCACAGAAGGAGGGAAAACATTATTAAATTGGATCTTTAACCATTGTTAAAATGAGAGTCAGTTCTTTGAACTTTGTCTATTTCAGTGAATTGGTTCATAAAAATGATTAATTTACTTATTTTGCATCATGACTCGAAAATGGTTAAGGAAGCCCTCCTTAAGAATATCATTTAAGAATTATAATTTTTTTGAAACAAAAATATTGGTGCACATAGCAATTTCAGAGTGAAAATTGTTTACACTATTTTTTAAAGCTATTTTAAAGCAAATGCATTTCAAGGATCATCAATTTATAAGACATAATATTTTTATTTGCATTAGTCCAGCCCTACTAACTATAATGCTGTTTTTCTTAATACATAGCTCTTCATTTGTGTCTGTTCGCAAAACAGTGTTATCAATAAGACCATTACTCAATCAATTGTGCTACCTGCTGGTTGAAGGAGGAAGTGCATAGTAAAGCAGCATCCAAGACCTCCGGGATGACGGCCACCGGATTCAGTCAGCCCTTCTAATTCAACCAGAGAGGACACTTCTTTCTTTAATTACCACAGTGCCTATTTGCACTGCATGCAAGACTGTGTATGTGTGTGTGTGTGTGTGTGTCTCCAGGGTCCTCTGACACAAGGTTTCGGGGCAGAGGAACATCCTGAGTGATCATGTGATGAGGGGAAAATGAGTAAGTCTTCTGATGGGGCGGGTGTAGCAGAGTTCACCCTCAACATGTGGAACTGCATTACTCTCAGCTTTGAGGACAGACGCAGACAAGACATCATTGGCAACAAAATTAAATGCAGCACCTGATTTGAAAGAATAGCTCAACTGGCCTGAAAACTGTCATTTGAAACTCATTGAATGCAAAAAGAGATACATTTCCCAGCCAAAAAAGGAAAGTGGTCAAGCTTCAAATAGTGACATGAAGGGGAGTAGAAGACTATTTTCATGCTTGGTCCGACTGTCTGTTTATTGTGTGCATTCGGTTCATTTGATTTACTCACCTCCGATCCATCTTCCCCCTTCACTACTTGCTGTGCCTTCATGAATTTGGTTGAAGCTATAGCAGTTCCCAAGGCCTGAAGAACGAAGAAACAGTATGAGAATGCTGAAATAGACCCTCTAATAGCATTCTCTGATCTATTAGGTGTGATTCATTTCTAAAGAATCACTTCCTTCAAACTGATATCAATTATTATTTTTCAATTACTCAAAAATGTTCCCAGATGTCCAAACCTGGCATTTTCCATGTATTAAAATGTCTTTTCTTATTATTCTTTTTTTTTAAATATACTTCTCTTCAAAAGTATGGGGTCGGCAAGATTTTTAAAATGTTTTTGAAAGAAGGCTTTTATGCTCATCAAGGCTGTATTTATTTGATCAAAATTACAGTAATACTGTGAAATTTTATTGAAATCTAAAATATTCGTTTTCTATTTTAATAGATTTGAAAATGTAATTTATTCCTGGGATACAAGCTGAATTTTCAGCATCATTACTACAGTCTTCAGTGTCACATGAATGATCCTTCAGAAATCATTTTAATAGCTGATTTGTTGCTCAAAAAATTTCTTATTATCAATGTTGAAAACCAGTTTTGCTGCTTAATATTTTTTTGGAAACTGTGATATTTTTTTCAGGATTTCTTTGATGAATAGAAAGTTCAAAAGAACTGCATTTCAACTGAATCAACTGAATGCATCCCTGCTGAAAAATTATTAATTTTAAAAAAGTCTATTACTTTATTAAAGCTTTTTTTTTTAATAAAAAAAATGCAAAAAGCACACACTTTTTAAAATTTACTAAAAAAATAACAATATATATATATATATATATATATATATATATATATATATATAGATATATAGCGATTATATACTATATATAATTAAATCATGCAACATTAGCTAATGAACTCTCTAAGTCTGTAGATGGTCATATGGATTGTGCTAGACCAGGGGTCTGCAACCTTCAACGTCAAAAGAGCCATTTTGGCCCCTTTCCCACCGAATAAAATTCACGTGGCGCCACAAAATATTTGATCCCCAAATAAAGATAACACGTCATATAGCTAAAGTGTTATATTCAGTTATGTTACAGGGCATGGGGAGTAGCAATCATTTCAGAAGTGAGGGGGACAGAAATGTCAAATGCAGTAATAATAATAGGCCTAATAATATTTATGTATGTCTAATTGACAAAAAAAAAAAAAACTTTCTGAACTCTTACTTTTAATTGGCTAAGAAATAAAAATACACTGCTGGACAATAACCAATAAATTGTATTCTATATTTTTTTGAATATATTTAGTAAAGACAAATTTCTGGTAGATGGTAAATCAGTATAAAGTTATATACTACAACACTTTTATCACAGATAAAGTCAGAAAATAGTAATTTTATAGATTTCTGTAACGTAATTACATTGTTGTCAATTAAACAACGTATCTTCATATAAAAGACTTAAAAAATAGGGTTGGGCCGATAGATGATGCCATCGATGGCTGATAGACATCACGATGTTGAGCTGAGACCCCCCCCATCCGCCGCATCCCATACCATGTTCGGAAAGAAAATTAGGGTTCTACTGAACCCTCAAGAGAATAAATACGAAGAGATATTAGGGGAAAAGACATTTGAATATGTCTCTCAGCAGTTATATCATTGATAAGTATGTGATATAAATTGCGCGGCAGTAGGGAGGCACTAAACTGCTTTTGAATGCACAATTTTTGTTTCACTTTCGAGATTCGCGATCGCACTTATACATGGAGCGGCAGTACTTATTAGTGATCGACCGATATTGATTTTTATAACCGATACCAATACCAATTATTTGCATGTTCATGTGCCCGATAACCGATATGCAGAACCAATATTTATTTACTGTTATAAAGTAAATAAATGACTGAGTGAAGTAAGAACATACTTCACTTTGGTTTTTCCTCCTTTCAGTCATCTTTTTTTTTTTAAAGTGTTGAAAATTAGTCTTTCATGTTAAATTGAATCTTCATATTACAACAATAAAAAAACATTTTATTTATAAAAAGCATCAACAACAACAACACCAATATTAACAATAAGAAAAATGTCTAATGTTTTCAAATGGAGAAAAAAAAATAAAGGAAAGGATTCATATCATCTTCATTTTAAACTACAGTTTTAGTAGGTTTATACGCTGTTTAATAGCTACAGAGTCCAGAATAATTCACTGGATAATGTTAATTCACTGAATAATCTTCTCTTGAATATTGGAATATTACAAACAAAACATCGTATTTTATTGCTTTTCTCAACTGGCATGTTATATCAGAATTTCTAATAATGTTTTTGTCGTTTTAGATTATGAAATGCCTGCTGACAGCGCAGTTTATCTACTCAATTACACAGAACTATACTCAAACTGTGATCGCTCGTGGAGATAATAAATAATTAATTTCCATAGAGTTGTATCTATTTAGATGTTTATTAGCAAAATAATGGTTATATAGTAAATGTTAATACAATTTAGGGTATTTTAAACAAGTGAATCTTGTTAAAAGTTACATGCGGTGGGAGCATTTCCTGAGCATCAACCCGGTGAGTGATATGAAAGCGACTTCACGAGACTAATGATGAGCAAATATACAACAGAGAGAGAATTCAATTTAGCGCTTTTATTTCCAACATGCGCTCAATCGTGGCTGTATTATTTTAACTCATGCAAAGTTACGTCTTTATTGGGAGAGGACTTGACGAATTATCTTAGTCTACGTGACTCCGACTTCATGAGACTAATGATGAGCATAGACAACAGATAGAGAATTAAATTTAGCGTTTTTATTTCCAACATGCGCTCATTCATGGTTGCATATTATTTAATTCAGGCAAAGTTACGTCTTTATTGGGACAGGACTTGACGGATTACTTTACACGACTCCGTGAGTTGGTCTCTATTTCTTAGAGCCAAGCTGCATAAACTACATACCAGGCATCTATGTAATGCATCTAATTTGTGCATAAATAAATTGTTAAATAAAGTTTACTAACTACAGCAAATCAAGTACCCGCACGCCTTTGTTGTTGTCTCGTCTCCCCTCAGACACGCTGCAATGGCGATCCTTGCGCAATTCTCTAAACACCCACAAGATGGCGGCGTTTATCGGTGAATCCGATATTACAAAACCGATATCAGATTATGGTAAAATGCTTAAATATCGGGAAAAATATCGGTAAATCGATATATCGATCGATCTCTAGTACTTACCACACATTTTACAAGATTCGATGTTTGTCAGTGGTGCCTGAGGTCTGCAAATTTCCAAGTAGGTATAACCGCAGACCGGAGATCTCCAAAATGGGGCGTGAACACCAAAAGTGGGCAGAACCTCCAAAATAGGGCTGGGTCTCCTCGCGCAAAGACTTTCACAATTGGCTCTGGCTTCGGCTAATTGTTATTGACTTACATTTCAAAATAAAACTTCATAAGTTAAACATGGTTTCTAGTTGATCTAAAATAAAATATGCGATATAAGTAAATATTCTCCATGAGAGCAGAGCCCAAAGCTCGTGGCCAGTGGTGTTCGGACTGGAGTTTGAACCTCTGCTTCATGATATAAACAGGAATCAACCACGAGCTCTCCCGCGAGCCGTCCCAGCACACCGCAGGGGAAAGATTTCACTCTATCACTTTGTTCTAAGCAACGGGGGCGTCCTGGGGCTCAAAAACTCCTGGGGAAGTATGGAACATCTCATATCGCATAATCTTATTAACTGTTCATCTCCTGAACTGTAATTTTCTTTACCACGCTATTCAGCGCCAATCCCGCCGTGCAGTCAATTTCACTGGTTAAGGTTAGGGTCAGGTGTGGGGTAGGTTTAGGGGTTAGCATTTTTTTTAGCATAGTGTAGGAAATCAACACTTTAATTGACACAACCAATAAAATCTTTAGAATCAGCTGTGGGGCGGAGTTTGCACTGAAGTGAATTGGGGGAAAAAATTGTGCATGCGTGTCATGTGCCTGTCTGTCAATGGAAGGAAGCCACGCCCTATTTTGGAGCTCCCACCCCGTTTGGAGTTCCCGCCCCCATTTGGAGATCTCCAGGCTGCAGTTATACCCTTCTCAATTTCCTGGTGTCAAAAGTTACTTCTATCATATGAGTCTGTTTTGGACTTTCTGTCCGAGAGCACCCTCCGGCTTCGAGTACGAATGAAACATACAGCGCATGAGAGTGTTCAGCACTCCGTGATGTTCACATCGTTTTGGATTAGAATAAGTACCAAACCGATCGGACTATAGTTTTTATTTAAATCTAGATTTATTCACATTGGCCCTTAAAAACCTCTACGTGAGCACACTTGCCCGAGAAAAAGTGCATGGGAAAGAGTTTAGGATTTATTAAAAGTCTGGACACCTCCCCTGCGTATTGTACACCCATGCTACAGGGAGCCACCGCAGAGGGATGAAAGAGCTGCATGCAGCTCGGGAGCCACAGGTTGCCGACCCCTGTGCTAGACTGTAAGCTCACCTCAGCCTTCAAGTCTGATCGGATCCTCACCACACATCTCTTCACAGCCATCTGGAAGGTAAAGCTGATGACACCTTTGATCTTTAGCAGGGCTTCTTCACAAAGACTCCTCCGAGCCTGACATACACCGAGACAGTGTGTCAAATTGTGCAGAACCAAACATTTGAATCTCCATACGCTCTGATTAAACAGGCTCCATTACAAGCTGTTTGACTGCAGTTACCGAATCATCAAGCCCGTCGATCTGAAGCACCACCGTTTTGGCCCGTTTGTTCGTTGAGCCCAGGAAAAACTGGGCTTTTTTTCGGCAAGAGGCGGCTGCTTCCGCCTGTTCGGCCTCCGCGCTGCTGGAGTTCTGCAGGATCTCGTAGATCTCAGAAGCTAGCAGCTTGGTCTCACCTGGCGACGTGCCCCTAGTGAAACATCACAGATCACTGTAGGATTCACAACAGATGACAAAAAAAGAACAATAACAGCCACGGTTGATGAACAAAGAAATAATTGAGCAAATATGCTCGTCTAGTCTGGTTAAAAGATCATGTATTGTACATTTCAGTACTTGTCGGTGCTGATATTTGAAAAGGTCATCACTCCAGCAGACAAGGGGAGACAACATAGATCTGCGCAGGAGGGGAAATCTGCCGGCATGAGAGCTGGAGAAAAGACAGTCTGATGGAGCTTGAACCAACTAACCTTTAGCACATACAATATTGTGATTCATCTAGTGTCACGCATTCCATACGGTTTAATATCACAAGTAAGCATAAATTCATATTGAACTTTTCATTTGAAAAATGAAGAGATTGATGCATCATAGTAAGAAGAGACAAAATATACTGTTACTGTATTTTAACAATACTGTTTTAAAATAAACTAAAAGAAAATAAAAATTCCCTTTCTGTGGATGTTGCCCATTAGGAAGGAAGGAAGGAAGGAAGCAAGAAAGCAATAAAGCAAGAAAGAAAGAAAGAAATGTGTGAATAAATTTTTTTTGAAGAAATGAGAAAAAAAATGTAAAAACTATTATCTTACTGCTGAATAAAGTAATAATATATAAATATATATTATAGCCTCTTATTGCTTATTGTGTTGCAAATTTGCTTAAAGACCAGGAAATTGTTTAGTCTTCAGAATATTTATTTTTATATTACATTCTAATTTGTCAAATTTGGACATTATTTTCTCATGTGCATTTCCCGATAAAAGGGAGCTGTAGATGACGGTAATTAAAGATTTAAATATTTTATAGGTAAATATAGAGATTGTAGATGATCCCTAATATATTAATCACATGACAGAAGTTATGCACACAAGTTACCCACCGGCACAAATCAACCCACTCTCCCCTTCTGATGAGGAAAAAAGTCTCAAATAACTGATCAAAAGTTAGTAAAAATGTATATTTAGCCAATCAGTTATTTGGTCACTAACTATAGTCAAGTGACCCATTCGTTCAATAGGGTTAAAAAAGACAGCAGTTCATTGACATCAGCACTGGAGGTCAGGAGTGACATCAGGATCTTGATATGCCCTACAAGCGCTAATGGGGGAGATGCAACACTGCCAACTCATGCAGAGTTACAGGAACGGACATCTGCTCGCTGGCATATCTGAGCTGCCAGACCTCAAGCTTCCCATATACACCTGAGGGAATGCTGACGGCATCTACATCCTCCGTCAAAAGGAGGCAACCTATGCAATCAATAGCTAGCTAGTTATAGTAAGACACAATGTAAGAAAACACTGAACATTCATCAAAAAAAAAAAACTAATTCAAGCATTAGCACTGTTTATTTCCGAGCTCTGCGGTCTCATCAGGGGTGATGAAGGATTCCTTCACTTCCTCTAGCCATAAAATTTCACAGACTGGGGCGATACACGACCTCTACCCAAAGTCGTTGTGCCGGAAATAGTGATGGGCAGCTTGTGGAACTGCAGGGCACTCCTTGATGGCATCTGTGCTAACTGAAGTGACTGGTGAATCGAAGGGGGCGGGCAGGGAGTCGCCCTGAGAGAAGGATATGCAGCTCTCTGCCAACCATTGACACTTCTGTCTGTGGCACTGGCCATCTAAGAGCCTGCAGACTTTCGCACTAGAAATAAGCCTGAACTGTAGCAAATATACAAACATGCATGGATCCTAGATTCCTGTGCCTCTATACTTAGCCATGGGGGTGTCAAAAACATGCAGTTGTATGAATATTTAAAAAAATCAGTTGCCATCTATAGTGCTGTTTGACATATGAGGTAAAAGAAACCCTGAGTTTCATCTTTTCTAAAGCACAAATAGAGGGCTCAACAATATTTTTTTTTCTGTTTTTTTTTTCAGATTTGCGTTGGCTCCATATAATAACAATAAATAACAATAATTATTAGAATTATTATTGGTTTATTATATAATAATAATACTTTTTTGTAGAATATTGTTATATGACAAACTGTTGTTATTAAATTTTATTTTATTATTATAGTATATTACATTTATTAATAATAATTTGGACGGTTTTAAATGAAACAGCAAAAAGTAGATATAGACATCTATAAATTAAAACAATTTGCTAGAAAATGGTTGCTTATCTAAGTTTCTACAATCTACATTAGCCAGCTAAATAACTCGTTTTGTGATATTTACAATATCATTCAAATGTTTGTGGTCAATAATTTAAAAAAAAAAAATGATTTGCTCACCAAGTTGCATTGGCATGACAAAACAGTAATAGTTAAAAAAAAAGAATTATTTAAGTGTTTTAAATTACAAAAAATTGTTTTTATAAATTAAAAATACCTCTAAAAAACTTATTTTAAATATTATACTTTGTTTTGTAATCCTGTGATGAAAGCGAATTTTATAGGTCACTCTAATATGCTGATTGGTATGACCAAGAAACTTATTATTATTGTTATTATTATTAATGTTAAACTGTTGCTTAATCATTTTGTGGAATATTTGATGAATAGAAAGTTTAAGGGGTCATATGATGCTGCTAAAAAAAAAAAAGCCTTGTGTATTTGGTGTAATAAAATGTGTCTATGTGGTTTAAGGTTAAAAAAACACAATATTTTCCACATACTGTACATTATTGTTTCTCCTCTATGCCCCGCCTTTTTGAAACGCGTCAAATTTTTGTTACAAAGCTCATCGGTCTGAAAAAGCGTGGTGTGCTGTGATTGGCCAGCTATCCAATGCGTTGTGATTGGCCGAAAACCTAAAGCGTGTGACGGAAATGTTAAGCCCCATACCATACTGTGATGCCCTGTCCGGCCGGAGCGACGAGACAAAAACAGTAAAACCCATTACAAACGAGGCATTTGTTTGTTGCATCCAGTGGGGACATAAGTACGGATTATAATGACTTATACTGTCATTTTACGCATTGCGTTGCATTGCGCCGAGTAAACATAAAACCATGTCTGCATTTGTGATCGGAGAAACGACAAACAACAAGTGCTACTCTACACTGCTCAAAACTCGCGTTTGAATCATCAGTGGCAAATCCTTTAAATAAAAACTTACTTACATGAGTCAGAACAGCCGGCTTGTAGTCTAACGTTACTCTCCCAGGATCAGTAAACAGTCCTCCATAAAATGTGCTGCACCTATCTGGATATTTGGGTTAAACTGTTCAGGAACAGTGTTGTAAATACAACTCAACCACTGATTTGTAGTCGTGTCCTCTTTTGGAAGACAAACAAAGTAGTTTCGCTTTCACAAAAAAACACAGCGGGCCAGCGGAAGCCCCGGTTCTTAGAGTGAGCAGAGGCGGCGTGGTGAGAATGCGCGCCGGAGGATACGACGGAAGGTAGCGCAAGCAAATGTGACGACCCGCGCTTCGTACACGGTGAAAGCCGATCCGGCGATCTACAGCACTAAGTTGATGTATTCCCTCAGCGACCAGCACGGATCAGCTCTAGGCATGACGAAGCGGATATCGTCCTCTTTTGGAAGACCAAACAAAGTAGTTTTCACTTTCACAATAAACACACAGCGTCTTCAGGACATGGCGACAATACTACAGCGAGAATAAAAGATAAGCCTTCTTTCTTTGCGTGAACATTGGGCGGCGTTTTGCAAATCTTCCCACATAGTGATGTAGATATTTGGGGGTGTGTTAGAACGAGCCGTTTAGGTAGGTGTGGCTGACTCTCAACTTTTATAAAGAATATCTATTTGGAAATGAGACTTTAGTCTTTGCAACTTTACAAATCATCTTTATGCACCAAGAGCTTGTAACACTCCAAAGAGAAAGAAAAATTGAAATTGCATCATATGACCCCTTTTAAAGAACCAAATTTTCTTAACATTATAAATGTCTGTACTGTAACTTTTGTTTAAACATTTTAAATGGACTTTGTATAATTTCTTTAAAAAAAACATAATATGATGGACCAATATTGAAACTGATTTCTTCATGTCATTGTCAACTCTTTGTACAGCCAACCAAAATTTCACATGCAACTTCCCACATAGATACAATTAAATTAATTATAAAATTAATACCTTTAGTTGCCAAAAAAAATTAGGAAATAAGACTTCGGAAGAATTCTAAATATGGGCACTGAATATGAACTCCTCCATATCCTTAGTGCTATGATAATCTCTCTGATGTCTTAGACTGACCTCTGCTGGACATTAACCCATGGCGAGCAAACAAATGCAATCATGCATTACATCAGGTTGCTTGACAGTTCACATTAAGCTTCAACAGCAAGCTTGCATCATCACTCCTATTTAGCTTCAAAACAGACAAATGTGCTAATGACAGGACGACCATTCTCGTGCGCTTTCTTAAAATTATGCCCACCCAAACACATTCACTCAACTAAAAGCAGCGGATGAGGTTTTCTGCAGGGCAAGTGCATGAAGCGGAGCTCGTGTTGCCTTCATGTTTTGCACTTTTTTTTTTTTTTTTTTTTTGGCAGCGTGACGGAGCGACTCACTTCTGCATGACGTTCTGCAGGCTCAGCATCATTCCCAGCTCGTCCTTCATCTTCTCCCTGTTGGAGCGGCATTCTGCCAGGTAGCGCACCGCCTGGAAGGACACAAAGCCATTAAGGGTCACGCAGGGCCATTACAGAGGCAAACCGCCAGGCACCGCTGTGATAACAAATCCGTTAACAGAACACCAAGAACTACTTGGGTCAGAGTGTTTTAAAGAAAGTGTGTTATTCCAACATTGTCCAAATGTCTCTACAGGTGTGATGTCCTTCTAAAAATGAAAAAACATAAAGAGAGGTCCAAAACTGAGGGCATATTCAAATTTTGGGGCTCAAAATAAAATTTTAAACTGTGATTAAAGTTTTAGACAAACAAACACTGTTTTAGAAAAACACTGACATTATTATAGGTTGTGCACTATTTCTCACCAATCAAATAAGGTAATTTGTGACATTGACCATATCAGCTCCTTTACACAGAATGCCAGATGTTGTTGCTTCCACTGAAGAACAAGATGCTCTGGAACATTCTCAAATCATACTGGGGAACTTGGACAGAGACGTCTCTGTCCATCTAACAGAGGAAGAGGAAACACTTTCTGGTCTGGACATTGCTGAAGAAGTTAGGCTGAGCATTGTAACAATACCGGACAGCAGGTGGCAGTCATGTGATGGGTCTATGGACAGCTGGGTGGGCAATGAATGATCTGATTGGTTGATACAAATGCCTCAATATCCAACTATTTAATAAATAACAGTAATTAAATAATAATACATTAATAATAATAATAATAATACAACAATCGGTTACAAATGACTATTTGTAGATACAAATAGAGAGGCAGTAATGTGTCATGTCTAGGACAGCTGGGTGGCTGGTAATGATTGTTTTGATATGAAGTGCTTGGTACAAACTATGAGCGTAAAATAATAATAATATATAAAATTTCTTATTATCATTTATTATTTTAATTGAAATCTAATCTATTTGAGTGATAAATAAATAAATATTTATAACAAATATAGCGGCTGGGTAGGCTTCGAGTGATCTGGTTGGTTTATACTCGAATACTTTGATATAAAACTACTTGGAAATTTTAAAAATGTCTGGAGGTATAATGAGTTAACTTGATAATAAAGAAGAAAAATTCTAAAATAGTAAATGCTGTCTATTACGCTTTATATTGGGATATCTGAACTGAAGTTAAAGCTAAAATCGCTTACAGTAAACTATAAATAAACAACTCATAAGTTTTCCCAGAAAAATGATCAAATTAATTGTAGCTATCAAAACATTACTGTTTGTTTTAGAATATCAACAAACAAAATAGTTGAGTTCATAATGGCTCCAAATTTGAACCCTTAACTACCACTATGCTAACATGGTAGTAAACATCTCGCAGGTCACTACAGAAAAACCATCTGCACAAGTCTTGACTGCAGATGCCTCACAAACAGAATCTTACCAATAGCGCAGAGTAGACGACTTGTGGACTGGGATGGTCGAAGAAGAGAATGAGGCCTGACAAGCAGCCTTGATCTTCAACAATAGCTCGCCTGTTGAGGGGGTCAGCAGCTAAGTCCCTCAGCTGATTCACCACAGCCAAGGCATCAGGCTCCCCACTCATGGTGCTCCCACACCAAGGGCCATGCACATAAAACACACAGATCTTAGCTGAGGGGGAATAAAAATAAGAACTGGATTACTTCTGATATCACGGAACATGTTGACAGTGACAGAAAGCACACTAAGCAACAAAAATAACATAAAAGCTGGTTTAAGCTTAATCACATTAGCCTGATAAAAAAAGTTGTCTGCTCAACCTCTTGTATTTTATTTTTAAATATACATTATCATTTTTTGTACATTTATTATTTAAACCAAAAAAACACGAATCTGAGGTTTATTGACTGACGTCACTCAGTCAATATGCATTGCTGTCGCGCGTGCGTCGTTTCGCATTGATTTACAGAGGGTCTCTATACACGTGGCTTATTATTGGCTTTCATCGTGAACTGAATGACCCATGATGGTCATGTCTGATTCACATAGCACAACATAGCATTACGAGGCCTTTAAATGGGCCCTGTGCTGACCGGCTAGCATTAACACGGCATCACAAGGCAATGACAATCTGAATTCTCATATGAATCATAAAACTGCACGTAAAAGCAAACATTTGGAGCTTATTTCTCATTCATATTTAGTCTACAGACATCAATACATGTAGATCTGAATGTCTTTCTATGAACAATGCCAGCACGCAAAAAGAGAAAGGCAAAGTCTATTTCTATCAGAACGCACAGAAATATACACCTGTATGAAGCCGAAATAATAGTAATAAATGTATAATCAGAGCATTTGATTCTTGTGTGCGTGGTATCTATCTTGTTAACCTTGTGTGTGTGTGTTGTGGCACTGTTGTCCACGCATAACCTTACAGCAAACACGCCCAGGACGACTCCTCGCTTCCGATGATCCTGTCCAGTCAAAGAATCAAACCCGCAGACAAATGAACCGCTGATGGATACGCAACTGTGTGTAGCTCGTGTAATAACGACGACAGTGAATATGGTTAAAAGTCTCTATGACAGCTGTTCTGGTCGGGTATATTTGGCCATTATCTGCGGCGCTTTTAGCACCCTTTACTACACTTCCTGGATTTAGACAGACTGATTGGAGGATGTGGACTATGACGCCATGCGTTCTTGACCAATCAGAAAGGGTTTTACTAAGAGACAACATGATATATACAATATAAATGAGTATTAAAGCAAATTATAGAATTATTATTATTATAGAATAAAGCAAATCTGAACCAAAACGTACTAAAGTATTGCGAAAATACATACAAAGCATCAGAGCCAAGGAAGCAAGTGAAAATACTATTAATATATTTTATTTATTGGGTCCCTACTAAAATACATGACAATACGTGTATTGTCAATACATGACAAAACAATACACGACAAACAATAAATGACAAAACAAATGTAATTGCTATAGACAGAAAAGAAACATAAAACAATTGTATTTCCTCTAATGTAGACTAACAGATAAAGATGGTCTAGTTCAGGAAAAACGTGAAGAACAATTTATTATTGTGCATTTTTATCGTCAGCCAGTACGATGCATAAAACAATAGAAGGGCGAAACATAAATAAATAAATAAACTATAAAGCACAGGTTTGATACGATTTTATTTAGGTAAATATTTCAAATGATTTCCAAACAACCAATGTTTTCGATCTTTTGTTGTTGTTGTTGGTATTATTGTTCAGTGTTGTCCTTTATAAAACTTAGATAAACAGATTGTAAGATGGACATTTTTTATTTCTGAATATAAAACTAAACAGAATTTAATTAATAACTTAAAATTGTCTTCTTTTTAAACCGGTCATAGTCATCCAAACACCGCTCACTTCCGAAATTCAGCAAATCCATTCCATGGATGCGTTCCTGCTTGCTTCCTGCATGCCGCGTGTGTGTGTGTGTGTGTGTGTGTGTGTGTGTGTGAGTCATAACTCACTTATGACTGGACAGTTGTATTGTCAATCCACTACTCTAAACCAGTGGTTGACTCCATACTCATAGAACCCACCCATTGTTAGAATATTCTCAAACCCCATTGGCCAATATTATTAAGTCCCGCCCTTCTTCCCAAACGACGACTCCCGCACTGTGGAAAAACACAGTGGACATCTGTTACACTGCGTTTTAGACGGTAAGACATCGATATTTTCTTGTAATGTCGTATTAGAAATCGCGACAACTTTTGTAAACAACTAACAGGGCGTTTAATACAACACTGAAACAATAACGCTTGGGTTTTAGCGCCTTTGTGATAAAGCTTGTAGACGGTTCACTAGTCCTCTGTTTGCGGTATCTATTAGTGACAAACACTCAGGTGCGTTACGAAGAAACAACTACAAAATGTTTAGTAGCTCAGTGTTTTCTGGTAAATGCCAAGGTGAACATCACGTAGAACAATGTCTGCTTGCCACAAAGTGACTGTTTAGGAGAGCAGGAGTGGAGGAGACCGTCTGTACAAGATGCTCTTCTGCTATGTGAGAATGACACTTTACAGGGATCATAACGTTTTTCATGTGGAAAACCAGGGTACTCTAGTCTAAAAGATGTCATGTTAAATAAAAAAAAAATATTGTGTTATTTAAGTGATTCTTACAAGTTTAGGTTTTGATCTGAAGATGACCTAGCACTGATCCTTGAAGATGAGACAGATCTGTGAAGTAACAAGATGAGTGGAAATCATAGACGGATAGAAATGGACCTGGTAAGTTCATGCACAGAATTATATGTACATTTCTTGCTCTGCACTCATCCTGTGATTAGAAAAATGATTATATTTATATCTCTCTTAGGCTACAGTTTCATCATCAAAGCCTTATGGGTCATCCAGGAGTATTGTCAGAAGAATTGCCACAAATCTTCCCTTAGCACCCTGCCCTCGTGTCCATTTTCAGGTCAAATATCAGACTTTGTTCATTCAAATGTGTCAAAAACATAAAAGAATCTCTCAACTTTTTGTAATTCTTTCAACAGACAATTCAGAGGATATTTACAAATGATTTTGAGTGCCTGTTATGTCTTTTTCTGTTTTCTATTTTAGTATTTTCAGGTGGTCTTCATTCATTTTCATTCCATTATTATCAGAGTGTTTTCCACTTTTATTGCATTTTTGCCTCTCAAAACCTTTAACATTCTCCATCTTTGGCCTTTCATTATTCAGTTCTCCCATATCATCATATTTCTGTCCTGTTCTGTTTTGATTCCATCAGTGTGCTGACAATAAACAATCATGAGTCGCGAGGACAGGTTTCAGCTCACAATATCTAATCTAGCCTTTTCCTACCGTCTAACCTTTAAAACAAAAGTATGATGACATTAAATTCACCTCGAAACTTTTATTACTGTCTCTGTTTCTCTCTTCTCTGCCCTTCCTTCCAGCTGTCCTGTATGTCAGGAAGGCAGCATGTCTGCTTTAGGTCAGTTCTCTGGATCATTGTTGAAAATTCTAGGCCAAGAGTTCTTTAAAAAAGTTGCCGTTGCAATGTTCTAATTGCTTCATTATTCGCTAGGCAATGTTTAAACCGGTTTCCCTGGTGCTGTTTTCTTTGCTGTGGCTGTGAAAACATTTGGTGCTTGCTCTGCTGTTGTAGTTCTGACATTGTTTGAGTGCTTGAGTGTCTGTGAGGGTTTGTTTGTCGTTGTTGTGAGACTTGTAAAGTGCCCTGAGCAGGTGTTGTAATTATTAACCGTCCTTTAAACTGTCTTTGGGTCGTGTAGCTTCATCGATTCGCTGCAGGAGCAAGTTTCCTCAACAATTCAAATGGGCCAAATGGACTTGTGGCCACACTCGCTGATGTGGGCTGGATGGACAGAGAAGAGAGCGATGGTGCTGGCAGGAATAGGTAAAAATATTTCTAAATTGATTTAGAAAACAGAGATTTGAATATTGTAATTATCATATGTGTGTTCTGCAGGTTTGAGGCGGATTCGGGGTTGTTTTTTCGCACCCAGCAGTGCAGACCCCTGAGACGTCGGCGGTCGTTACCCAGCTTGCACCAGGCTGAACCTGCGCCACAGAGTCAGACGATCATCAACGATGAAGCCATTCAGAAGATCAGTGCTCTGGAAACTGAGCTGGCCAAACTTAGAGCTCAAATTGCACAGATCGTTCAGGCACAGGAGCAAAGTGCTCAGTCCACAGGTTAGTTGGAGTGCTACTTTAGTATTATGTGTATATGCCATTTTTGTATTTTGAAGTAGCTTTTGTTTTGATATTTGTAGTTTACATTTTATTTTCTAGTTTTAAAAGTTCTCAAAAAATCAAGGCCAAAAGTCTTAAATTCATGATATTAAATGTTGCATGCATTGCAAAAAAAAAAAAAGTATTCTTACTCAGTGTTTTTGTTTTGTTTTCCAGTAAGAAAATCTTAACTTCCTTGAATCAAGATACATTTACGTGAGATGCAAAATGAAGATATAAAATCTTGTTTTCTGAGAAATGTAACAAAATTAAGTGGGTTTATGCTCAAAACAAGAACAAGTGTCTATCAATGGGTAAGAAAAAAATAATGATTTTCCCTTAATACATTTTCTCTTTGAAAAAATACTTTTTCTGACCCTATAGGCAGATATTTGTTCTTTTTTTAATCAAACTCTGATGAATTTCTTTGTGTCCCCTTCAATTTATTCCATAATTTTGTCTTTAGTTGATTTTATAAAGGTCTTAAATTTACCTTCACAAAACCTGCAGAAACGCTGTTAGATGATTTTCATATTTTTAGATTTTCTCAGCATATTTGTATTTATATTTAACCGCAAAAATGAATGAATCCCACACACTTTGGTACATGGAAACATATAAAAAAATATTTATTTACAATGTTGATTGATTAATTGTTGATTGATTAGTTTTATTTAACAACAACACTGGTTAGTTGTTCTTTATGCCCCAAATATATGCCACAGTAATGTTAACGTTAGGCATGTGCAACACGTTTGCTTGCAAAGTGTTGGCGTTCTTGCAAAAGACATAAAATAGCACTCTGCTAGTAAATACTTTGGTATTGGTCGTTTTTACCCATTTAAAGTTGCAATTTTTGCTTCAGCTCCAGCGCCAGGTGGTCCCCCCGTACCCCAAGCTCCACCAATGACTCCAGTTCCACCTCCGCCACCTCCTCCGTGTCCCGCCCCTGGCATGCAGAGAAGCTATTCTGCCATTGACCTCATCCGAGAGCGGCGTGGGAAAAAGGCAGAGCAGAAGACAATACTGGACTCTGCACCTAAAAAGCCAGAGCTTCCCAACATGCTAGACATACTGAAAGACATGGGGAAAGTGAAGCTGCGTTCCGTTAAGAGGTAAATGTTATAATGCTTAATCTGATGACATTCAAACCTCATCCTAATCACTTACCAGTAAGGTTCAATTATCCTTTCGTTCAGTCATCAAGAGGACACGAAACCAAAACCTGTTGAGCCCACAGATGCTGCAACATTAATCGCAGAGGCCCTGAAACGCAAGTTTGCTCACCGCTACAGAAGTGACAGTGAATGTGATGGCAACTTTAACTTGCCAGCCCCTGAGAATAAGACCCACATAGAAACACCACTGGTAAGAGAAATTCTATTTCTTGAAAAACTGATCTCTCACGTATTTTGTTTTAGTGCCATAGTCATTTTGTGCCATTTCTTTTGCAGTTTGGCCAACATATGTTAAAGTCAACTGGAAAGAGGAAACTGTGCTAGGATGGAGCTACTCATCTGAGCAGGTTAATGTAGTTAACCTGATGACTTTTCATTTTCAATAACCGGCTAACTTTTCTTGTTAGCCCTCAAAATGCTGTTAGTGTTCTTTTAGGTGAGCATGCAAATGCCAAACACTATACAGTCAGTCTGGTTTCCCAATTGAATATCTATGTAATTTGCACTTTGAAAAGTTCATCTCCATCAGTACATCTCGTACCACAGCCAGTTCCATCATCAATGCCAGTTACCTGAGAAATTAGTTCTTTTTGTTTGGTTTTATGTATGATTTTATAAGTGGATTTATTTGGATCTGTTGAATGTCAACAGTGCAAGTATTCGACCTTGTTAGATTCCTCTCATTTGAAGGGATAACGTTAAACAAAAACACCAAAGTGTACGGATTGTTCTTTATCAGTAGTTTTATGTGTATTTTTAACACCTGTTAGCACAGAAGTTGTGTCTGCTTCAAAGGTACAATTAATAGTTGCTACTAAATTTAGTAACTACAGGTTTTTCTGTCATGTGACCGTTAGCAATTATGATCCACACTTTTGTGATCATCATAAATAGGGCTTAGATGGTGCTGTCAGTAGTATTTGCTCACTAATTTAATGAGAGCTCATTTAAAATCCAATCTAATTTATTATTTTGGAACATTTCCATGATATTGTTCTGGAAGTCATTTAGTTATTTAACCAGTTTAATAAATCACTTGAATGATGTAGTTTTGTTTGTCTATGACGTCAAGCTTGTTATCTCTAGTCCAGTCCCGATTTCAGTCTATTAGCAGAATTTTTGACAGTGTTTGTACCTTAAAAGGTTTGCATTTTTGCACATATACCTAAAATGTCTGCTGTGCACCAACAGTCAGTGCATTTGCATTGTATTACAGTACAGGATTTCTCATTGCAAAGATTTCTAACTGGATTTAATGGCCAGCACATAGGAGGTATACCTCAGAATTGAAGGGAATCTCCTAGCGTAGATATATTTCTGGTTTTATGGATTTTGATAATTTATTTAAATAGGTTGATTTAATTTCACACTACAGAACCGTTTTGAATGGACTTTCATTTCTTGAATAAACCTGAAACTGTCGATCTGTGTCTTTTCATTTCTGTAATGAGGTTTCTACTTGTTACATTTGGACAAATAGAACAGCATGAGCTCATGCCATCCGGTAGAAACATTTTGTGAAGTTTTATTCATCAAAAATGCAACTGCAACAAGTATGTATCAAAAGGTTATACGGCAAAGCCTTTACAAAATGGCTTAACACATAGGTCGTCTCCCCAAAATGGCTGTTACAGCAAACTGTAAACAGTTTTTTTTTCTTAAATCAACAGTCTTACAGCACTTACAACAAAAATACAAATCACCTAAAATAAAGCACCTCTTCTCTTTCCAAATATCAAGAGAAGCACAAAAAAACAAAAACAACTGCCCGTTCTGTACAGAATCCAAAACAATACACAATAATGGAATGTTCAATGTTAAAAATCAAATCATTAAACCAATTCTCCTCCATATATTAAAAAAAGGTTTCTCCACGACAAAAAGGCAAAGGGTCAGACAGTGCACTAAATAGACAATGCGATGAGTTTAAAATGAAAACGAAAGCTGGTTTGGTCACTTAGCTTTGTGCATAGTTTTAAGGCATTGTGTAGCAGTCTTCCGAAGAGACGAGAGTGGCTTCGAGACATTCTGAGAAGGACTTGTCTTTCTTTACAAAATACAGAGGAGAGAGAAAGAGAGGTGTGGTGGCTACCTACAAAAGGCACCTTTACTTCCTTGTTTCTCCTAAATAAGCAGGTCTGTGAGACCCTGAGCAAAATCCATGGAGAGTCCGTTCAGCTACATGTCCCGTGACATTAATCCTCCTTCCATGGTCAAAAGGGTTCATCTCTGCCACCTGTCACGAAGCGACGTTCCTTCAACACATTGTCTGAAATACAGGGGAGAGAAAGATGCAATGGAGCACAAATGGCATTTGTATGGCATCTGATGCGTCTCGTCGACAGGGTTGCAGTCCAACAGATTTTGTTGGTCATCAGCAGTAGGTTTCGAAAAATAAAATGTACAAGTGGTTCTTCACATCTGTGCTTAAAAGGCAATAATCACAGAACTAACATGATTCAGTTAGAAACGTGTAAACAGTCTTCAGAGGCAGCAAAAGGACTGGGCTCTTCACATTTGTATTTTTGTACACGAGGAAGATTGTTTTGCAGAACCACTGGCACACACACACGCTCGCACGCATTCGGTTTCACACACATTGTCTCTTGGTGTGGTTGTAAAAACCTCTCCTTTAAATACTCAAGGTGTTTCGAATGACTTTCAGAGCATTTCAATGTTTCAAAATGGCACTTTAAAGCCATAGGAGGGGGTTCCTTCCTACCCCACATTCCCTTACAGTCTTTAATCAAAGCATCGGAGTTGAATTAGTAACGCCCAATAGAAAAAAAAACCCAAAACAAATAAGGTTAAATAAATAAATCACAATAATTAAAAGAAACCAAAATTGCAGTAGTAGCCAAATGAGGTATCTATGTATTGCTCTATGTTGAAGGGTAAATGAGCGCTTAAAATTAAATAAATTAAATCGACAAACGAACGAAAAAGAAGAAAACAAATCATCAGTGGTTGGTTGGAGATGGGTGGCGTGACGTAAGATGTTTGGCTGAGGGCAGTAGAGGTGTTCTGCAAGCGCTGGGGTGTCATGACTCTTGGCTTCCCTGAGATAAGGCTCTGGAACTGGGCTCTTCTGTGGCTCGGCCCGGTTCGGATTCCCCCTCCTCGGAGCTCCCCGATGCCTCGGGCTCCAGGGCACTCCAGCTGGCCTTGTTCAGGCCCAAATGGCCGAGCATGGTCTGAGAGAGCCGCGTGTCTGAAAAGCGCGCCCACTCGGCAAACAGAGGCTCCACCACGTAAGTCATGAAACCTGGTGGCAGAGAAAAAGAATTACCCAACAGTACCTTCTAATATAAGTCATTAATATAATTATAATTATCAATTATTACATATTACATTATATTCTAAAAAAAAACAAATACAAAAAGTATAGCTATCAAAAGACACTATTTAAATAGATTTTATGTTGTAAAGTTTTAATATATTCACGTATTATATACTATTGATATATTTTGATCTATAACATTATATAGTTTGATTAAAATTGAAATAAAAAAGCAAGACACTAATGTAATCGTTTTAATCCAGTACATTACAGTCCAGTATTAAAGTGACTGAATGTAGGTTTAGCTATTAAATTATGCACTCATTTCAGCATTTCCCCTACGGGCAGAATCGGAAGACTAGGTTCAAAGTTATTTTGTTGACCATATTAAGAGTTAAGTTTTTACAGAATGGATTTTTTGCATTTAAGAGGTGAAATCAAAATAAAATTACTTGGAATTATAATCTTACTTATATTTTATACACGCACATATAAACACCAAAAACACAACACAAAAAAAGACACACACTGTATAATATAATATATATATATTATATATTTTGTATATATATATAGTGACTGTTTTTGTATTACAATTTTTCTGACTTGTGCAATGGTGGTTGTATTATATAATAAAATAGGCACTCAATTGAATACCTTTTGTTGACACATTAAAGTTGAATCTTTTAACAGAAGGGCATATTAATCTTTTATTTACTGAATTTAATATTGAATTCCAAATTTTGGACCTCTTTTTTTTCCTCTATAAATTAGAAAATACTGTCAACAGCCAGAAAATTCACCATGTTTTTAGGAATGAAATAAATCAATCAATCGATATATGAACAAACCCTTCTGTAAAAACCTTCAGAACATAAATAAGAATAAAACTGGCAAATATATCAAACACTTAAATCTGTATTTTGGATATTTTCTTTCTGCTAGTCTGAAAGAAGATAAGATTATTGAACCAAAATACCTCAAAATCTGAAGACTTACCAGTGTCTGAAAAAAACTGTAGTGTCTTGCCTTAAATCAATATACATACAATACGTAATATTATTTTTACTATTATTATTTTCCTCCCATATTCAGGGTGAGCTCATAAATGAGAATGTTCTGGTTCTTACTGATTTGAACACTGGCTATGGTGTTGGCTTCACTATCACACAGTGGACTGATTTCAAGTTTATGCTTCTTTTCAATGTCACCTGAAAAAGACGACAACAGAGCAGAAAGATTAGCTTCTGAACACCGTGAACGAAGAGCACACGGAGAGAGCATGGTCATCATGAGAACCGGCTACCTTGGTGGAAGAACTCTTCTGTGACCTTCTCACTCCACTGTTTGCTGATTCCCAGGGGGGGGGTGGGGGGGGGGGGGGGTGGAGGTCACAAACGGGTTTACAGATATCTGCACACTTCAGAGCCATCTGGAACACACGTCAATTTGGTTTTAAGAGCCCAAAAGTGTCTGTCTTTATTCAAAAATATGGTATGCAGCCCTTCCACTTCAAAACGGGACATCGCAAACTTCAAGTACATTAAAGTCAGCATTATAGTGACCAAAACAAAATTATATATTTAATAAATGTAACTAATTTGTTATCTATAATTTTAAAATCATTTTCCCTCTTTTTTTTTTTAAAGCAAACATCAAATGTATTATTTTATTTTTATTTTATTTTAAGTCAAAGCTGGCATATAATCTGTATATAAAACTATATATAAACTGCATAATGTTTGTTTTTAGTGAAATTAATACTGAATTGCACATTCCCACCTGCAGAACGAAATGTCGATGAGAAGCGTGTCCTAAACACAAGTCGTTCTCATCCAGATGTGTCCTGAACCGGGACAGGTACTCATTCTGTCGGCTGATATCTGTGGCCAGGATGAGCGACCCCAGCTGCCTCTCTATACTCAGACTGTTAGAGACACCAATTAAAGTCAGTCTATCATAACAGAGGTCATTTACATAGAGAAGTCTTAAAGAGACAGTAGGAAATACAGTACCTTTATTTTACTTTTTATAAATTGATTAGAACATTTATCATTCTTGTAAGTGTAATAAATTCATGCAAATAGGTATTTCCATTTTGCAAAATGGAGTCGAAAAACAATAATTGTTATAGATAATAATTAATAATTGTAATAAAATGATTATAAAATGTATAATTCTTATAAATGATGTATAAATAAGTATTTCCATTTGGCAAAACGTCCATCCTAAAAGTGAGTCATAAACGAATATAATAAACAGAATACAGTAAAAAAAAATGATCATTAAAAAAAATAATAATTAAATAAGAAATTAAAATAAACAAATAATAATTTTAAAAAATTACTTGCTTGTAGAATAATAAGCCGTAACATATTAACAAAGAACTTTAGGCTAAAAAGAAGTGAAGAGACTGACCTGTCTTCCACAGGAAGATGGGAAAAGAGTTCGGTCTCTCTGAGCAGTCCCACTGCAGACCTCCAGTGATGGTTCTCCAGAACTGAGGTATTCTACAGAGCGACACACATACACCAGTGCCGATTGACTTTGACGTGTTTACGAATACAGTAATTTACTCAGAACATAAAGAGGATTGTGGAGCTAATGATGTGCTTAAATCCCATTGGATTGCACTCTAACCCGGTACAAAGCTGCAAGGTAATGGTTGGTTTTGATGAGGAAAGGCTGGTTGACTCCAGGGTGGTCCAGATCGTGTGTGGCCGCAGCCAGCAACCCTAAGAGGATGTCGAATGATGTGAGGGACTGGGCGAGCTGTGGATACACACACACAAAGAGACGACTGTAAGTCTACACGTAATCATTAAAAGTCAATTACGGTACATTTAATAAAGGGACAATCACCTTGGGTTCTCTCAGGTAACAGTGCATGGCCTGGGTGACATCAGCAGCATGGACTGCATTATGGTAAGGGTTCTGATTGTGGTAGTCTTCTTGAACCAGAACTGAAACCAAGTGTACAACATTTAAAGTAATTCAGCAAGATTAGTACAGTCAGTATATTAGGGCTGCAGATAATCATTTAAATATATGATGACAATCAACACCTAATTTCATTCTCAGTTAGTTGGATCAGTGCACTGTGGCATGCAGAACCGCCATCTGTCATGTTTACAGAATTGAAAAATACACTTTAGAATTAGAATAAATATATTTGAATAATAATAAAAATAAATCAGATGAGTTGATCAGATGTTGCAACTCATAGTTAATAGTTTCAGGAGGGCATCGAGTCATTTTAATGCTTGCTGTTTAAGGTAGTTCAGATGGCTTTCCAAGCAACTTTTACAATTTATTAATATGTTCATGGTGAAATTTATACTTCTTGTAAATGTTACAAATTCTTGTAAATAAGAATGTTAAATTTTTGCATAAAAGCTAAATACATCCTAAAAGCACGCCACAGATTAATAATACTAATATCTATACTAATCATAGTACGTAATTTATCATAATGTCAGTAAATCTGGACTAATAAATAAAAAAACTACTAACATATTTTGAATATGTTCTTTTGTTGTTAAATATTTGAGGTTTGAAATGAATTAAATTTCACTGAAACGTTACATGACATTTGTTTTTGTAAAACAGTAACTATAAATTAATTATAATAGTGTGAATGTGAAATAATGTTCAAATTAAGTTCATATACATTCATACATTTATATTTCATACATTTTGCATTTTTGCATTGTTTTAATCAAATGTATTTAATCAAATTAAACTATGCTTTTAAAATACTATTAATAAAAGAAAAATTCATTGTTAGTTTCAGCAATAAACATGAAAAACACTTACCTAGAAATCGACGCAGTTTAACCATGTCTAACTGGAAGAGCTCGATGAGGCCATACTGGTTCAGCAAATTAAATGTCAAGAAGACAAGACTGTTTCCTTCAAAACAACAAAGAATATAAGAGGAAGGATGAATTTGGCTAGGCAAAGCTTCATCCTCAATTTTGCACAGCCATGATGCAACCAGCAGGTGGCAGAGTTGACCACAACTGAATGAGAAGTGTACATATACAATGTGGCTTAATATAGTGAAGGTAAAGTACAACAAATCTCACACATTCACACGCAGAAATAAGAAGGTTCGTCAGAATTATAATATTTACCATTTGTAAGTCTGTCAAAGAGGAATATATCAAAATTCCAGCTTCCAACCTTTTCAAGCATACACTGTGAGAAAATGACAGTGAGAACAGATGAAAAATCAATAACTGCATATGTTATGTATGTATTCATACCGCAAATGTTGAATAGTCAATACAAACTAAAGTCACCAAGGTTTTACCACAATGTGTGTTTGTGGTGCCATACCTTGGCCTGACCGCAGTAGTCCTCGTCCAGGATGTGGAGGGGGTTGAGGTGTGGCGCTCCTCGCAGCAGACGGGACGAAAGCAGGTGTCGCTGGAAACTAAAGAGCCTCCGGATCCTCCGAGCTGGAATCGACCCTGCTGACTCAGCACGGGCTGAGCACAAACACACACATGAGAAAGAGGACATGGAAATTCCATTTAAAATTAACATCCTCAACAAGTAAGCTGAAATTGCTTTCAAAATTTGAAGTGTCTTTGGCTTTCGTTCTCGTCCAAATCCACCCCCAGCCCCACTGACTGGAGCCACTGCTGTTTAAAACTTCGGTTGCTATCGTTGCAATTGTGGTGCTCAGGCAGCCTACGAGAGGTCATGCCTGACTGAAGCACAAAAGACAAAACCAGTCCGAAGAGAGTCTTTAAAACAGAGTTTCATTTCACCACAACAAAAGAGCAATAAATCTTTTCATGTGCTAAATGTACGTTCTCCTGAATTCAGCTCGCCCACATTGGTAGATCAACACAGACAGAGAGACTATGAAAATTGGGGAAAATGTCTTTAATATAATTAGGTTAGAATATATTAACGGGATAACAAACATAAGGGTGAATGAGAAGCGCCACTTAAAAAACAACAACTTTATGATGATTTTTTTTTAAATAATAAAAATGTAAATAGACATTACATTCAAACTGACAAATAAAAAAAAACATTTAATTCATGTTTAATATGTAGTTAAATAAATTAAACATGAATTAAAGAATTTCATATTTATTTCTAAATTACTACATTTATAATTGAACTCTTATTACTTATTTAAGTGACACTCCCAGTCCTCCAGAAGCAAAAATCCCATTTAAATTCTCGGACGAAATTAATTTTAAGTACATGTAAAAAAAATAAAAAAAATAAACCTTTTAAAACATAACTACCTACAATGTTTTTATTCATCTTAAAGTTCTCGCAAACTAGTTTAGTTGACGGTAGCCACTGTAATGAAAAAAATACTACTACTATGGAAGTCAATGGCTACCGTCAAATGTTTGGCTACCAACATTCTTCAAAATATCTTATACTGTGTTCAAGAGAAGAAAGAAACTTAAACAGGTTTGAAACATTTTGGTTGGTGATATTTTTGTGGTACTGAGTAAATTATGACAATTGTAATTTTTGGATCATTAACCCCTTTATATTTTGTGGGTAAAATCCATTTAATTTCAATAGGAATCAGCGGGATTGGGAGTTTTGAGTAACTGCAGAAAATGTCCTTGTGCAGATTTCACTCGTGTTTAAGTGAATTTGCCACTTTGACAGGTTTGAAAGTGACTTTTGTCTAAATTTCGCTACTGTGACCACACATTTACAGCATAAAAGACAGTAGTGATGTTTTCAAAAAAGAAAATACATTAAAATGAGCCAAACTGATTAATTCCCTCAGAGTTTAGTAGCTCATCCCGAAATTGTCTAATTTTTGATTTTCAAAAGTTGAATCAAATACTCTAAGAATTCATATCAGAGTTGGTCGATTTGGTTCAAAGCTTTAAACATATTCAATACCCATGATAAAATACCTCCGGAACAAAGCTTCCCTGTTGCACAGAGCTAGGAATGTGTGCGAGTGCTAATTTGGGTACTTACAGTGCAAAGTGCGGAAATCGACGCCCAGGTACGGGTGCGAGCCTCTTCGTTCAGGTTCAAAGCCTACCTGACTTCTCACTCTCACATCTCCTAGAAGGCATCAACACACAAGTCCTCAAGAGATTTGTTAGCAAACACAACATACAGCAGGTTACAGGCCTGGATACAGGGGGACAAAGAGACAGACATACACACACTGCCGATGGATGGGGGGAAAGGGGAGGACAGGGAACAGACCATGCATCGCCATGCCAGAGGGACTTATGCATTAGTATTCAGATGGCTAGGAGCAAAGGAGGACGCATGGAAGAAAGACAAGCATGAGCTTCAGCCCAGGACAGAATGGAGAGGAAATCAGAGGGACTTCAACGAGGCTGGCCAAAGCGCTAAAGTCACATCTGCTAAAAAGTCATTCAATAGGCCTTTTCATCAAACTCTGGCTGTGTGTGCGCGTGTATTTGCATGGAGAGGGAGAAGGAGGGGGACGCAGAAACTTTTACTGAGTAATGGCAGCCTCCAACATGTCAGTCATTACTGATTGTAGTTCATGTGCAGTAAAAAAGTAGTCCACGTTGAAATAAGTCAATAAACAAATAATAAAACAGCCTCCCACCAGTATATTTACTTACTTGAAAACAGCTGTTTGAATATTACACAAGCTCCTATCAAAATACCAAAACTGTGAATTACAATTACATAAAAAACACGATTCAAATGAATCAAAAAAGACAGACATGAGTTTCAAACGAAACAACAACAACAAAATCATAGAGTCGGAACGACCGTACAAGAGTGTAGCACAAAGTCACACATGCAACAAGCGAATCAGACAAAAAAATAAATAACTAAAAACAGACGGAAGCTATTCGGACATGCAGAAGAAAAGCCGCGGAGGTCGAAGAAGCAAGACCCCATTATGGAAACCAAAAGTGCGCTTTCGTCTTCTGTTTTTGTGCCAAACCTCTCGTACGCATCTCCTGACCCACAAATAGTATTAGAAGACATTTTAACGTGAGAAATGCCACTGCTTAGACCGTGTCCCTTGACGCAGGTCTTTAGGGAGGAATGGTGTGGAAAAGTTATTAAAGGGAAAGGCTGTGAAAGCGAGTGAGCAGGTTTGTCTCTCCTGGTGAGATGTGTTGGTTCATACCTGGTGTAAACACGAATGAGGGTTTGATTGTTTTGTTTGTCACAGCTTAAAAACAAAACAAAAAAATAAATTACGATCAAATATTAGGTCAGGCTTAGCTTTACTAGGTTTTTGGCTACATGCTTGAGGAGGTGATGTTACTGAACATGTAGAGACTCCAGGTTGTTATGATGTTCTAGCGTTTTGCTAATTCATGGTACAGTGACAGAAAGCAAAGCAGTGTGATTCGGAAGTGATGAATTGGTGTAAATGTCAGTCAAACGGATTTAATGTGGAACCACCACATTCTTAGTACACTGTTGTGTAAAATCTCTGACAGCACAGATCACGGGCCTCATGTATAAAATTTACATAGGTTTCATGCACAGACACTGAAATTCTGCACAATATGATATACTGATAACTATTTTCACATGGCTGAAGCACGGCTGATATCATAAATCTATACAACATTGTTAAAAACAAGAAAAAATGCACATTGCTTGCACATGGCATCTCTTTGACATGCCCTCTTAAAGACAAAGTGCTCTCAAAGGGTTACATTTTTGCCATAAACTATATAAACTGTAAACTATAGTGCAATAGTGCCTGCCAACATTTTTAGCAGCACTGGTTCTGAAAGTATTTTTCCCATTCATTTTCCCCATAAGGATTTATTTAAAAGTCTTTGTTAAAGCCTCATAAGTCATGAACCAAGCCAACCAGCTGAAACATTAAAAACTTTTATTTGTAGCAAAAAACAAAAACAAAAAGTATTTGAAAATCAGACAAATACAAAGGTACAAGACTGTATACTTAACAGATTTAATGAGGGAAAGAACTACAATCCCATGAAGCACTGCGAATGACAAAAATTATGGTGAAATTTAAAACTACTCATTTTAAGTTAATTACATCTATAGAAACAATATTATTTTTTAAGAAAACATGCATTTATTCACAAATATTTAAGATTCCCTTCTGGCATGATTTGCTGGTCTATGATTGGTGCAATTTTCCTGCACAGCATCATGGGTAATGTAGTTTTCACTATATATTTCTATTGGTACAATGTCAGACACAAATGTCTTTGAAGGTTTGTAAGTTAAATTAAAAAAAAATTGATGTTCCTATGGAAAAAAAATGAATGACGTTTTACTTCCAGAACCCAACTTCTGCACTCTATTACCAATATCTATAAATCAAAATGACAAAAATAACATAAAATAGTAATAAAACACTGGTTTTATTGCATTTTGCCATCTATACATGTGACACTATTGCGTTTCACAACACTAGAAAAAACCATGATACAGGTTGTAAATTTTACCTGTATTGATAAGAGATGATAAACTGCAATAAAATTACTCTTAATCACTCGCTCTAGTTTTCCCATAAAATGTCTAAATATACTTCACCTGAAATCAAAATTTCCTAACACAAAACAATGACTAAGCATAAACCTAAACTGATTACTAGGTTAATCCAACATGAGATCGAATAACCGCTTTTTCGATGTGCATTTTGTTCGTACGCAACGTTTAAACATCAGGCCCTGTCAGATCTTTCAGCGCTGTCCTATGAAGTCAAAAGGGGCACAGATAAAACTCTTGGAGGTCCCTGGGGTCAGCAATCAGGCCGAGTCGAGGCTTGATAAGTATTAAATCAAAGGAAAATTCACAGAAATGCTAAGCAATTCCCAGTTGAGGAATGACTTAAGCTGTGGATGTAATGAAGAGATTATCAGAGGCTTTTTGACTGATGGTTGAGGCTCTCCATCCTCTCTGTTACACAATCTGTTGTATAATATGCTGCGCTTGGTAACTTCCAGTGCAGAGCGGTGCATCTACCCTGTGTCTGAATTTATTTACAGGTTGAGTGTGTGTGTGTGTGTGTGTCTCGCGTGCGGTGCGTGCTGCGTTGCGTGCGAGGGCAGGCATTTAGGCAGGGAAGATGATGCTTACCTAGCATGCGAATATACAGAGCGGTTTGATCAGAGCTGTCATAGGAGATTGCTCCACGTCTCTGTGGGGGAAGAGATGCAGACAAACGTCAGTATTTGCATTTACTCAAACATGCGGGAAAAACTCATATACAAGCCAAATGCTCAGCAGTGTATATTCAAATAAGACTAAAATTTTTTTTTAAAAACACCACCACCACAAATTCAAGCAAATCAGCTCATAATAGTTCTCTACTGTGTATTTTCTTTTATAAATCTTTTTCATATTTTGCTCTGTTCTTTGGAAACTTCTGATGAAAACCAATAATTGTAAATTGCTTTTATAACAACTATTTAACCGAGTCAATGGGAAGATTAGACCGTTAGCATCTCGCTCAAAAATGACCAAAGAGTTTCTATTTTTTTCCCTATTTAAAACTTGACTCTTCTGTAGTTACATCGTGTACTAAGACCGACGGAAAACGAAAAGTTGCGATTTTCTAGGCCAATATGGCTAGGAACTATACTCTCATTCCTGCGTAATAATAATCAAGGAACTTTGTTGCCGTACCATGGGTGCAGCAGGCGCAATGATATTACACAGTGCCTGAAAATAGGCTAACTTCTGTCAGCATAACCAACGTGACCACCTGCTTGCACGTTGGAAGTTAGCTGGGGACTATTTTCAGGCGCTGGCGTAATATCATTGCGCCTACTGCATTCATGGTACGGCAGCAAAGTTCCTTGAGACCATACAGCGGCTTAACAGGAGAGGTTCCACTCAGAACAGGCCTCGCCATGGTCGACCAAAGAAGTTGAGTGGGTTGGGGGGTCAGCCTGTCAGTGCTCAAACCATACGCCGCACACTGCAACAAGTCAGTTTGCATGGCCGTCATCCCAGAAGGAAGCCTCTTCTAAAAATGATGCACAAGAAAGCCCGCAAACATTTTGCTGAAGACAAGCAGACTAAGGAAATGGATTACTGGAACCATGTCCTGTGATCTGACGAGACCAAGATAAACTTATTTGGTTCAGATGGTGTCAAGCATGTGTGGCGGCAACCTGGTGAGGAGTACAAAGACAAGTGTGTGTCTTGCCTACAGTCAAGCATGTTGGTGGGAGTGTCATGGTCTGGGGCTTCATGAGTGCTGCTGGCACTGAGGAGCTACAGTTCACTGAGGGAACCATGAATGCCAACATGTACTGAAGCAGAGCATGATCCCCTCTTTTCTGAGACTGGGCCGCAGGGCAGTATTCCTACATGATAACGACCCCAAACACACCTTCAAGATGACCACTGCCTTGCTAAAGAAGCTGAGGTTAAAGGTGATGGATTGGCCAAGCATGTCTCCATACCTAAACCCTATTGAGCATCTCAAGATTTCTAACGTCCACCAGCTCCGTGATGTCATCATGGGTGGAAGAGGACTCCAGTGGCAACCTGTGAAGCTCTGGTGAACTCCATTCCCAAGAGGGTTAAGGCAGTGCTGGAAAATAATGGTGGCCACACAAAATATTGCCACTTTGGGCCCAATTTGGAACCTTTTCACTTAGGGGTGTACTCACTTTGTGGCCAGCGGTGTAGACATTAATGGCTGTGTGTTGAGTTATTTTGAGGGGACAGCAAATTTACACTATTATATACAAGCTGTACACTCAGTGTTGTCACATGAAAAGATATAATAAAATAAAATATTTACAAAAATGTGAGGGGTGTACTCACTTCTGTTAGATACTGTATATATATATATATATGTATATACTTATACAAATATCATATCATGGGCCTCCTTTTCAAGTTTTTATGTAACTATTCAAGTAGCCATGCAACGAAAAGAGTGTGTAAGTTGACCTATATCTCTAAACACCTCTTATTTGAGTGACTGGTCAATCCGTGACTTAAAAACTCTCACATGAGAGAAACACACATGCTGAAGGGCTGAACGTGAGCTCAACTCCGTTAGAAGCCCAGCCTCCAGTGCACTCACACTGCAATTTCCCAGCAGCAGGAGGAAGCTGGAGCGAAGAAACCTGCTTCACTAAATTAAACCTGCATCATCTGTCCAGTGTAATCTGCTCTCCTGTCCATTACACTTCCACACTGGCCCATTCAGAGATTAATTCAAGAACAGACACTCACACCGCTGCTCATTATGCAGATGCAAGTATGATTGGCTGTCCCAGAACAGTGGGCGGAGCTTTCTATGACCGCAGCACTCGAAAGAGGCCTTTGTGTGCCGAACACGTAGTTTCCGTACTCGCTGTTTCTTAAAGGTAGGTAGCACAGGCTTATTTTTTTAAGATGTTACAGACACTGCTAGCACAAAACAACTAGAAGACAGCATAATGGCTGCTTTGTGAGAGCACTTGATGAACATCCACCTTTCGCTGTTGTATTTTCTTTGTTTCTGGCAAGTACTCATCCATGTTAACTTAAAACCACAAGGGGATCCTTTGAAGATGATGATGCAGAGAAAGGTTCGGTGTGAAAACACAAGACCTGGCACGTCTTGAACCTGTGCATATGCAGAAAAAGACAAGCACTTGAGCGCAGCTTTTAGATGGCTGGTCAGGGTGTCCCCAGATGGCATACAATTCAGTCTCTGACGTCAATGGACTGAACCAATTTGCATACTTGATTTTTATCCATTAACAGCCCTCTCACACCTCAAGATTCTGCCCAATAAAACTGCAAATGCACAAAACTAGGGCGGTCACTAAAGATGGGCGATAATAGCCAAAGAACATCTCAGCCTTGTGAATATCTCTGCTTTTATGTTCTGGTTTACCATCCATTTTTTTCATACAGCAACTGTTGCTATATATTTAATGCAAGTAAAAAAAAAATTTATTATTATACTATATTAAAGATTTTAGTTGAAAAATATAGCTTTTTAATATATGTTTTATAGTTCTCTATATATTTTTTTTTTAATAGATAGTTTTATTTACATTATAATTTGTATTTTGTATACCTATAATATAAACATTCATACACTACAGATATATAGTAGATTTATATATATATATACAGTGCATCTCAATAAATTAGAATGTCTCGTGTAAAGTCATTTATTTCAGTAATTCAACTCAAATTGTGAAACTCGTGTATTAAATAAATTCAATGCACACAGACTGAAGCAGTTTCAGTCTTTGGTTCTTTTAATTGTTATGATTTTGTCTCACATTTAACAAAACCCACCAATTCACTATCTCAACAAATTAGAATATGGTGACATGCCAATCATCTTATCAACTCAAAACACCTGCAAAGGTTCCTGAGCCTTCAAAATGGTCTCTCAGTTTGGTTCACTAGGCTACACAATCATGTGTAAGACTGCTGATCTGACAGTTGTCCATAAGACAATCATTGACACCCTTCACAAGGAGGGTAAGCCACATACATTCATTGCCAAAGAAGCTGGCTGGTCACAGAGTGCTGCATCCAAGCACGTTAACAGAAAGTTGAGTGGAAGAAAAAAATGTGGAAGAAAAAGATGCACAACCAAACAAGAGAACCGCAGCCTTATGAGGATTAAGCAAAATCGATTCAATAATTTAAGTGAACTTCACAAGGAATGGACTGAGGCCGGGGTCAAAGCATCAAGAGCCACCACACACACACGTGTCAAGGAATTTGTCTACAGTTGTCGTATTCCTCTTGTTATACGCCACGCCTGAACCACAGACAATGTCAGAGGCGTCTTACCTGGGCTAAGAACTGGACTGTTGCCCAGTGGTAACATCTGAAAAGTCCTCTTTTCAGATGAGAGCATGTTCTGTATTTCATTTGGAAACCAAGGTCCTAGAGTGGAGGAAGGGTGGAGAAGCTCATAGCCCAGGTTTCTTGAAGTCCAGTGTTAAGTTTCCACTGTCTGTGATGATTTGGGGTGCGATGTCATTTGCTGTTGTTGGTCCATTGTGTTTTTTTGAAAACCAACGTCACTGCACCCGTTTAGCAAGAAATTTTGGAGCACTTCGTGCTTCCTTCTGCTGGCCAGCTTTTTGAAGATGCTGAGTTCATTTTCCAGCAGGATTTGGCCCCTGCCCACACTGCCAAAAGCACCAAAAAAGTTGGTTAAATGACCATGGTGTTGGTGTGCTTGATTGGCCAGCAAACTCGCCTGACCTGAACCCCATAGAGAATATATGGGTTATTGTCAAGAGGAAAATGAGAATCAAGAGACCAAAAATGCAGATGAGCTGAAGGCCACTGTCAAAGACACCTGGGCTTCCATACCACCTCAGCAGTGCCACAAATTGATCACCTCCATGCTATGCCGAATTGAGGCAGTAATTAAAGCAAAGGAGCCCTTACCAAGTATTGAGTACATGTAGAGTAAATTAACATACTTTCCAGAAGTCCAACATTTCACTAAAAATGTTTTTTTTTTTTTTTGGTTTTATGAAGTATTCTAATTTGTTGAGATAGTGAATTGGTTTTTTTTTGTTAAATGTGAGCCAAAATCGTCACAATTAAAAGAACAAAAGACTTACACTACTTCAGTCTGTGTGCATTGAATTTATTTAATACACGATTTCACAATTTAAGTTGAATTACTGAAACAACTGAACTTTTCCATGACATTCTAATTTAATGAGATGCACCTGTATTCCACACACACCCACAAATAATTAATGTATTTCTATTAATATTTATTATGTATAGTATTATATCTGTATATGGTATGAAATATTTTATATATGTGTCCACCAGAGATCTGATCGCATCATCATCAGTCCTTTCTGGAATGACATGTAAAAACAAACTGAGACAGACAAATCCTGAAGAACTGTTGGCACACCATTCACAAGGGCAAAAGCGCTTTAAAAAAAAACGCAAAGGATGGTCACATCAAATGTTGATTTGATTTAGTTAATAAAAGTTAATTGATAAAGAAAATACATTTATGACTGTTTTTGACATCATCCTCATTTTACAGCATTTTTACAGAAGTGCCTAAAACTCTTAACAGTACTGCAGTTTTGCAGGTAGGTTTCTTGAAGCATCTTGGGGATGTTTCCACAGTTCTTCTGGATTTAGTCTGTCTCAGTTTGTTCTGTTTCTTCATGTTATTCCAGACAGACTGGATGATGATGAGATCAGTTCTCTGTGTGGAGCACTGGCTGTTGTCAGACAAATCTCACTGGATTATTACAATTAATGGCAAAATGAATGTTTGGAAATGTAAACTGATATTTCTTACTGACACACTACAGCAAAAGATAGATATTACTGACATAAACCATTTTTTTAGCTGGTGAAAATACTAGTGTTCTAATCATTTTGGCCACCATTGTATATACATTTTTTTTTAAATCTAAACCAATACTTACAAACATTTTTACAAAAACATTTTAGTACATAAAAAAATGCCACACAAAAACTGACAATAGCCTGACAAAAAAAAAAATCAATTTTAATCGATTCGCTTAAATTCAGCGAATTAATTACTTTATCTATCTATCTATGCAACTACAAAGATGATTTTAGTACAATATGCTCATGTAATTTTGCGGCAAGTGCATTTATTAAAAATGAAAGACAGGGTTAGGTAATCTGCAGGCGGGCATTATTCGGTCAGGGTATTAAAGGGGTCAATATGATGTTGCTAAAAAGAACATTTTTTGGTGTATTTGGTGTAATGAAATGTGTTTATGTGGTTTAAGGTTCAAAAATCACATTATTTTCCACATAATGTACATTATTGTTTCTCCTCTATGCCCACCCTTTCTGAAACGTGTCGATTTTTAAAAAACTCATCGGTCTGAAAAAGCGAGATGTGCTCTGATTGGCCAGCTATCCAGTGCGTTGTGATTGGCCGAATACCTCAAGCGTGTGACGGAAATGTTACGCCCCTTACCATACTGTGATGCCCTGTGTCCCGGCGTAACGAGACAAAACCAATAAAACCCATTACAAACGAGGCATTTTGCATACAGTGGGGACATAATTACTGATTATAAATAATGACTTATACTGTGTCTTTACACGTTGTGTTGTTGTATTTGCGCCACGTAACATCAACATGTCCCCCCCCCCCCCCCCCCCCCCCCCCCTGCATTTGTTGATCTTGAGTAAATTACCACAACAACCACTACCTACTCTACACTGCTCAAACTCGCGTTTGAATCATCAGTGGCAATTTCTTTAAATATGAAAACGTACTTACAGGCTGTGAGTCATGTAGTGCCAGACTGTCCTTGCAAAGTTGGAAACAGCCCCACTTTATAGAAACCTTATGTCCCTCTTTTGGAAGGCCAACAAGTAGTTTCGCTTTCACAACGAAACCACATCGCGTGAGTAGCGGCGCCAGGCGGAATTCACGAAGGATGCTTTGCGGCAACACATGTGCGACCCCGGCCCTCGACTCCGCTTTCGTTCACGGTGAAAGCCGATCCGGTGATCGACAGCGCGAAGTTGATGTATTCCCTCTTTGACCAGCACGGATCAGCTCCAGGCATTATTAAGCGGATATCGTCCTCTTTTGGAAGGCCAAACTAAGTAGTTTCGCTTTCACAATGAAACACACAGCGTCTTCACGACATGGCGGCGGCAACAATACTACAGCGAGAATAAAAGTTACGCCTTCTTTCTTTGCGTGAACATTTGGGTGGTGTTATGCAAATCTTCCCAACACAGTGACATAGACATGTGGGGGCGTGTTAGAACAAGGTGTTTTAGGAGGGCGTGGACAAGTCTGAACTTTTATAAAGAATATCTCTTTGGATTTGAGACTTTAGTCTTTGCAACATTACAGATATTCTTTATGCACCAAGAGCTTGTAACACTCCAAAGAGAAAGGAAAAATTTTAATCGCATCATATGAACCCTTTAATGTTGCTGGAGGCCAGTCTGCAGTTTGATAACAGGGCTTGCAGACAGGCCTTAACTGATGGCAGTGCTTTGTGTTAAGTTAATAACCAGTGGAACAGATAAACTGTAAAACTGCTAAGTGAATATACAGGCTACAAAAAATACTGCACCTTGCAGTAACCCTCATATGACGTTTTGACATCCCCTATCTTTAATATCTACCATCAAGCCGGTGAAAAATTAGACTCGAGTCATCTGCTATTGCCGCGACAGTATTTTAGTATCAGCAAACTCAGTGTTTACACACATTACTTGGTGTTTTTGCGTGTGAGTAATTTCTACCAGGGGGCTGAGCGGGGCATGACAAACCACCCAGCCGTGCCCATATGGGCTCAGCACACGAGTGGCATCAGCGCAGCCGGACACGGAGTGGGAACGGAGGAGTTGAATTTCTTGGAGAGACCATCGCCACTATGCGCCAGCGAGGCATGACGGTCTGTGCTGTTTTGCTGACTTTCAGTGAGGTGGCTAGAGGCCCAAACAAAAAAATCATTTTAAATAATAAAAAGAAAAGGGGGAGTTCAGCAGAAAAGATTAAAAAAATATATTTCCAGTAGGCTGATTTTACATTTATAGCAAAACAGTTCTCTGAATTCAGCTCACAACAGACAAAAACAAACATCAGTCTTCACTCAGCCTTTCATGGCAACTTTTATCCACAACAAACGGCAAATTATTTTTTGAGAGCAGTTTAATGACTAGTTTAAAAAAAACATTAAAATTATGCTAGTATGCTGTTATCATATTATTTTAAAAGTACACCAGATTATAATAATGACCAATAATAAACAATGAAAGTGGGTAATTATCTAAAATAATTAAAGCTAATAATATTTTCTAATATTTCACCAAACATTAAACTGTGTGCATTAAAGGGTTAAAGACCTTTACTTACAGTATTAACTAGTATTAACTAGAACGGTGTCAAAAATATTAATAATATTCTGGTGTACATATTGCACCTTACAATGTACCTCAGTCAGATTTTGTGGCAAAAATATATACACTAAAGTATTTATTTTTTGACAATTAACTGGGAAGAAGCATAAATATACCTCAATCTAGATTTGTATGCCTCTGTAAGGAGTTTTAAAGTGTTAAAAAGATACAAGGTCAAGACCAACATGGGTGGATGCGTATTATTCAAGACTTACTGTAACTAATTAGGGATGCACCGAATGTTCGGCAACCAAAAATAGCAAAATAAAAGCTCTTTCGTGTTCTGCCGAATAAGCGAAAAGACAGAATAAATTGTACCACCAATGAAATACCGATCAATAGCACCCGCGCAGGTGAGAGGCACGCCTCTTTATAATGCACAAACATGTCAGCCGTTGGAAAGCATTCAAAACTGGCCTAAAAGACGCAAAAATCATTACAAGCACCGACAGCGAGAGACTGTTTAGTACTGCATCGCATGTCTTCTATGAAAAGAGGAAGGGGTGATTGTTGCTGGTATGATGAACAATTAAATACACTGCAGAACGTTATGTTTTCATGCTCGAATTGCATGTATTCTGATAGCGCTGTACAAACTCGCGGCGCTATCTGCTTGTTAACCAGGGTTCAAAGTCCAAAGTGTTAGACCAGTGTTACTCGTCAGTTGCTCAGTCACATTTTTATGAATTTTTACAAGGCATGTGACAATGCAATACGTGCGACTTATTCGTAATGACTCATTTATAAATCTGCCGTTGTCAACAGAAAGAAGCACTGAGGTCTTCCTGTGCATTTCTGCCAAAATAAAAGTTGAGAAAAATCAAGAACTCAATCAACATTCATAAATGTTAGTATTGTAATTTTACTGTTGTTCTGTAAAATAAAATAAAAAGACAATAATAATGATAATAATCATTACAACAGCTCTGTTAATACATTTCTTATAACATTCACACATAGCGTTCAAATATTTTCAAATGTTTTAAGAGAAGTCTCTTCTCAGCAAGGCTGCTTTTAATTGTACAGTTAAAAATACATGCCTGATTCAAGAAGGGGGTCTTGATGGCCAAAAATTATTTTACCAACTTATTAAGTTAAATTGTGGTATTCAGTTACCTTTGTTGCAGACCTGCTAGAATGTTAAAACATTGTTCAGTGTTAAGTATTTTTAAATTGTTGTTTTGTAATTGATTTTTTCTTTGAAAAGCAAGACAAAACAGTAAAAAGAACATTTTGGCTATTTAATTTATCCAATGGTGAAAAAAAATTGGCAAAAATATATGGGGGGGAAAAAACTCGAAAAACCTTCGTTTCGTGCGGTATTCGGTGCATTGTTTCATTTTGTTCGGTTTCGGCTTCGGCCAATAATTTTCATTTCGGTGCATCCCTATAACTAATTGAAACTTAACTACACAAACTGAAAGTTTTGACTCATTACTTAGCCTAGTCAGCTAGCCAAAGCCAAACCCAGACTAACTTTTGCACCCAATACAATGGAAAAATAGTAAAAATGTGTTAAATGGAGCAGAGATTACTAGACTTTTAAAGTATAGATTAAAAAAATGTGTTTAAAAAATGTATTAGCCAAAATATTGAATAATCCAATGCACTACCAACCGGATTATGTTCGGTCTCATTTATAATTGGTCAAAAGTTTCTTAGTTGTCTAAACACTGTTGCATCCATCTGACACAAGACTCTCCATAGCCTCAGGTGAACCTGAAACTCAAACCCATCCAGCTAGTTTGTTCAACAATTCATTATTTTGTGTCATTCATTGATGTTCCTTAAATACCTCATTGAGACATCATATTCAACTAAACTATTTAGACGATCAACATCTCGCGTCTCAAAAATGCATGTAGTCATGCCTACTTCACCATGATACCAGGCTTTTGCAATGTAAATGAATGGCTTCATCTAATTATAATAAAACACAGCACATGCTTATGACTGGACAAGCAGTCAAAAAAATAAGATGTGAGAACATCGATCTACAATGACATAAAAGCAAAGCATTCCATATATTATCTCTAGAATGAATCCTGGGTGTGTTAACTCTGTTTACAAGATGGGCCATTGTGATACGTTTGGTTTCACAATGCGGACAAACAACTGCTGTCACCATTTACGTAGTTTTAATATTATGTAGCTGTCAAATGTTTGGCATATGCCATTTTTAGGGGAGCTCCATCTACACTTTCAGCATTGGTTGTCTCACCGTCACTGTAAAGATTTGTAATGGACCGTATTAGTTATCAGACATTTTTTAATTTATTGGTATTAGCTGATAATAGATATGTAATTTAATAAATATCAATATAATTAGATAATCATAAATAAATGTAATGAATTAAACATTTAGGCTTATTTTATAAATAAATTTTATAGTATTGACTTTCTTTTGAATTTCTGGTGAAACATCAGACTTATTTCTGGTGATGTATGGCATATTTCTTCCCATTTTTCAGGCTGTTAAACCCACTCCTTTTTTATATCAACTGCAACCTCTCATTCATTTTGGAGTGCAACACCAACATCTCAAAATCCAATCAACAACCAATGGATACAATTTCTCAATAACCCCTTTAAACTCAAATGTACATCAAAATACAGAAAAGAGGATCTGTTGCAACTTCCATTTAATCGTGACTTTAATCAAATTACTCAAGGAGAATCCCAAATCCTCAAGGTTCAATCCCAAAGCCTACCTGCAGTACACCAACTTCAGGAACAGCTCCATTGGGAAAACCTGATGTTCAAGGTATAGTTCACCCAAAAATGAAAATTATGTCATGAATTACTCGCACTCATGTCGTTCCAAGCCTGTAAGACCTTTGTTCCTCTTCGGAACACAAATTAAGATATTTTTGATGCATTCCGAGAGCTCTCTGACCCTCCCATAGACAGCAAGGGTCCTTACACGATCAAGGCTCAGAAACGTAGCAAGGAGATCGTTAAAATTATCCATGTGACATCAGTGGTTCAACCGTAATTTTACAAAGCTACGAGAATACTTTGTGCGCAAAGAAAACAAAAATAACGACTTTATTCAACAATTCGTCTCCTCCGCGTCAGTCTATAGCGCCATTTTGGAGAGTATCACATACATCAATAACGTATGCTGTTCTGTGCCAGCAGCACCATACGTGGATACGCTGTTTACGCTTTGATCTGAACGTAAACAACATATCCACGTACATACGTTGTTTACGTATGTGATACTCTCCAAAATAGTGTGCCTTGCTAAGAGGAACTATGATAACCAAGACAAGTTTAGTGATTCCCATTCCTTGGAAGTTTTCATACAACCTTCATGCCACCGACTCCACATGATTACCACCGTTTAACAACTCTATATGTCCAAATGCTGATTAAGTTATGTATTTCTTGCTACAGCAAACGTAAGGACTGCTTTGATGGTGGTAAAAGGCACGATTACCACCTTTTATGAAGCTCTTGAGGAATTTTAGCAATGCTTTGAGGGGTCTATTTGAACAGGTTAGCAGGCCTAAAAGCCAATTATTGACACAGCGTTTGGATGCGAAACAAGTTAAGGGCTTGTGTGAAGAGGGATGGAGCCCAATCAATTCACCAAGAGACTTCACAGTAACACGCCACAACCACAGCGGACTCCATTCCACACCACCGTCTCCCGCTGGAGGTTCGACTGAGGCCTTCAAACAGGAGAAAACAGCATCACCACTTCCTTTAAACTAATCCAGGAAAAGGCAGTGGGAACATTATTCAGCACTTTGTTCCTCTTTGTCTACCGCATGGACTGCCTGAAAAAAACAACATTTCAAGATTAACTTTTTCATTTATTTGAATAATCATTGGGACCAGAACAGCATTGGAGAATGTCTATAAATTGAGACATAACTACATGAGACTTAACTGCAAAAACTGAAAGAGGTTGAAATTCATACTTAGGCTAGTCAGCCGGCCATAGCCAAAGCCAGCCAAGATTTGCAACAGAATATAAAATGGAAAATAATTTTAAATATGGTAACATATGAAACAAAGCAGAAAGAACTAGACTTTTCGTTAAAAAGTATCAATCAAATTAGTCAAAATAATGAATAATCCAATGCACAATGGATAGGAGATCTGCTGCTATTTTCCATTTGCATATTATCAGCTACATTTCCTTCCAAAGTTGCGAATTTAACTTCTGCGCAAAATTAGAATATTGCATAAAACTGTTAACATGTTATTTTCCCCCGACCCTGTTCGCTTGGAAGAAGGTTCTTCCGGGTAAATATAAAGTTAGCGCATGCGCATGTTCAGGTGTTAGCGCGTGGGTGCAGGAAGAGGAGTGGGAGAGGAACTGTGTTGTTGATGTGAGATTACCGGTGTGGTTGTGAATGTCGTGCTTATTTGAGTAACAAAGACATCTTCAAATAAATCACTGTTTCCAATCCATGTGTTCAAGGATAAAATCGTCACTTCCTGGAAAACTGGCCCAAAGTATCAATGCTAAAATGGAAGTTGCTGCAATCAGGAAAGCAAGTGTGTTTTTTTCCTACATAACAAATGACTTGTACCTCAGAGTGTGCAGATGAAGTGCAATAACAAACGCTGTCATATTATCTTGCATTCGGACAATTTGAGGTTTGGGTGCGCAAACGTGCGAAACATGGAAGATTTTACCAAATCTTTTTGATGACAGACTTTGGCTCAGGCATTTTAAAATAACAAAACAAAAGAATTCAAAATAACATTTGAGGTTGGCACCAATAGCCTCGTGGGCAGCGTGGCGACATATAGCGCCGTTGCGCTTTGGGTGTCCCAAGTTCGAGTCCCGGCTTGTGGACCTTTCCCGACCACCACTACCACCTTTCTCTCTTTCTTTCACTTTGCTTCCTGTCTACATACTGTCCTATCCTAATAAAGGCAAGAAATGCCCAAAAATAACTTAAAAAAAATTAAATAAATAAATAAAAAAAACATTTGAGATGGTGTACGATGAGATCGGTTCGCTGGTTAATTCCATTATCCAATCTCATGATCTGTTGAGGCAAAGTCTCAAAAGACTTTTTTGGAGTACATCAAGGAATTTATTTGTTAAGTGTGTTTCTATTGTAATGTATTGGCATGTCTTCTTATCGGTTAAAAAAACTAAACTTTTTTTGACTGAAGCACATACTTTTTTATGCACATTTTTTTTTAATTGATCAAGTTTTGAATTTTTCTTTGAGGCAGGGGTGGGGGGTTGGATCTTATTTTAAATGATTCATCATGAGTTTAATTTATTTTTTTAACAAAATAAATCAATCAACAATTAATGGATAAAACTGAGCCCCCATCCTACAGTTTTTTTCTTTTTCAATAAAAATCTGTTAAATTTGAACAACAATACAGGAAAAAAGATTTGTCACAACATCCGTTTCATGCCGAATTTAATCAAATTACTCAAGTAATAATTTTATCCCAAAGCCAAAGCAACAAACCACAATCTTGCATTCAGGTCTGCCTCCATCCACTCAAAAACCGACGTGCAAAACCAAATTTTTTTCTTTTTTCCGATGATCCGTTTGATTAAGATATCATAATACAGAAGAAAAGATCTGTTGGTACTTTGGATTCATTGCAAAGTTAAAGTTTATTACTTTAATAAATCTATTTCACAAAATGTATATTGTCTCTTCTGTGTTTATATCTGAAAAAAAAATGCATTTTACCATATCAGAACTAAACCATAAAGCTTTTGATTAGTCCACACCAGATGTTCACAAAGATGAAAGCAAGTGTAAGACGTTTTACAACTCAAATACTGAATATAACCGAATGGAAAATTCAGTCACTCTTCCAAGGTGACTGCTATGGTTTGAGCCATGGCGAGCAGGTCTGTATGCGGTTCAGTGGGGTTTCCTCGCTGACTCATAATCTCTACTTGATTAGCAAGCCCCACGTGAGCAACTTTCAAAGTGAAGTTATCTGTAAGTCACGATCTGTATCTGATCTTGATCCACACGACAAAGCGTTTGGCCTATTAACAGAGTTAGTTTTCTCTCCAAAACATACGGAGAACAGTTGTTAAGGGTTATCGCGTAATAAACGCCGAGCCAACTAGGAATTCCACCGAAACCTACCTTAGAAAAAATCCATCTGACAAGAATCGTGATTATAGACCAAATCAGAGCTATTCCCATTGGACCTTGTGAAAACTGTGGATCATAGTCTCTGTGTCAGTTTGTGTGCAGGTGTTACAGTGTATGTCAGTATGTGGGTGTATGGATTTGCGTACGTGTGTTTGCTTGTGTGCGCGACTGTAGATGGCCGGAGACCAGCTCAAGGCCCAGACAGAATGCGTGCTGAGCTTAGTGCAGCTGTCCTAGTTGTACACACAAACGCACACACACTTAAACGGGCTGCCTGTGTTAGCCCTAAATGTCTCTCTCTCTTTCTCTCTCTCATACACACTCACACACAGCCACCTAGCAACAGCCAACCAGACCAGCAGTGCCACTGACGCACATGGTGGGAGGGGCTGGCAGGAGGAGAGCATGTTAGAGTCTCCTTATCAGCAGTGCAGAGAGCAGACTGTATGCTTTATTTTCTAAATAAAACACGGTCAGCTTCTCTGCCGCCTTGTAATCAAAGATGTGTGCTTGCTATCATGGGGTATATTTATATTTCATTTGCGGTTTTGTGACCTCAAGGACTCACTTCTCATAAGAATCTGGTTCAAGGGTCTATTTGGAGAAAGATTTATTTTTTTACTTGTTTTTAAATACTTCGTCAAACTATATATATATATATATATACTGTATATATTCATTCTACACATACAGAAAATAAATAAAATTAGATTAAAAATGTATATAAACTACATAAACTCATTCTAGAATTATTCCTAAATAATAATATAATAATAAGATAATAAGTTCAAAGAATAAGAAGATAATAATAATAAATAATAATACATAATATATATATATATACCCTTTGGCAAAACTAAAATCTGGTTACATATTGTATAAGCTATTATTGTATAAGCTAAATATTATTAAGAATATTTTCTAATACTTGATCATATTTACCACTATGACCATGCAAACTTGCAGTTTTTACATAATATTAAGTAGCAGTCCATCAAATAACAGGCTGCATTATTCTGCGCACATTTATTGTTGCATTAATTTAATTAACTGTAATGGTTAAAATTAGCATTAAATCATAACTTTAACATATCTTCATGGTTTAATAAGAATAATTCATCAGTGCACATTATTCTAAAGAAAATGTAGGTTCTCACAATTTTTCATCAAAATATACTAACATGCTCCAACTCTAAAATGATTTTTCGGGTCTTTTTTTCAACCCCTTGCCTCCAAAAAAGAAAAAAAGAAAAAATTTGCAAAATCAATTTTTTGCACAATATTCACATTACACAAATAAAATGTTGCAAACACCATTTCATTTTTGGACTTTAATAATGAATAGCGAAGTTTCCAACAGAATTAAGTGAATCTATTGTTGAGCAAGAATCTACAATGAAAGCCAAAAGCATAATGATTTATGTTTTCAGCTTTTAAGTGTGGCTTGGACTCATTTTAGGAACAGGTGTAACACAAGCTCCCTCTCTCAGACCAAAGTTGGCCTCTCTTTGCAGTGACATCACCGCATCTATCTACGGAGAAACATTTCCATAAATAGCAGAACGGCAAGTTGGATGAGCCGAACCCCCGCAACCACAGTCACAGAAAACAGACTTTCTCGCAACTCAAAGACACTAACGGCCCCGTTTCGAAGAAGCGAGCCACATTCGAACCTGCCAACAGCATGTGTGGAATGAGCGCCACAATCACATATCATTCCTATTTAAACATCTTCGCTTACAGTTCGGGAAAACCCCACCACTGCGTCCAAAACCCAACATCCTCTCTGCTTTGAATGTTTCTCCCAGTACAGACTTACTGGCACTCATGTAAATGTGAGATCAATGACACGGTAGTTGCGCGCTGGGTCACATGTCTAATAAAAAGCACAGCTGACGATCTGCGTATTTGCATTCGAGAGCCTAACGGCTGAGAGAGGGGCCATCGCAGCTGTGGATTCCTGAGTCAAACACAGGAAGTGTAATGATGGAGAGCATGACGTGGTCCTCATGAGGCTCCTGTTCCTGACCCCATGCTCTCGGCTCTCAGGCCCGGGTCCAAACAAAAATCCCTGACAGCACGTCATGAGGGGAGTCAGGGGTGTAAACTCGGCCTCATTTCGTCAATGTAATACAGCCTGTTCGGACAGAAAAAAAACCCATTCAACATTTTTGAGTGATCTGTTTGAGGTCTGCCAACATGAAGTCTGATTACAGTTGTTACAGATCAGGGTTTGGACTAAAAAACAGAATCAGCTCTTATCAGCACCACATTTACAACCTTGCAGTCTGAGATGCTTTTTGATTGGCCAACTTGTGAATCTCAGAGCGAATCTCAAAGTACTGCCTGAGTCACTTTTTTATAAAAAAAAAAATTTTAAAAGGAGAAAACAAAGAAAAAAGACAAAGAAATAATATATTGCATTAAAAAACAGGCTTGTTTTTAGGATTAATAGATTTTTGGTTTTTAGGTTAATGTTTTACAATATTGTCACGACATTTGAGGACAGTACATTCTAAACAATTCACTTTACTGAAAATAGTACAATATTTGCAGCTGATACAATTATTTTTTATGCATATATAAATATTTGATTTATACTTTAGTCAATCTCAACATGAATGCATGTAATTCTATATAATTTTTTACATTTCATTTTTATGTAACCAATGACAAAAAAGAAATTGATATCAATACAAAATCACTATTACCTCCAACCATTATACTGAGAAACATCATGATTCGTGACTTATAATTACACAAATTACAATGTGTTCAATTGTCATGGACATAAATGTACGCATTAACAAATGTCCATTTTAATTATGCATGTGTGTCTTCTGCAAAAGATTTTATGACTCAAACTGAATGAAATCTTCCTCATGTTTTGGCCATAAAGCCTTTCCAATTTTCCTAAAAGGAGTCCCTAAAAGTCTGCTTATTATGGAATCCTTTTTTTCTTGCTGATATATGTTTAAAAAACAAAAAACTGTGTTTTATTTCATATTGATCCAACTTGACTTAGTATGAATTGCAACAAAGGCCAGCACAATAAGGTCATCTCGGGTCGGGTGTGCCGCAGGGTTGCAGCATTCGATTCTCTAAGCACGTATCTGCATTTTTTTCTTGAAAGCGATAACGGTCAGTTTATAGTCAAGCTCAAACTTATTTCTTCCTCTTGTCTAATTGCAGGCGAGAGAAAAAAGGGAGTGGGTTCATGACAGAACAAGCAAACAAAAGAGGAAGCCAGACAGATTCCCATTAAACCTTATCCGACGCTGTGCTTCTAAACTCCCTCAGATTAAAGGAACAGGCCTCGGAGAGGGCTCATAAATTCAAAGCGTCCTCATGAGTTATAGCACCATGCTGTGAGATGCTGGATAACGGTAGTGCACATTCCTGTAAGTGCCAAGCCATAAACGCTGTTTTTACTGAGCAGGTTATGGAGTCGGTCAGGTCGCAATATAAACTAACTTATTAGTTAAGTACACCTGCGCTTTCTTTTCTTTCTTCATGTGGTTCCAAACCTGTATGACTTTCCTCCTGAAAGATGTTTTGGACCCAATGACATTGTGTAGACAAAAACAGCTGAAACATTGTTCAAGATATCTTCTTGTGTGCAACTTATTAGTTAAGTAGACTTGCACTATATTCAATTTCTTCAGATTGTTCCAAACCTGTATGACTTTCTTCATAAAAAAGTATTTTTTTGTTCATACAATGAGAATCAGTGGAGTCTAAAGTTGTTTGGGGCCCACTCATATTAGTTGTACTGACAGAAACAATTCTTCTTTCTTGTTCTGCTGAAGAAATAATGTCATAGAGGTTTGGAACAACATGAAGGTGAGTAAATGCTGACATTTTTGCATGAACTATTAAGCAATACCAGTAAACTGCATCAAACTTGCGGTTGCTCCTACAGTTAAACTTCTCAACACGTTGTGTAACAGAACTCAGCGTTCTCAGTGGCAGATCCGGTAGCCTTGCTGTGAGACGGCAGCACAATTTGCTGAAGGCCGTTTTGTAGTGCAACAAAGGATTAATGTCACAGGAAGTGAATCAGTGTTATATTGTGACATGACATTCAACGGTCACTTCATTGAGCCAACAATGGAGTCGACAAACCAAACAGAGCTCAACGCAAGGGATCATTTTTGCAGAAATGCCACCCAAACATCCACCCAAATCAAATCAATATTTTTATAAAGTAATCAATTAATATCAACCTTAATGTTTAATCTTAATTCTATATATTTTAATGTAATTTAAATGTTTTATACAGATGTAAAAAAAAATTTAATTCAACTAATAAAATAAATCAAATTATATCTAGACAAAAAAAAAAATCACTACACATTTCTTGAGTAGCATCATGAATAGGAATTACACAAAAAAGTACAATGTGTTTAATGTGCAAAAATGCCACCCAAACAAAATATCTCAATGTAAGGGATATGACATCAGGATGGTTCAAGAAAAACTTTCAAGCGAGATACTGAATGCCTGTCAACAAGGGCGGAGATTTGCGTCATTTCCAAACGAACGCAAAACTTTAATGCACAAGATCCGCCATCCAGATGTGCCTCCATTCAAACGGCGTCTTTAAAACCTATTGACCTGAACAGCAAAAAACAGAAACTATAGACACAGAGCGAATGCAAACGCTACTGAAAGTTAATGTTAAATGTGAAAGCAGTCTTGGCAGTGCAAGGGTTACTCACACATTTACACACAACAGCAGCAAGTTGTGAAATACTGAAAACCGAACAGCTCCCTCCACATTCTTACCACATCCTGAAACTACGTCAGTCTAACACGGCACAAAAAAACCTTATCGCATGAGTGAAATAAACAAACTCCTTCAAAAAAAAAAAAAAAAAAATCTCCTCCTTGTCCTGCCTGCACCACCAAACACGGCTGATATGAGCTCCAAAAATGCAGTTCAAGCAAGCATGTCGGCCTTCCATCCACACACACACGCACACAATGATGTGATATACCTTTGGCTCTCCACTTGCAAACTAGCTGCCAACGGTGTCAGCGAGAGCCCACAGATATGGCGGACACACCGAAGGACCGCAATGCTTCACATGCCGCTCGGGAACAGGCTGCTCTGCCTAAATGGCAAAAACATGCTGTCGAGCTGCTGATAAGTCAGTGACGCAGTAAAGTAATGCAGCACATGAATAAGTGTGTGAATCACAAGCACAGGCACATCAGACACACGGCAACTGCCTTAACCTGCTAGAAAGCACGGCATAATCTGGCATGTTATTGGGATTCTTGAAAACACATGTTGCAATTACTAAACACAATACAAGTGGAGTTTTTCATTCCCTGGTCTTTGTTATTTCAAGTGTGTTTGGGCCGTATGTATGTGTAATAGAGATCGACCGATTATATCGATTCCCGATATTTTCCCCGATATTTAAGCATTTTACCATAATCTTAAATAAAACTTCTCAGTTGAGAAATACAATAAAATACGATGTTTTGTTTGTTATATTCCAATATTCAAGAGAATATTATTCAGTGAATTAACATTATCCAGTGAATTATTCTTGACTCTATAGCTATTAAACATCTTATAAACCTACTAAAACTATAGTTTAAAAATCAAGATGACTCCTGTCCTTTATTTATTTTCTACATTTGAAAACATTAGACATTCTACACTTATTTTGCTTATTGTTAATATTAGTGTTGTTGCTGTTGATGCTTTTTATAAATAAAATGTTTTTTTATTGTCGTAATATAAAGATTAAATTTAACATGAAAGACTGCTAATTTTCAACACTTAAAAAAAAAAGATGACTGAAAAGAGGAAAAACCAAAGTGAAGTGTGTTCTTACTTCACTCAGTCATTTATTTACTTTATAACAGTAAATAAATATCGGTTCTGCATATCGGTTATCGGGCACATAAACGTGCAAATAATTGGTATCGGTATCGGTTATAAAAAAATCAATATCGGTCGATCACTAATGTGTAACGCTGCTAAAATCATAGACTGTGCCTGATATTGCAACACCTTAGTTTTTGGGAAGCCGTTCATTGGTTTACAAAAAGCATGTTTGAGAAAAACAAGTGTGGGAGAAGTGAGAGGGCGAAAAAAAAAAAAAAAAAAAAAGTGAAAGAGAAGAATGACGATGGAAGCGAGGATCCTGACCATCTGTGATGTTGGCTGCAGCCCAAACCACTGCTCCCAGAGTCCAGGCACATGCTTAACTACCTCCCTCTGCAATGGTAGCCTAACAAACACAGCAGCGAGGGGCACCTACACACACGCACAAGCGTTGCAACAGTCACTTATGTTTTATGACTGCACGAACACAAAAATTCAGTGTTTACAAAGATAATTGCCCTGCCTCTACGAGCCTGCAACGTGTGTATAACCATCTAAAACACTACTGCTCCAAATCTGAAGCGCTGTTTGTGACATACAGCAATCTGTTGAATGGTGTGTGCTTTATACTGAACTGAAGTTGTTAAAGGGTTAGTTCATCCAAAAATGAAAATTGGTTTGTGTTTTACTCACCCTTGAAGCATCATAGGTGTATGTGACTTTCTTCTTTCAGATGAATCCAATCGGAGTTATATAAAAAATTGTCCTGGCCCCTCCAAGCCTTTCAATGGGGGTAAGCAGGTGTTGGTTGTCAACAGTACATAGTATATAGTCAATGTCTCGTAAGTATCGCGATGTGGATGTCAACAGTAAGGTAACAGACGATTATCTACATTATCGGGGAAAAAAATGACAAATGATAAACCTAGTACGTTGCAAAAAATATTTTACATAGCCCCATAGTAACCATACAGGTCTTTTTGCATGCAAGAATGAAACAATTTAGTAGGAACATTGGGAATCTAAAAGCTATTCCAATTTTGGAAATCAGATTAGATGCGTAAGGTCAGGAATCTAATTACTTCTTATAAAATTGAATTTAGATTCTGCTTCTCAATTCCTGTATGTGCATTTATTGTGATTTCAAAAGATTCAACTGCAAGAAGACGAAATAGAACACGCTTCTGCACGCGCGCGCTCTTTTCTGTGCTGGGCGCGCACACACCAAGAGCACACACAAAAGCCGCCTCTTATATACGCAAACACTGGACTGTGCTCTCTTTCTTGCATTCTTACACATTCGAATGGACAAATACACAGAATTATATCAAAATATCCCTTAAATACAATCGGTTATGTCTTAAGTGAACGCAAAGAGCTGAGAAAGAAAACAAGGGTGCATTGGATCCGTGCACTGACAGCAGCCGCTGCCGCCAGTCATTAATGTTAAATCAAAGAACAAAAGAAAAGAAAATCCCTCACTGATCTTGACTGAATCACTTTTGTAACCTCAGTTTATATTTTATTTGCCTATTGTTCGGCGCTGACTACTGTAATGGCAACGTGCATCTCTGTATGCGATTATTTTGGAGATGCTTTCTAATATAATTTATCCTTATTTAGGGTATAGGCCTATTCTATTTTGATCTGCAGTTTAATAAAAGTTCAACAGAAAAAAAAAGACAAATAGTAGCACTGCATGTGTTTCTGAATATTTATTCAACAGACTGTATAATGATGAAAACCAACAAACACGAGTTATAATTAAAATACACAAATTCCTGCGCATCATTTTAATACAGTACATTGTGCCCTATTTTTACAGATATTTTAAACAGTGTATACAGTATAATTATGTTTAATTAAACTGAGATATAGCCAACCCTCTACATCGCGAGTAAATCACTCGCATATGCGACTAAATCTTCACTCTGGGCGACTAAATTATGTCTAATATTGGCCAATGGCTAATAAATTCTCAGATTTTACTCGCCAGTGTGTGAGTTGGAGAAAAAGTATAAGTTAAGCACAGATATATTTTCACTCACAGAACACTCTGACTGAGCACTTCAGAGTTTCACTCTCCGTCAAGCGATCTGTGCTATTTATCATTTCATCTCAATGGATGCGCAGCGCACCTGTGTTTGTGTATTTGGCTTAATGTAAACTTGTGTGAAGGTGCACGACTCGCCGTCGCTTTCTCTCACACGCGCAAAGAGCGAGAGCGAGCGAGAGTCTTACATAACATGCAGAATTGATGCGCTACATGTAAACAATATACTTTGTTGTATTTTCCTGTAAAAATAACAGAGTTCCTTTGGAAGTCTTCAGCTTTTAAGAACTGCCAGGTTTTCCTGTAGTAGGTGGAACTAATGCGCAAACGAAAATCTCATTGGCTGGTGCTCACTAGGGCTGTGCGATTTGGGGGAAAATATCAAATTGCGATTTTTTTTGACAGATATTGCAATTGTGATTTGCTTTGTGATTTTAAATTTGCAAAGTCAAGCTTCAGCTCAATATTGTCAATAATGTGCAGCACAGTATGGGTATCATTACCCTGCTGAAAAAAACAATAGAAACCATCACAGAAATTCAACCATTACAAAATTCCTTTTTGTTTTGGGCATTATTCCAATAGGAATTACTGTTGTTCTATTGGTTGCCATCTGCCAGTTTACATCCCACCAATAGAATCCATCAAATAGACACCATTATAGTTCACATTAAAATCAAACAAATTCCCATTATAACCCTGAAATCCATTAAATTTGTTATAGTGTTTTGGGAGGGGTTCTATTGTTTTTTTTTCTTCAGCAGGCAAGATTATAATGGTATAACTACTTTTACAGAATTAACTTACTGAATTTCACAGAAAATATTAGTTTATTTTTTATAAATAAAAGAACTATTTCTTAAGTCAATTATTAAAGTATTACATTGATTTATTCATTTTAAGTATTTGGGATTTTAAGAGCAAGTGGAAAAATGTGCTGAATGTTTCATTTCATCCAAATGAAATTAGCAAGCAGTTAAACTGAATTTACATTAGTTTTAAACGCAGAGCCAGGCGCGAGTCGACACAGGTTGAGCGCGTGCGTCAAGCCTCATCCATACTGCCAGATGCGCTCGTGGAGACTTGCGGAGCCGAGTGCGAGTATAAACGAGCATTACGAGACAGGCTGCGTGAGTGCGGCAAGCATGAACGCCTCGTCCGTGACGCGGGATTCGCGCCGCGTGTGGCAGAGAGGAGCAAGTATGAGAAGCATTCAGACACAGGCTGTGTGTGCGCTCTTTTGAATTGGGAATAGCGAACATGCATCAAACTTATTCAATTTAATCTGTTGGGGAGATAAAATGTGTACGATAACGTTCACAAACTAACAAAAGCATCTAAGAACGTATCTTTTATTCTTCAGTACTGAAAACAGAATCGATAAGGGAGCTTTTGATATGCGCTGTGACGCAGCTCTTGCAAATTACCTTTTTTGTTCGTTATCTGTCATTTCGAAGCTCAAGTTGCATACGGTTTTCTTTAGTTTTAATTTGCATAACTATCGATCTGACCCAGTAGACGCCATAATCCCACTCGGTCTCTTTCCCGTCCCGGGGTTTTTTTTTTTTTTTTAATGGTGGGGATTTACGCAGTTGGCTAGAGCAGTGCGATGGGGCGAAACGAGTTGCGTCATTTTCAGCAAATCAGTTCGAGCGAAATGCACACAAACTGATTAAATTCATGAATCCCAGTAGCTCATTAATCTTAGTGAGTTTTTTATGGTTCGTATAGTAGATTCGTATAAAAAATAATCAATATATTATCAGTATATTGTTCTTTTTTTTTTTTTTACAGAACATGAATAGACCAAAAAACACTATGTTAGTAAATGCCATAACTATAATAGATATAATATAGATAGTATTTCAGTCTGGCGAGTAAACAAAAAAAAATATACTAGCCGATGGCGATTCAGTTGCCAAGGTGTCCGTAGAGGGTTGGATATAGCACTATAAATTCTTAATTCATTTGCGCAAACGGATGAAGACATTATAGGCTTATATCTTAGCTCGCCCCTCAACATGCACGCGTTCGGAGATTCGGCAGCCCAACACTTAATATTATATTGTGGCCGTTGTATTTTAATTCATAAAATTAAAATTAAAATACAAAAATGAAATTTCAATTACCCTGCTTCTAAATAAATAAAGCAGTTATTTTTATTTCGTTAAAAACGGGCCAAAAGAGACCTCCAAATAGGCTACCAGAAAGAAAACGTTTTTAATCGCTGCATGATTTTAGTCATGTATGATAAATATCAAATAGCCTACGTTATTGCTTGACTACAAGTTTAAAAACAACGCTACAATTGTTATAAATCAAGGAAATTAAACTTACCATCATGAAATGTCTACACACGTGATAATGCCAAAAAGAAAGAGAAACACCGGAAATAGGCCATATTTTATTCAAGAAATTACTATGATATCATCTAGGGCTGCACGATAAATCGAAATGGAATCGAGATCGCGATTCGACAGAAGCTGCGATTGTCATGCGTATCTTTCAGTGAAGCACGGTTCTGTGATCAGCAGTAAATCTCCATCCAAAGGCCAGAGGGCGCTCTCGTGCTGAAACTCCAAAATACGCCTCGCAGAAGAAACCCAGAAAATGCCTATCGCTGCAGCTGAATAAACAGAAGATTCAACGTGACTAATAAACACACGACTACGGCAATATACGGTTTATCTGAGTTCTTATTATTATAACTTTCATTAAAAAAAGTATATTTATAATGCAATGCCTTTATCACTGCTTAAATATTATGAAATATGTTGCGTGCCTTATTCTGTGTAAGAAGCCACATCATCTCACAGAAGGATTTATTTCAAACACTCGACTGACGTTATGAAGTGAGTTTGGAGTAAAAATATGTTATTAAATGTGGTATTTTCACATGCTTTCAGATGGAGCAGCATTTACTTCACAGAGCCGTAGTGAAAGCACGTGATGATGATTTCCTGCTGATTACAGAACCGGCTTTACTAACAAAATGCTCATGACAATCGCACTCGATTAATCGTGCAGCCCTAATATCAACATGCATTTATCATTCTTACAATCACCGCCAGAATGTCCAACTTCACCATGATGAACTTACAATTGGGTTCTATTATTTTTCCACAACAGTTCTCCTCACAAAATTAAATTAATTTCAAACACAAATTTGATAAGAAAAAACTAAGAAAAGTAAAGCTAAACTTTAATGTGGCAATAATTAAGACCAAACTGAACCTGGTGTGTGTTTATGGTGCATGCCGGCAATGTTGTCTCGGCGGGGTGCAGGGTGTAGTGGAGGTGGGGCTTGGGTAGATGATATTATCGGATATCGTGATATTTTTAAAGGCGATTATCGATAAGATATTTTTTACATATCGCCCAGCCCTACTTCTACTACTACTGATAATAAATATTTATTATACATATAAAATATAATTATAACACTGTCTTTCAGATGAGCAGAGCTAAAATATTGATGACTCATCTTGCACTATACATTGCTATCCTATCAAATAAGCCAAACAGCCAATGACTAGAAATAGCAACTTGCACGGTTTATGAATGCGACATTACTAAAGCCAACATCAATGCAGGAAAGAACACTTGAGATTTTCAAGTAATTTAACAAAGTATGGAATCATTTAAACTGAATATACATATGACATGACTAGAAATGGTGACCTTAACTTGGTGGAAATCTGGGCTACAAATCCAAGACCTGGCTGATCTCATCTTTACATAGCTAGTGGCTGCACTGCAAGCTGGGTCAGGAACAAGCTGGTGAATGTGGCCAGTTTATTCGTCACTACAGAAATCCAAAATACACGGCCCTTCCATACAGAGGGAGCACAAAGGCCTGGACTTGTCAAGACCGAGGGCCAAGAAGAGCCGCTCCGGGTCTATCCAACATTCCACCCACGGATGAAATTCCAGTGAAAATCCAGGCAGAGCTTTGGTGGATTTCAGAGCAAGCTCTCTGGGAGGCACTTAGTCAGGCATTGTGTTTTTAGAGAAGGCGGTTGTAGCTGCTGGGCTTTCATGCACGCAACATAACAGACAGAGATAAGGGACAAATGCTTTTTGCACAAAGCTTGCCAAAGCAATGCCATTAAGAGAGGCAAAGCAGTGGGGGAAAAAAGTATTTAGTCAGCCTCCAATTGTGCAAGTTATCCCACTTAAAAAGATGAGAGAGGACGGTAATTTTCATCATAGGATACCTCAACTATGAGAGACAAAATGAGGAAAAGAAAATCCAGAAAATCACATTGTAGGATTTTTAAAGAATTAATTGGTAAATTCCTCGTAAAATAAGTATTTGGTCACCTACAAAAAAAAGCAAGATTTCTGGCTCTCACAGACCTGTAACAACTTCTTTAAGAGGATCCTCTGTCCTCCACTGTTACCTGTATTAATGGCATCTGTTTGAAATTGTTATCAGTATAAAAGACACCTGTCCACACCTCAAACAGTCACACTCCAAACTCCACCAGGGCCAAGACCAAAGAGCTGTCAAAGGAAAACAAAATTGTAGACCTGCACCAGGCTAGGAAGACTGAATCTGCAATAGGTTAGCAGATTGGTGTGAAGAAATCAACTGTGGGAGCAATTATTAGAAAATGGAAAGACATACAAGACCACTGATAATCTCCCTTGATCTGGGGCTCTACGCAAGATCTCACCCGTGGGGTCAAAATGATCACAAGAAAAAAATCCCAGAACCACACGGGGGGACCTAGTGAATGACCTGAAGAGAGCTGGGACCAAAGTAACAAAGTCTACCATCAGTAACACACTGCGCCGCCGGGACTCAAATCCTGCAGTGCCAGACATGCCCCCCTGCTTAAGCCAGTACATGTCCAGGCACGTCTGAAGTTTGCTAGAGAGCATTTGGTGATCCAGAAGAGGATTGGGAAAATGTCATATGGTCAGATGAAACCAAAATAGAACTTTTTTGGTAAAAACTCAACTTGTCGTGTTTGGAGGAGAAAGAATGCTGAGTTACATCCAAAGAACACCATACCTACTGTGAAGCATGCGGGTGGAAACATCATGCTTTGGGGCTGTTGTTCTGCAAAGGGGCCAGGACGACTGATCCGTGTAAATGAAAGAATGAATGGGGCTATGTATCGTGACCTCTGTCATGCCAAAAAAAAGGGTATATAACCAAAGGATTGAGATGAAATTGTTATTGACCATACTTATTTTCCACATAATTGGCTAATTAATTCTTTAAAAATCTTAACATGTGATTTCTTGGATTGTTTTTCTCTTTGGTCATTCATAGTTGAGGTATACCTATGATTGAAAATTTACAGGCCTCTATCATCTTTAAGTGGGAGGAACTTACACACTGGTGGCGATCTAAATACTTTTTTTCCCCACTTAGGTATCAAGGCTCCGGCTTCAAAAAAAATTGCAAAGCAAATCACAATTCTGAAAAAAAAATAACAAATTACAAACGCAAATGCAAATGCAAGTCTAAAAAAACAAAATAACAATTCAGAAAGCACAACAACAATTCAGAAAACATTATAACAAGTCAGAAAACACAATGACAAATTCGAAAACAAAATAACAAGTCAGAAAACACAACGACAAATCCGAAAACAAATGAACAAGTCAGAAAACACAATGACAAATCAGACAAACCGGAAAATGTAGGTATAGTTGAGACAGCGCCATTGGTTTGGGATTACTCACGCTGACTGGACGAGACATCTGTCAATCAAACGTATACAGGAAGAACCAGCCGAAAAACAGCAGAATCGTGGTAGAAAGTTCGGAGATGGTATTAAAGTAGCTCAGTTTAAATGTATTGTATGAATTGCCCTTACTATGGAATAAAAAATACGGAGTGTCTATTTACATTTAGTTAAAAGTGGCTGTAAATCATCAGCTCCAGTGGCGCAGATGGATAAGTGCTTGTCCTTGGCTTTTTGACGCGATCGACCCGGGTTCGATCCCGCCTTTTGCCGAACTTTTTTTTCCTCCCTTTTCAAATCTCGTATTAGCAATGGATTCTATTTACACCAAGTGAAAATAGCAGTATTTTTTAGCAATATGCTATTTACACTAAATGCAAATAACTATACATTGTATTCACACTGTTAAAAGAGCAGGATTTTCAGCTATTTATACTACTTATTGCAAATAGTGACAATTATCGGCACCTCAGTATTGTAGTACATTATAAAACAGTATGCAATAACGTATTGAGTGTAAATTATAATTTTAATTATTAAATGGATGCAGCCTTATTGGGACAATAAAGCCCTACCTAAACCTACCCCTACCCGATAATTTATTTTACTTTTGATTATTTCCTTAATTTTTTATTGAAAATAAATGCCTTTATGGTGTGATACGAGATTTGAAAAGTGAGAAAAAAAAGTTCGGCAAAAGGTGGGATCGAACCCCGGTCAATCATGTCAAAATGCCAAGGACTAGCACTTATCCATCTGCACCACTGGAACTGATGTTTCACAGCCACTTTTAACTAAATCTAAATAGACACTCCGTATTTTTTGATTGGCAGATGTCTCGTCCAGTCAGCGGTGAGTAATCCCAAACCAATGGCACTGTCTCAATCTATACCTACCTTTTCCGGTTTGTCTGATTTGTCGTTGTGTTTTCTGACTAGTTAATTTGTTTTCGGATTTGTCGTTGTGTTTTCTGACTTGTTATTTTGTTTTCGAATTTGTCCGTGTGTTTTCTGGCTTGTTATAATGTTTTCTGAATTGTTGTTGTGCTTTCTGAATTGTTATTTTGTTTTTTAGATTTGCGTTTGTAATTTGTTATTTTGTTTTCAGAATTGTGATTTGCTTTGCACTTCGCGGCCACCGTACAATGCATTCTGGGTCAAACTCCCAATGGACCTCAAAACTGTATTAAAAACCAAGGGAAACAATTATTCTGCTGGCAGAACACCTGTAAGGATGGAGAGTAAGAAAATCTATGATACAATGCTAATGCGGTTATTGTTGTTCTTTATAACAATTCCAACCAATCAGCAATCACTAGTTTGACTAGAAAAGCAGTAGCCAAATACATTTGCATATGATTGACTTAAGAGATGCTGATAGCATCTGGTAGACTCAAACAACCAGGGGCAGTTGAGACAATACACTCTGGACAGAAGGGTTATCTAATCTAACTCCCAATACAAGCGGTTGCTTGGTGACATGACCCTTATTATTGACTGACTACATCTTAAATTCTGGGCCTCGAAGCCCTGCAGGGCTTCTTTCACTAGCTAAGCATGTTATCTCTCACTGTGTGAGCTTGCTGCAAGACTAGTAAATGTATCATGTACTTTATCAAGTACAGTGAGTGACAATCCTTTGACCTGGAGATATGCGTTATCTCTCATTAAAGATTCAGTACGGGCCGATGATAGAATACAGTTAATCTTAAAAGCGTATGCACCGCCTTTATACTCGATATCTAGCACATGAAAGCATTATATTACTCAACGTGTAAGCAACCGTTTTACTGCTTCATTTGATATTTATTTTAAAAAGCATGCAACACTTTATATCTGTTTCAGCATGGTTGAAAGAGATGCAATTCTACTTAACCCTTTCAAGCGTACTGTATCATATGTGAATTACTAAAGCCTATCAATTATGAACATGATCAAAACTTTGCTGAAAAACCTGTTGCACACACATCTACATTTTCTGAATTCATTTATTTTATTATAATTCTAAAAATATCCACCTTTAGGTCAGGTAACATATGTATTGTATCACTTAGATTTACTTGACCATCCATATTTTTTAGACAAATCATGTTAAAATGTATTTATGAAACATGATACAACAGGCTTTTCAGGAACGTTCTTCATTGCATCATCATTGTATTGCAAAGCAGTATATGTTTTGCCCCCACAATAAAAACTACTGAGTTTCAATCATAAAACTAGTGACAACAACTGATATGTGCATTATGTAAGCAGTTGCTAGCGGTCCTAAAAATTAATGATTTACATACAAGCCACCAAAATGTCTATCTTTTTCTCCATATAAATAACATCAGCACCAAACTGCATAATTTTGTTCAGTTTGGATCTCTGAGGTATTTTCCTTCACATGTGTGAGCTCCATATTCTCACTATATGAGCCATGAAAGACTGATGCATCAAATGTCATACAGAACATACACATATACAAGCTTGTTTAAACAAAGGGTTTAATAAACATTCTTTTCTGACTATTATTTCACGTCAGGCTTACTGGGTTAAAAACACCAGATGAATCATTCAGCTTGTTAGAGTAGCAGAGAAGCACCTAAAATCTCCCCAAAGGACACTGAGTAACAAGTTGCAAGAGGGCTGTCCAAGAGAATCCCCAACAAATTCAAACATGGTGTGTGTGAGGGGGAGAGTGACACACTTTCAGCCTGAAAAGACTGTCAGCATGTGGCCCAAAGGGACAACAAAACAGATTTTGTGTTGCCAACACCGCAGTATGACAGCGACAACAGACAATTAGGGAAAATAACGCTGTCTCTCGTAAAGCCCTGACACTTGGGGACTTCTGAGTAAATAAATCAAGGCCCTGAACAAGCACAAGAATAATTGAGCATGGACAGAAATTGGGCCTCGTCTCAAAACCTTGCGAGCAGCCTGCCTATAGTAGGGGTGAGCACCAAGAATCGGTTTCATTAATAAAAAATACCGGAACTGGAAGATTTTTAAGAGGTTCGGGTTTGTTAACAATTCGCGAATGTGTATACTTTGCTAAAACGGTCTGAATCTTCATCACGAAACATACAGTAATCCGATTCCCCAGAAAATGAGTCTTACAATCCGGTTCTTTTTCGTGAACCAAAAGCACTAATCAGTCTGAATGGCTGCTGAAATAAACAGACCCGCTAATCACTTTCGCAGTAATTCTATTCTTATGATACCTGAGACTTGTGGTTACTAAATAGTTCATATGATAACTAATAGTTAAACATACACATTATGAATTTTGTTGCGGTGTTCTTTAAAATAAATTAACAAATGGATGAAATGTGTCATTATCATTCATTAAAAAGTCATTTGATAACGGAGCAGTAAAAGCAACTTGAATTAGGCTACATTTCCTTTCTCCAATTATTTCTTCAAAAGTACTAAATCTATAGAACAGTCTAGATTGATAAATCCTTCTAGTAGATCGGAACCAGAACGGTTCCATTTCTACAGCAGGCAAAATGTTTGAGCAACATTCGCGCGTTCCGAGCATTCGAATAGTTCAGAATGACTCGAACCAACGTTCGGAACGCGCGTCTGATTCTCTAGGTAGGCAGCTCGCTAGGTTTTGACACACAGCCAGGATGTTTTGTTCTTTACCTGTGACAGCTGCCTCGGGTCGGGGGCTCCGAATAAAGAGGAACTGGAGCTGAAACTAATGGCTCCCCTCCGGCTGAGAACATGTTTGGGAACCGGCCTGTCTAGAGGCAAAACCGGTAACTGATAACATAATTCCATTGAATAATATCAACGCTATGGATCCGGATCAAAAATAATTCAAACTCGCCGAAAAAAAGTAGTAAAATAATCAAAGGAATCACAAGAAGGCGGAGAGGAGAACTTGCACGGAACTTGGGCGCTGTTTGCAACTCTCAAAAAGCACGGGAATCCCCTCTCCTTTAAATTGCAAATAAAAAATATCAGCTTAAATGCTCATGAGGCGAAGTGCTTCATTTTGTTCGGATCGATCTGGTTCTCGCGCACACCGCCGTCATTATTGATATGGTCCATATTTCCCCACGCGCGTGTCTCGTGCTCCATTTCACTCGATTTTTATTCATCAGGCTCGTTTTTTCTTCCTTTCTTCTCCCTTTTCCCATGCAAAGACCACGGCCTGCGGGACGACGAGGCCTCTCCTCTATCTTTTTAGTATCTTAAGAAAAAAATGCTTCCTCATTTTTTAAACTCCGTCCAGTCGTGAATCATCATCATCGTGCAAATGGCTCCGCAGTCTCGTCTCCCAAATTAAAACAAAAGGCATGACCACTTCAAACCCCGATGTCGATGCATGGAGGAGAAAACGGAGAGATCCGGCGAATATATAAATAAATGTACGTGAACTTCTATCCGTTTAGCGACGGGTTTCATTCAAGCTCTGCGCTGCATGAACGTTTATTCTCCCTCTCTCATTTTTTCTAAATGCAGACACACAGATAGCACCCGTAATTCAGCACACACTCAATGCAGCGCTGTATATTCACCAGAAGAAAGTGGCCTTGGTGAAATAAAAACACGCCCCGCGACCACGCCGTGCGTGTGTGTGTTGGCACATGCTGTTCGGTCAGTGTTAAAAAGAAAACGCAAAACGGGAAATAAATTACGCTTATTACATACGACAGTCTCAGTTAGTCCTGAACATTGCAAGCTGTTTCCGAACATGCACCCACCTGCGAAAGAGATGGGGTTGTACAGAGAGCGTTCGCAAAACGTCCTCGTCTCTCTGAGCCAATAGGCGCGCAGCAGTTCATGTAACGCCCGTTCCCATTGGATTACACCGTACAGCGATTTTGAAACGGCGATTCTCATTGGCGCTGCTTTCAAGACTGATTTATGCACTCGTTCGCTGACTGTGCGGACCTCAATAAGGGTATTCCACTACAACGGGGTTTGCCCTGCAGCCGGTCTACATCACTGCCAGTGATTACCTTTTCTCGGTATGAGTCATCCAGTTATTCGTGAGCAATGACCCACTGTTAACTTCTCTCAATAATAAAACCCACTAGTAAACGTGTTAAAAAAAAGAGAGACAATTTCACTCTTCATACACTGGTTTAAGCTGATTTTTTAGCAGGGTAAAGAAACCTGGCAATCAAATGTACAGTACACATAATCCAGTGAAATGTAACGTTCATGTTATCGTACCTGTAGGCCTATGACAGATCCATGTGATTTAAGCAGGCGCTTTTATACAAAGACACTTACAAAGAGGAACAGAAGCAATTTGTCAAAAAGCCAACAATGTTCATAATATAAAATGCCAGGTTTAAGAGGAGAAATGCTCAAAGGAAAAGTTTATTTTTCTTTTGTGAGTGTGATTACACTTAGTATATTACACAGTAGGAATATTACATGAGCTCATTTCTTTCTTCCAGTTTTGCCTTTAAAGTGTTTGTTTGCTTAAGACATAAGCGTGTACCACAGAGAACTTTGTAAGTTTAAACAATAAGCATGTTGTCAGGCATTACCAGATAACTGCATGACAACACATAGTCAATAGCAGTCTCTAAGTATCACATTGTGTGCTGAGGTACAATTTGCATGGAAACGCAAGTCGTAATCATGAACTAAGGCTTATGGTCTGCTACAGTTTCAACAAAAATATGAATGTGAAAAAGTATAGCCTACACTTAGGTTTACTGACTGAAATTCATCCTCAAGGTAATTGTGTGAGACAAATACACTGTTAAAAATAAAAGTTCTTTATTAGTTCTCTGTGGCTCCATAAATAAACTTTAACATCAAGAACCATTTTTGAGTTCACCAAAGAACCTTTCAATGAACAGTTCTTAAAAGAACCATTTTTATAGTTTGAAGAGCATTTGAATAATTTAAAGGTCTTTTTTTCCACTATAAAGAACCTTTTGTGCAATGGAAATGTTCCATGGATGTGAAAGATTCTTCATGGATCCATCAATCCCAATAAAGAACCTTTATTTTTAAGAGTGTAGAACCTTTTTATTGCACAAAAGGTTATTTATAGGGGAAAATGTTCTTCAGATTATTATATAAATGTTCTTCACATTAAGAAAAAAAGAGTTCTTTTAAGAACTGTTCACTGAAATGTTCTTTGAGGAACCAGAATGATTCATCTTTGGCATTGCTGCAAAACCCCCCTTTTGGAATCTTTACTTTTTAAAGCGTAGAGCCATTTTCTTACCATTATCCTTTCTTTTGCAATCACATAAGCAGACATTTAAGCAAAATAATCAAGCTCGACCCACTCTGTGCAAGTTCAACCCACTCTCTGGGTCATTTCAATTCTTCAATTTAAGTCGTAAAGCTTTGCAATGTTGTCAAATGTTTTAACTTGAGTTGCTGGAGACCAGGGGACAATAGTGAACTGTGCCATGGCAACAAAGGCCATATGCCAGTAGTGAGTATAATTGCTCCGTCCCACCCACTCCCCACTGCTCACAATACAATTCTGCACAACCAAACCCCAGACCATGCAGTCCTAATCTGTTTCTAGGCATCCTGAATATACACTGCCAAATCACACAGATTACTAGAGTGCTTTACCCCAGTGCACACCAGAACCTCTTGGAAATATTATACAAAACCTTTGAGATTATTTTTTGCATTCATTGTTGATCTATGGTGATATATTACTGGTGTTAGTGTGACTTAAACACTGTGACTAAACAGAGAAAGCAAACAACACACTTAACAAGATAAGATGTCTGGCATCATGCCTATATCTGCCGGTGTAGTTATTAACGGATCTGTTCATTCATTTACTTTTACAATGCCGTTTAATCAGTGTCAAGGACCGCTTCCCGTCCACTACCGTTGGCCCCACGTACTGCTCATTTGGGAGTCTCACATTTCCTGACTGAGGGGCAATCATTTCATTAATGGTTTGTTTCTGAGGCTTAGTTTGCTACAAATGCTGTTCCCCAGGCAGACGTGCTTTGCAGGAACAGCCTCCTGAGGAGACAATGATGAGGGGTGGTGAGCAGCACACCTGCTAATTCCCCTTGAGACTCCATGTATCCACTTGCAATGCACCCTGTGCTATGCAGCAGTCATCAGGTGACCATAAATAAGGGGAGCGCCGGCATAATTGATACCGCTGCTTGACGTCACCCGGCCCACTGGTGACATCCCCGTTGTTTTGACTGCTGCATGTGGTTTTGAAAAAAAAGAAGAAGAAAAAGATATGTGAATGTGACAGTTCTGCCTTTTTCCCATACAATTTCTATGTATAACTTAAACAGATGTAGAAATTTGACTTTTTTGCACTTGACTGACATTTTAAAAATGGTGAGTGAAAAGAGTGTTGAAGATTAAAACTATCTATACAACAAGTATGCAAGTTTTTCCCATTAACTGCTTGTAGAATAAAACTTGTGCTCAGTTGCCATCTTGTGGTGATACAAGGTAAGTGCTAGTTTTTTTTTTACCCTGCTTTAGAACAAGGGGTTTTAAACTGGGGTCTGGGGAAAAGTTTACAAAAAAGGAAAAAAAGAAGAAGAATATTTATTAAAATAAAAATAATAAACATTTGACTTAAAATAATAAATTCTACATCTAAATGTACTATTGTGAGTAGAAAATAAGATTTTCTTTCAAATAAATGTATTTCACACAAATGCATAATATTCAGTTTTTACAGGATAAATTGGGTGTTTAAACAAGAAAATATATAGCTGCCTTAAAAATTGTAGGATGGGGGTCACTTGCACAAGCATGATATTATTTGGGGGTCTAACAAATAGATTGAAAACCTATAATTTAAAACATACTATATTTGTGAGAAAACAAACAAACAAAAATATGTGGATAACATTATGTAGCTAATTTAATAAATTCTGTTTGACGGCATCTCTGGTCTGGTCACTTTTTCGTCATACAATTTACATTACTATTGTACTCCTTTAGAGTTACAAAATAATTCATGTTAAAAACATAACTTTAGTACAAAATTTGTACTAGCATTCTAGCTTTATGCATTGTCTTGTATTTATTTAAAATGTAATAAAGCAACATTAATTTGAGTTTTTTTTAGTTCACAAACACTTCAGTTTGTTCACAAATATATTTTACTTCGTAACTTTACTTCGACATACAGTAGCAAAACATGAATAACATTGTTCATATTAGCATACTGAAATATATTGCTGACATGCGCACATTCTCTGAAGTGAGTTAATGTGGAGGTAACGCTGTTCATTTTGGACATTCATTTTTATTATTTTAGACCCGACTAATTCTTAGACTTTTGTAGTTATGTTAAAAAAAAATTATTTTTATTTATTTGTTTGTTGTTGTTTTTTGCACAAGCAATGTAGTTTTGTTGAATATGCATTTAGACGTCACTACGTTTGTCACGCAACGGCATTGAAAACAGCAATTGCAGAAGGACACCACAAGATGGAGATCTTGCATCAGCAAGAAAATGCATAAACTCGAGGGCATTCATGCACGCATACAATGTAAGACTCTAGCTAAAAAGTTGTATAGACATAAAACCTAACCTATTATCCTCTCCAGTCCTCATCGTGCAGGTTTTAGCAGATAACATCCTTCATCCATCAAACATCTTCCATCAAAAGCTTCCACTCTCTGCTCAGGCACTGAAACCTAATGAACCTTGTTGGTTGGTAACCATGTTAAACTGGCCTGAAGTTACCTGAGCCCATGACTAGTTCCATGTATAATTCATCTCCTCAGTAATCTACTCACCTTCAGAGAAGGAATCTGACTCCATTAGCCTGTCTACCTGCCCTGGAGAAGGACTTAAGTTTGGAGTCTGTTAACAGGTAAGAAAACGAATGATCTTCTGTGGGATTTGGAGCAGTATTGCACTAGTGATTGCAGTTTTTTGCTTCTTACTTCTGCAGTCAGCCATTGTAAAGCTCAACAGAGATATAATTAGATATGTATAATTAGAACTAGTTAATAATCTATGAAGGCTCATTGCAAAAGATGGAATTATTCAAGGGTTGGAGGTTATCAGAGAATCCATGTCAAACTCTTGTTTGTATATATATTCTCTGCAATATACTTTCACAAGAGTCTTTCCATTTCTACAAGAGAGTTGCTTTTGACATCTGGTAAACCGACACCAGTCAACCAGGTCTGGGTTGATGTGGAAAGAGTGACGTTGTAAGTCTCGAGCCAAACGTCATTTCCCTGCAAACACAGAACGTTCCCCATTTGTTTGCCTTTTGGGAACAAAAAAAGAATGTTCTGGGAATGTTTTGTCAAAAAATCAAAAGCTAACTTTCCCAGAACATTGTAGGGAGGTTTTTTTTTTTTTTACACCGTTTGTGACAACCTCAAGGGAACCTATACACCGAACATTCACTAATGGTTATTTTTAGGATTTAGATTTATAAACAAAAGCTAACCTTCCCAGAATGTTGCAGGGATGTTTTCATGACAGCTTAAAGTGAACCAACTCGGAATGTTCCCTAATGGTTATTTTTAGGTCTTATTTTTATAACCAAGAGCTAACCTTCTCCGAATGTTGCAGGGAGTTTTTTGTTTTTGTGACAACCTAGATTACAATCTAGACAACCTAAATTTTTAAACCATTATAGCATTCCATAAACATTCTGGGAACCAAAAACTGCTAGCTATAGGTTGTATCTTGTTCACCACCCAGGACAACTGTACCTGACCTACTGTCTTCTCCAATTTATTAACGGTTTCTTTGTTCTTTTGATGTTAAGGTAATGGTTTAAGATCATGGCTGAACAAAGGCAACGGGCCCTGTCCACATCAGGAGAGGCTCTGTACCAGGTTCTTGGCCTTGACAAGAACTGCACTCATGATGACATCAAGAGGTCCTACAGGTAAGACGTGATTCACAACCTATTTGTCCCAAGGTGCATTTACTGTATGAAGTTTGGATTCTACTTGGTGTGAACAAGGGAGCAAAGGATAGAGAAAGTGCCAAACTGCGACTCATTCCTCTATAATCTCAGCCTTCAGTTGCAGTGGAGCTGCATGAATATAATATGACTTCCACAAAACTAAAATATTCATTATGCTGAACAGATGGCATCCCTTATTTTACTGGGATCAGGAATGATGAAGGAATCTTAGATACAAGAGCATGTTCAGGGGTGCACGATGTGTGCGTGAATGATTCTGTACTATAATTTACATAGCTTCTTGGAAACGTGCCAACCTTGCCTTTGGTGGTAATATCTTGACGCTTATGCCATAACGTGTTGGTTTCACTTGTCAGTTGGTTTAACAAAATGTTATGCTGCAGCAGAGCAGGGCAACCTGGGAAAACCTGGAGAAAAAATTCATAGCATCATTCTTTGTCATACATATAGGAGAATGTATATGTAAGACAGTAAATAGTTTTTCTTTTCTGTGGCTGCTTTATATTATACAGTTTTTCAAGGCTGCAATTTATGCACAACCTGTGCTGTTTCTGTCTTGTATGCTAAAACACGAAGATGTCAGAGAGCTTCATTAGACAACTTCATTTCTAACACCATACTGATGTTCCAACAATTATAGTGTCTAATTGTTCTAACTGACACGTTGTTCAAGGAGGCATTTAAATGGTTAGCATTTTAACAGCACTTGTTTGCTGTTAATGAATATATAATCATCACAACTCTTTCAAGAATCCATATGCTACTCAAACAAATTAACAGCCTTGGCTCGGAGCATAATAAATTATAGATTAAATTGTTTTTTCTTTGTATTTCAGCAAAAAAAAAAAAAAAGAGAGTTTTTCAGGTATGATTTTAAGATTAAAATTCTTGGCTTTTTTTTTTTTTTTTTTATAAGCGATTTATAACTACTACCACATCCGGTTTTACAAATACCATAAATATTTATAGTTTGCTATCTGATCATCCACAACCATTTTGAGCTTAGGGATATTACATTTCACAGCATTATAACATGTCAAACTCTTCCTTATTGCTGCAGAGACTTTTGCAGAGTGTTTGCGCAGTTTGGACATGCTGCCATTCATTCAGAGCAGACCTGAACTGAGTCAGAGACAGAGACATGTGCAAATGACTGCGTTTCTATTGGAAAAGAGTGTCAGACTTGGTGACGTTCTTCTCTTCACCACCCCTCATGTGCCGAGGAGCTTTTGGAGGCACTAATGGGGTCTGCGGTCTTGCTGACACATAGACAGGTCAAGCAGCGTGCGCATAAGACAGCTAGCCGCAAAAGATCATACCCTGCTGAGATCATCAAACAGACAGACAGCATTTTAAACTGCCACATGTTAATGAGTCTCCTCTTACTGTGCGTGAGTCCAGAAGTATTTGTGTTTACTTTTTTAAGCTAATGGTTGTTTTATGTCACTCTTATTAGGGGAATACAAAGAAAAAAGTCAAAGTGCACATTCTCGCTGAGATTCTGTATGTCTAAGGTCATTTAAATATACTTCCTGACATTTACATTGATCTTAGTGTCTTTCAACACCTTCTTTACATTTTCATTCCTAAGACTTCTATATGATCCTCAGGTTGGTGCAGCTCTTAACAGTCAGTTTTTCAAATACATTTTTCATTTTTAAATGTCCTCACCTGTTTTTCGTTTTTTTTAGGAAGCTCGCTTTGAAATATCATCCTGACAAGAACCCAGAGAACCCCGATGCCACTGACAAATTTAAAGAGCTCAACAATGCTCATGCGGTGCTGTCTGACGTCACTAAGAGGAACATTTATGACAAGTACGGCTCCCTGGGTCTGTATGTGTCGCAGCAGTTTGGGGAGGAGAATGTGAACACATACTTTATGCTCTCCAGCTGGTGGGCAAAGGTGCGGTATCATCCTTTTTTTTGTTTACATTAAAAATTTGCACTTTAGGGAACAATTTTTGCCTGACATGACCCTTGAAATCTACTCCTGTTGATGTAATCTACACAATAAAGGGTTAGTTCACCCAAAAATGAAAATTCTGTCATTAATTACTCGCCCTCATGTCGTTCCAAACCCGTAAGATCTCTGTTCATCTTCGGAACACAAATTAAGATATTGTTTATGAATTCTGAGAGCTCTCTGACCCTCCCCATAGACAGCATGATACCACTATCAAGTCCACCAGCACATATCAGGAGAGATCGGTAAAATAATCCATGTGACATCAGGGGTTCAACCGTAATTTTACAAAGCTATGAGAATACTTTTTGTATGCAAAGAAAACAAAAATAACGACTTTATTCCACAATTCTTCTCCTCCGCGTCACCCTATAGCGCCATTTTGGAGAGTATCAACTGAACGTAAACAGTGTATGCGTCTTTGGTCAGCGCACCGTACGTGATACGTGGTTTTCCTTCAAATCAAAGCGTAAATAACGTAGAAAATTTATCCGTGTTATGCAGCTGACCAGACTCGCATATGCTGTTTACGTTCAGCATATGAGATTCTCCACAATGCTGGAGACAGAAGTTGTTGAATAAGTCGTTATTTTTATGTTTTCTTTGCATTACAAAAAGGATTCTCCTAGCTTCGAAAATACGGTTGACCCCCTGAATGTCACATGGATTATTTTTCGATCTTCCTTGCATTTTTCTGTGACCTTGAAATCGAGGTGGTAATTGTGGGGTTAATTAATGCCTGTATTTTGGCAAGGGAAACTCCCATGACACATTTAGATGCAGAAATAGACAATTTGACTCGCTTCACAAATAATATAATAACTCCTGTTTAGCTGTTATTTGAAAGATTCTTTTTTCTAGTACTTTTTGGCATGTAGTGGCATCAAACAAACCTGAATTACAGAATTTCAAAAAATATATATATTTTTTAAACTCCAAAAGCGCCTATGTTTTTTTTTGTGTTTATAGTAATATTTGAAAAGTATATAATGTTATTTATGAAGAATTCCACTCATATTTTGTAGTTCAAAGGTTTTTATTTACAATGAAACCATTTTTTTTTTTAATTTCCTCCATTGTATGTGTGTAAACATTTGAATTTGAGTATGTTAAATTTAGGTGAAAATACCAAAAACGCCCCAGAGAATTAGTGGTTAACTTAATATATCTAAGTAAATTATTTAATTTTCTAAAGTAATATTATATAACAGATGCTGTAATGTCGATATTTTGAATGCATTTTTATCTAAACTAAACCCTGACACTGTGTGCCTGTCTGATTTTGAACATTCTCATTTATAGGGTCTGTTTGCCATCTGTGGCTTGCTGACAGGTTGCTATTTCTGTTGTTGTCTGTGCTGCTGTTTCAACTGCTGTTGTGGGAAGTGCAAACCGCACACACCTGGAGAAGAGGACCCGGAGTTCTATGTGTCTCCCGAAGACCTTGAGGAGCAGATCCGTACGGACAACGAGAGAGGTAAAAGGACATGCTGACGTGTTCTTTAGGTGGTCACACTCAGTTTTGAAATAGCCTTAGAGCACAGAACACACCTCAGTCACTCTACAGCCAGAAAAAAATGGATGAAAATGGTTAAAAGAAGCACATCCCAAAATGACTGCATCACATTTTGTTCTCGATAACAGCATCTTCTAAATGTCTTAAATGTTAATCTTCAAAATAGATTGTTCTATAGAAAGCGGAAAGACTTTATAAAGACTGAAATATTACATATTGTGCAACTGAATCATTCTAAAATTAATTTCGAAATAGCTTTATATGATAACTTTCTAATTTAAAACATGTATTAATTGCTTAAAAAGAACAGCAAGCTTTGATGTAGCAGATCATGGCTTATCAGTTGAGGGAAGCGCTTTTAAGAAAGTTCAACTAACGTAATAACTCATCCTACTTACAAAAATAAATAGTTGATACTTCTGAGCCAGATGTTTGGATATAATGTGCTGTTGTTCTGCCAGTGAGCTGTAGGAGTTTTTTTACATCTTGTGCTGCAGTCCCTCACAAAAGTGATAATTACAGTCTGAGTCATTTCTCAAAGTGTGTTTGCATACTAGTTTTTTATAGCATTCTCACAATAAAAATAAACAATGTTTTCTTTCCCTGCATTTGAAAGGCAGCACGCAAGATGGTACAGACAAAAAAAAAGCCTTGTTTTGTCTTATATTAGATTCAAGCTACGTCTATGTAAAAATACACTGTGGACAAATCAAAGTTGACTTGTGCTTCCATTTTAGTTGACTTGAATTCACCTAGACAAGCTGAGAACACACAGCACACAAGATCCTGCTTTTTTATACTAATGAAGTAGCAGGCACCTGTTTTATAGCATTTATATTTGTGTAGCACGAGAAAAAAATGCAATATATATATTTTATAGACTGATACCCAAGTCATGCCCTACACATTAAACAATATTATTTATATTATATATTAGTCTACCATATACAAATAATTTTATTATTCATATTAAATAATATTTGAGCTAATTTAGGTGATTTTTTACAGTGTATTTTATTGTCTGTTTCATAACATCTATATTAGTGTAGCACCACCTTACACATGGTTAAATAATCTGATTATATATTACTCTACCGTGTAAAAATTATTTTAGTAGTCATATTCAATAATACTTTCAAAAATCAAGATTTTTTATTTTTTTTTGGTTACCTGAATATATATTTTTACTGTGTAATTTTTGTTTGTCCTGTTTGATAACTATATTACTGTAACCAACAGAAACATCAATAAATTAAATGTTTCTTAGACTCCTCTAATTACCCTTTTAGTGTTACCTACACGTTAAAGGGGTAGTTCACCCAAAAATGAAAATTCTGTCATTAATTACTCACCCTCATGTTTTTCCAAATCCGTAAGACCGTTCATCTTCGGAACACTAATTAAGATGTTTTTGATGAAATCCGAGAGCTTTCTGACTCTGCACAGACAGCAGTGCACTGGATTTCAAGCAAGAACATCAACAATATAGTCCATGTGACATCAGTGGTTCAACCGTAACTTTACGAAGCTGCGAGAATACTTTTTGTGTGCAAAGAAAACAAAAATGATGAACATTCCAGTTGCATTGCTTTCATCTAGTTAATTTGTGTTTTGAAGATGAACAAAGCTCTTACAGCTTTGGAACGACATGAGGGCGAGTAATTAATGACAGAATTTTCATTTTTGGGTGAACTATCCCTTTAAATAATATATATTAGTGTACCATGTAAAAACTATTCTATTATAATATTTTGGCAGCTGACTTTTTAGGCTACCTGAAAACATATTTTTGTCTGTTTCATAGCATTCATATTAATGTTTCCTACAATAATGTTTCCTAGACTTCATATCCTGCTGAAGTAGTCTCTAAAAATCCACCCCTGTGGTCTTCGAATCAGAAAACTCTCAGCATTAGGTAAGCCAGTGGACAGTGGGCTGCCTTTCAAACCAGTGATACTGAGCCAGCTTAATGAGGTCAGAAAAGCGCAGCCAGCAGGGGCAGGCTAACGGCAGATTGCTGGGACGTCCTTGGAGCGTACAAAACACTTTTCATTTCAGCAGGAAGTTCAATTAGGAGTGTGAAATGGCATGGCATTAGACGGTGTAACCTCTTGTATATTACATATTTAACATATGTGACCTCTTTTACCTGTGATTTTGGTTTTCCAGATGGCGACACTCCGATTGTGATGCAGCCAACCAATGCTAGTGAGAAGACCCAGCTGATCGGTGATGGACACAGAACATATACCTAAATGGAAAAAAGTGACGATAGATATTAATTTTAAAATTCTTTTTGAATACATTGGTGTCTTTTACAATATACTAGTGAGAAGACCCAGCTGATCGGTGATGGACACAGAACATATACCTAAATGGAAAAAAGTGATGATAGATTTTCATTTTAAAATTATTTTTGAATATATTGGTGTCTTTTACAATATACTGTTTATGTTAGGACTGAGAAAGCTAAAAATACTCAACTTCTTAAGCTTTGTTTAGCCATGCTGTCTGTAAATAACAGATATTATATTATTCTTATGCTTCATGTGGAATTAAAACTGATAATGTAATAAAAACTGATGAATGATTCTCCTTTTAAATAATATTATGTACACTCAAAAAATATCAGGGCCTAAATTTAAGATTTTTGCATTTAAATTTCCCATATAACATTTTCATCCATTTGGACATTTTTAACATAAACTAATAAACGTAATGTGACACATATTTGTCAGTCATTCATCCAGATATTCATTGTGAAAACAATTCATCCAAGAACATGGTTAAAATATAGCTGTGGAATATTCAATTACCTGCAATGGGAGATGGTAAGAAATTTGATTTATTGATTATAAATATGTACATCTGTCTATTAGTATTTAAAACAGTCTAAAGAGTTAAAAGTCTACTAGTATTAACATTTATTAGTACTGTTACAGAAAGCTTACTTGTTCCATTTATGTGTGACTGACAAATATGTAACACAATAGGTTTATTAGTTTGTCTATGTTAAAAGTGTGTCGTGTGAAATGTCATATGCAAAACAAATTCATAAATTCTAAATTTAGGCCAATTTTTGGAGTGCATATTATATGCAGTTGTTTTATGCATTTATATTTTGCATAAAACAAAAAATAAATGCAGATATTTCTGTACATTTAACAGTGCTTTCAAATAACCAGGGGCGATTCTAGGATTTTTTTTCAACTGGGGGGCACAAAAGGGGCCACAATTAATACAGAGGGGCCAATCTTATGTTGTGTATTTAACTGTAGATATCGAAATCATTTAAATAACATTTTATTTGCTCTGTGACAGTACTCTACATGAATATAGATAGGATATTGCTTGTTTCACAAAATCTTAATGCAACATAATGTGCACAGAGCCAGCCATTTGGGTTGTTTTCTGACTTATGTTTGCAATTGAAGGAACATTTTATGCTTGAACTCTACTGAATGTTCGTATAAACCCACGAAAATAAACTAAAAGCTAATTTCCTTCGAGCCGGATTCGAACCAGCGACCTAAGGATTACAGTGTGTCCTCTACAGTCCTCCGCTCTACCAACTGAGCTATCGAAGGAACCTATGCTCAGCAACTTGAGCTGGAGCTTTTTACAGGGTACAATACGTGAATAGTAATTATAATAAATACACTTATATTGTACATAAGAAATATAACAAGTAACTTACTCACATGTAGATTTCTGTAAAATAAGACCAGGAAATGCCGTTGGTTTTTGACGTTAATTTGACAACGTGTCATTTCTAGACTTTCTTGAAGTAGAAAACGTCGAATGCATTAATAACGTTACATGGTAATAATAAAACCAAGAGGAAATCTGCGTATGAAAAAAAAAACTTGCCAACTGTTAACTTACTTATTGCGTTAATAACTGAGACTTGTCATAGCACTTGCATATTGCTCTTTTGTTGATTTTGATTGCTTCCATTGGCCTCATTTGTAAGTCGCTTTGGATAAAAGCGTCTGCTAAATGACTAAATGTTAATATAAAAGAAATACAACGATTACGCTAGTACCATCATAATTATATACATAATAGAGATATTCATGGGGGTTAGCAAGACTGGGAATTAGCTCAGATGCTGGCTGCTAGCAGGAAAGGGCCTAATCTTTACGCCACCGCACGCAAGCGAAAAAGACGCAGAAAACGGGAATACGCCGACAAATTTCCCCTGCAACAATATTCGAGCTACACTGCTGTGCGTTATGGAGGAATTTTAGTTACATGTGAAACAAGTCACACGACGCGGGATGGACTCGAACCCATGGCCTGCGCGACAAAGTATTAGGGATGGCCGTATCGATCCAAAGTATCGATATATCGATACTGACGCGAGTATCAAAAGTATCGATACTCAAACAAAAATATCGATACTAAGGTGTGTTTTATTTACCAGTGATTTTGTTAATTTAACAACAACAAAAAATCGTACAATATGTATGGGGGTAGAATAGTTGCATAATTCCAAATAAATACATTATGATCCACAAATAAATGTAAAGAGATTAACAAAAATAAAATGTATTGATAAATAAATAGAATGAAATCCACAAATAAATCTTAGAGTTTCACAAACAAGAATTAAATTCACACAAAAAATAAAATGAGATTTGCAAATAAAAAACATATTCACAGATATATTTTTATGTCACAAACACAACTTTGCCTGGCATTCATTTGTGAATCGCGTCCTGTGCATTTGTAGATCGCTGCACGCATTTGTGAATCGCGTCCTGTGCATTTGTAAATCGTTGCGCTTATTTGTGGATTTTGAGACATTTCAAGCGTCAAGAGGCAAACCAATCCACAAATGGATGGACTCCACCCCCCTTCTACTTAAGCCAATCAGATACCGGTCACGTGGTGCCGACCAATCGTAGCGTGTTCTCGCTCCAACCAATAACGTTTTGCCTTACAATCAGTGTGGGACCAGGCACCAAACACGCTATTCTGGCTAATTAACCGCTTCAAAATGGACGATCAGGACAGTTTAAGACAGGTAAGTGGTGCTCATCACAGCATTATTGTAATAATATCTAAAATAAAACAAGTAATGTTATATGTAATTTAATCAGTGTTTCCTATATCACTACTGTACGGTAGGAAACACTGATTAAATTACAATAATGCTGTGATGAGCACCACTTATCTGTCTTAAACTGTCCATTTTGAAGCGGTTAATTAGCCAGAACAGCGTGTTTGGTGCATGGTCCCACACTGATTGTAAGGCAAAAAGTGATTGGTTGGAGCGAGAACACGCTACGATTGGTCGGCGCCACGTGACTGGTATCTGATTGGCTTAAGTAGAAGGGGGGTGGAGTCCATCCATTTGTGGATCCTAATTATATTTATTTGGAATATGCAAACGATTCTACCCCCATAAATATGCATTGAATTGGACGAATAACCTTCGTTAGCGAGTAATTGTGTAGGATAGAACTATTTTCCTGCTCATCTGAACACGCAAATGTTGCAAGACAGAACCAATCCATCACAGAGAGTGTTCACTCACTGCTGACAGTGCATTCAAACAGGGCTGCGTTTCCTAAAAGTATCATAAGAAAGCATTAAAGCTTTTGGGAACGGCAGCCCTGAACAATGCATATCAGAGGACAGAAGGACAGAGTTATTTCATAATAAACAAACTGAAATTGTAGCCTACATAGTTTGTGCAATTACAGTTATTTAAATTGAACGTTGAAAGATAATATTGATCATGTTCTATTCTGTAATGTTAATAGAAATCATACACTGTCAGAATAAAAAGGTTGCATTTTATGCATGCAACAGCCGGTCACTGGCAGTCCCTTATGAAAATGAACCATAGTTTTACTAAAGTGACCATAGTTCAACTGTAGTATTTATAGATTTGAATCATGTGTAAACAAAAAACATATTTGAACCATGTGTAAACAAAAATATAACCTAATACGTTACAATTAAGGTGTATTGAATGTTAAAATGCGTTTTAAACATAAAGTTAATTGCTTATCATTACCCATTTTACTCTTCGTAATTTAATAATTTAATACATTTCATAATTTAAAAGTTTAGTTCAGAAGTATCGAATCGGTATCGATATCGACGATACTGCCTTGAAAAATATCGGTATCGTATCGAAAACAAAATAAGTGGTATCGCCCATCCCTACAAAGTATCCAAGGACGGTCGTGCTGCCATCTGTCGACTACATGTGTATTGCTAATAGTGTTGGGTCGTTCTTGAACGATTTGTTCATTTTGAATGAATTTTTAATGTGATTCGGGAAGAACGAGTCGTCTCGGGGATTGATTCGTTCAGTCGCGCATGCGCAATATTCTATAGGTTCTGTACTGGAATTAGTCAATTAGTTCACCTGTTTCGAGTCTTCGGGCTTTTCGAGTCGTTCGTTCATCACGTGACAACACCATAAGCTTTAACCAATGCAGTCTGAGACGGAAAAAGAAGAAAGAGACGTACTAATAATAACCAACTTTTATTTCAGTATTTGTTACAACATTCAGTGTCTGGAAAAGAACCATAATGACATAATCACAACTTTATAAACTGTAAGAAGTAAAAAGCTACAATTTGAGACCGGAAACGCATCACGTAACTGTAAGAGTTAATAATAATTATAATAATGATGATAATGATAATAATAATAATAACTATAACTATGCACCCCATTTGTAAGGAAGCTTGTAAATTAACTAAATTCTCTATGCTGTCACGTTGACAAAAGAATGAACGATTAGAAAGACTCGAGAGATAAACTAATCAATTATCTTTCCGGCTCAGAATGCATTGGTTAAAGCTTATGGGGCTGTCAAGTGATGAACGAACGACTCAAACCCGAAGATTTGTCAGATAAGAGGTGAGGTGAGCTAATCATAGACTGAAGGCCCAGGTAAACAATGAATTAATCTTTTCTGTTTCTGTTTTGTATTGTTTGTAGTGTGATCAAAGTTTGCGTTAGTAGACGTATTAGGGAAGTAACATGTAAACATTTTAATTATATTTTGCTAAAAATGAACCAAATGACTCGAAAAAAAGATTTGTTCATTTTTCTGAACGAAACTCAAAAGTCGCGCGTAAAAATTATCTGAAATTCCATCGTAGAAAGAGGAGCTTGATTGAGTTCGCTTGATGGGTCGATGCGGGAATGAAGAGTGAGTTTTTTTTTTTAGAAGCGTGGTAGTAGGGCGGCGGCACTATAAACGACCTTGAATATCCGCCACTATAAAAGCGGTACTGAACTGCGAGTGGAGGAAACGCAAACCGTTGCCATGCGTTGTCCGAACCCATACTGAGCCGGTAGTCACCAGTGGAAAAGCGCCAAAAGTGTGCACTCAACTGTGCCTTTATTTAGTTATCTGTGACATATCATTATATTGAAATTTCTTATTTTATGTATATTCTTTTTTTAAAGTATATTACATGTTTATGTTTAAATATAATGTATAAAATGTTTCTTCAAAGATGTGTTATTTGTGTGTGATATGATTTGATTGATATGATTTAATTTATCTGATTAAAAGACACCTCAAATGTAAAATGTTTTATTAAATTGAATACACACAAAGTATTGACATGATTGCCGACATAACAACCCACCACACTGACACACACACATATATATATACAGGACAATATCAATATGAAAGAGTGGGCCCATGTAATTGTCGCGCTCGCTGGTGGAAGATCAAGCGCACAATGCAGGAGATGAGTAACACACAGTCTTTAATAATCCACAGGAAACAATAGGGAATTCAGGAGGAAGGCTAACCAATGACATGTAAACATAAACAATAGCCGGCAACTGAAGGAACAGTCGAGAGGTAGCGGGATCGATGCCCGCATTCTCCAAAGCTTTTAGTAGGCAAAAACCCGGAAGTGACTTAGCATAAGCAAAATTCATCGACTGGCCGCTAGAGGCTTGCTCCAAAAGGGAGTCAGTCCCATAGGCTCCCCATGTTAAAATGCCCAAATTTACAGCAGAAAAAAAAAATGTTTACAGCCTGGTACAAAAAGTGGTTTTGGTCTATGTTGCTAATTTTGCCCTTCATGACAACTGTGAGGGGGGGTGAATTTTTCATAACTCATCCGTTTAAATTATATTAAGCCTTTAAGTTCTGCATAATTAAGGGCGTGGCCACTTGAGTGACAGGTGGATTGCTGCTGCTGTCACCACCGTCGAGCTAGGTGGGCGTGGTTTCAGCAATCAGCTCCTGCCTCTTTGCCCATTTACGATTATCCGGGAGTGACGCGCGGTGACGCGCTGCCAAGATGGCGATGGCCGGCTCCGCCCACTTATGGCTTCAGAAACGCTCTTCGGAAACCTACGGGTGACGTCTGGGACACTACGTCCATGTTTTTATACAGTCTATGGTCCCAATGTGTATACTATCCATCCTAAATTCTGTGATATTAGTAATTGTCAATACTATTTAGGGCAGATAAGTTGGATAGTATGCACATTGGGACGCAGGGATGTTTTTTTTAATTGGGATTTTGGGTTAAATTGCTAAATATGTCCAGTGGTACACAAGTCAAGACACTTCACGTTTATTATACGACATAAAACAACACCCGGTACACACACTCGTGAGTTTTTTAATTGTTACGCTTCTTGAAAAAGACGGTTTGCTAACACGTGCTAAATGGGGACTACAGGCGCCTGTCGGGAGACATTTAACCGTCTCACGCCGATCGGTATGAGTTTATAGTATTTTCCAATTGTAGTATAATCAGTGGTGGATAAGGTACCTAAAAGCAACACTTGTGTAAAAGTAGGGTATCTTACCAGAAAATGACTTTGGTAGAAGTTGAAGTCACCGATTAGAATATTACTTGAGTAAAAGTCTGTAAAAGTATGTGATATTTATTGTCCTTAAGTATGAAAAGTTTTTTTTATATATTAAATGTACTTAAGTATTGAAATTAAAAGTACAGGTAAATGCAAAATGGAAAAGAAGCAAATAAGTATATATATATAAAATGTTCATACACGGCTTGAGTAGTAAGATTGTGTTCAGTTTTAACTCTTTTTTCCATTTTGTATCTTTTGGTATGCATTAAGATCCACTTGGTAGTCTCTTTCATTCCAACATAAGAAAACAATTCTTGCAAATATGCATCTGAAGTGGCATTTAGATTCATTCACACACTGTTTGATGTAGCACATTAATGCATTTAACCTGCAGTTACAAATGCATAAATAATGCTTTGCTTTAATCACAGAACGCTGAATACTGATATTTGAAAAATAGTAGAAAAAACTGTCGCAATATGGTAATTAAACTGCCAGTAGGTGGCAGGCAAGTGATGTAATGAGAGAGTCTGAGATTCAAAACGATTTATTTAGACACAGTTGATCATTCAGGTAAAACATTTGACTAAGCATTTGTCAATGAGTGAGTCAATGATCAGTGATTCGAATCATTCATTCAACTGATTCGTTCAAAAAGCAGTGAACACCATACATTGCTCAGACGCAAAACGGTGCTGTGATCTTTGTTTGGAAGTATTTTCGTTGGCAAAATTGAGCAAAAACAGGCAATACTGTTCAAAATGTAAGTCACTTAATGCAAAATTTATTAAACTTGTATAAAATGATTATTACATTTGTTATCATACTGATATCTGCAGAAAAACGTTACTCTTTGTGTGATATAGATTAACTATATTAAATTACAGATCGAGGCATTTTTGCCATCTAGAATTTAGAATGCCTTGCATTTTGAGTTTTAATAGAGCAAATCACGTGCGTGCTCTGTGTGTGATAATGTCAGATGGAACATCATTACAACAATACTTACCATATTATAGCAGATGATATACTGTATATCGCACACACCAGACACGACTTGAGTGGAAAATGAAATCACCTGGCCTGCGGTGGCGAAGCACTGTTGCAAATGAGGTCTAACTTGCAATCACCAGACCATGGATTCGTTCAAACCTGCTTTAAAGGGGTCATATGGTGCGATTTCAAGTTTTCCTTTCTTTTGGAGTGTTACAAGCTGATTGTGAAAGATCCCTGAAGTCACAAAGACTAAAGTCTCAAAACCAAAGAGATATTCTTTATAAAGTTAAGACTCGTCCACGCCCTCCTAAAACACCTCGTTTAAACACGCCCCCACATGTCTACGTCATGGTGTGCAGGGGCGGATTGGCCATCTGGCAATTCTGGCAAATGCCAGAGGTGCCGGACAGTCTTTTGGTCTATGGGCGAGCTCAGACATTTTTCGAAAATATATAAAAAATAAAAATTGTTAGTCGGGTCAACAGCGAATAGGACGTTTTACGCTTGCACATATTTCTCTAGGGTTATAGTTAATCATATGATGTTAATAATAAATAAATGTAAGCATTTGATTTGGCCAGTCGGCAACGGCCGGCCGTTTCTGTAACCGAGATGGGTCCGGACCGAACCGGTCAGTCAAAATCAAGAACGTCATCAGAGCGATGCACCGAGTAATTTCAGTAAAAGCCTAGTAATGGGACCGTAAAAAGGAAAGGCGGCAGAAAACTTTGAAGAAAAAAAGGGTTAGGTCCAGCGCTGCTAAATCCGTAAACATTAACGAACTTCTTTTCAAGGTTTAAATCGGCTGCTGCAGCGGAGCATGTTAGTGCCACAGAGGTAAGAAGAAACCAGAAAAATACAGCTAGCAAAGTCAGTTTAACACGACTTCTGCGTTAGCTCGTGTTGTTTTGACGTAGCCTACATGTTATTAAACAGTGAAGCTTGCGTCGAACCCCAGTATATTTTAAACATTCATTGACTTCGTGATTATTGTTAACTTAAGCGTTAACGATTCTGTTACTGAATTGAATGACTGAAATATTAGCAGATAAAGTGGGATTTAGGGTAATAACTGATGTAGGCTACTTGCAATATAATCTAACACTTCAAAAACCTATAGCAATAGCCATAGTACTATAAACATTTGTAGTGAACTTTACTTTGAATATGTAGAAAGTCATATATTAAAATAAAACATTGAATACACGCATACAGTACATAAGTTTACAGTAAGCAATTAATCCTTAGGTAGGGTGGACTGCACAGTCAAGTGTCATGGAGGTAGGAAGACAAAATGAGAGAGACACACCCTGATACAGATGCTGCCAGTTTCTTAATAATGTGGCTCTAATTAACTATTAATTAACTCTTAGGATAGGAGGAACCTGTGCCTGTGTCACACACACACAGCAAGAGAGAGAGAGAAATCACACTCACACACACACACAAATGCACATGCAACACATACTAGCAACACTTCAGCATACAGTACTTTAATTCACAAATAATTGTATATCAAAAAGGATTTACTGCTGCTACTATTTATAGTTTTTGCTATATATTCTATTCCATTTTTTGCTATTATTACTTGTTTGTACTCATGTGTATTCCAATGTTGAGAGCAATCAGTGAGAAAATATTTTGCTGTAATATTTAAGTCCTATACTGTGTTCATTAACTAGGATGATGCTGGAATCAGTACAGCCAGAGACCCCTGGTCCTTCAACACCAGTGCTGTGAGGAAGGATGCTACAGTAGGCCAAGCAGAGACAAGGAGGAGTGTGGTAGAGGTAGGAAAAACCCAACAGACACACAGTGACAACAAAGAACAACATACTGTAGAGAATGACAGCAACAGCAACAGCAGACAAATGGCATAAACAAACAGCACACAGACTCTACAACATCCTCAGATTCTTTTTCTTTTGTTTTTACTTGTATGTGTAAATTTGTTATAAAAGGTGCTCTTTAAAAAAATTCGTAGCAGTGTTTGCAGACCCATTCATTAATGTTTAACTATCTGTTACTTATGGTACTGCTTATTTTTCACCATCTGTACACAAATGTAAGTTGTGAATGCGTGTGTCCGTGGGTGGGGCTGTGTCGGTGTGGTAATGTGGGCCGGTGTGGCTACAATGCCAGGGTCTGAATTTTGTCCCACAGTCCGCCCTGATGATGTGGGAAGCTTGGCATAACAGCCCAACTGTTCACGCAAAGCAAGAAGGCGTAACTTTATTGTTGCTGACACCGCCGCCATGTCGTGAAGACGCTGTGTGTTTTGTTGTGAAAGTGAAACTACTTTGTTTGGCCTTGCAAAAATGGACACGACTAGAAAATCAGTGGTTAAGTTGTATTTACAACACTGTTCCAGAACAGTTCAACCCAAATATTCAGATGTGTGCAGCGCATTTTATGGAGGACTGTTTCCTGATCCTGGTAGAGTAGACTACAATGCCGGCTGTTCTGACTCACAAAAACTGTAAGTACGTATTCATATTTAAAGAATTGCCACTGATGATTCAAACACGAGTTTTGAGCACTGTAGAGTAGCACTTGTTGTTTGTAATTTCTCCGATCACAAATGCAGACATGGTTTTATGTTTAAAAAGACAGTATAAGTCATTATAAAATTAGTAATTATGTCCCCACTGGATACAAAAAATGCCTCGTTTATAATGGGTTTTAATGTTTTTGTCTCGTCGCTCCGGCCGGACAGGGCATCACAATATGTTAAGGGGCGTAACATTTCCGTCACACGCTTGAGGTATTCGGCCAGTCATAACGTACTGGATAGCTGGCCAATCAGCGCACACCTTGCTTTTCAGACAGATGAGCTTTATAAAAATCGACATGTTTCAGAAAGGCAGGGCATAGAGGAGAAACAATAATGTGGAAAATAATGTGTTTTTAGAACCGTAAACCGCATAAACACATTTCATTACACCAAATGCACAAAATAATGTTCTTTTTAGCAGCTCATAGGAACCCTTTAAATTCTTGTAGTATGTTCTTCTGACTTTTTACTATTTTGTAGTAAGTAACGAATATTCTTCGGGGAAATGTATCGGAGTAAAATTTTTAATTAGGAAATGTAGTGGAGTAAATTGAAAGTTGACAGAAATATAAAAACTCAAGTAAAATACAGATACTCCCAAAAAATACTTAAAAGTACTGTAACAAAGTATTATTACTTAGTCACATTAGCTTACGCTTTTATCCAAAGCGACTCACAAATGAGGACAATGGAAGCAATCAAAATCAATAAAAGAGCAATGATAAGCAAGTGCTACAAGTCTCAGCTTAATGCAGTAGCTACACATAGCAAGGTTTTTAAATCATATAATAAAAAGAAAACAGAATAGAAAAAAAGAATAGAGCAAGCCTAGAGGCCTTTTTTTGCTTTTTGTTAATCGAAGTCAGAATTATAATTGTTCATAAATAAACAAGCAAGAAACCAAAAAATAGATAGATTGCAAAAAGATTAGAGAAGCAAGATTTCAATTCCACTGAGTAGAATTTGTAGTACATGTATTTAATGAATGTTTTTTTTTTTTACTTTTCTGTGTTTATTGCGTTTAAGAGATGCACGTTGAGTCAACAGTATCATTTTCATATATGGGCAAGTAAACATGGCAACCTCTGACGTGCGGCTTTCTAAAAACAGCGCTCACTGATAGTGGGCCTCGGCGTGGGGGAATGCCAAGCCTCATTATAGAGGCTACAGACAGGCGGTTGGGCAATGGAGAGGGCCTGATTTCACCCCGTGCACAAGAACTGGGACAATTTAATTTTCTCAATCCCAAACGGTCTCATTCTCAACTTCAGTGAAGCCGTTGCTCGTCAAATCAAGATGGACAGCTTGGAGAAGCAGCTTATTTGTCCCATTTGTCTGGAAACGTTCACGAAACCGGTTGTGATTCTTCCTTGTCAACACAATCTTTGCCGGAAATGTGCTAATGACATTTTCCAGGTACAGTTTCAGTATTTTTTGTTTATCAACAACATTTATGACAAAAAATATTGATATGGCTACCCTCTTTTAGAAAATAAATTATTTTATAGCCTACTGTGTGGAGGTTTTTAGAAACTTTTTTCAGTTATATTAATTGCTTTATTTTACTGTAGTTATAGCCTAATATTTAGTCTAATGTAGTGTTGCTTCACCTCAATCGCCTTTTTTATTTACACAGGCTATTTGGGTTCTACCTATACTCAGAAAGCTAAAATATATGAATATTTGTAAATAAACATTCAATAATCTCTAAAAAAAAATAAGGTGTTTAGTTCATTTGCTGTCCCACACTTCCTGTCCAGTCCTCAAATCCATACCTTCCCACCAGAGGAGGCACAGCGGCGTCAGGTGGCCGTTTCAGGTGTCCATCCTGCAGGCATGAAGTTGTGCTGGACCGCCATGGGGTCTACGGTCTGCAGAGAAACCTTCTGGTGGAAAACATCATTGACATGTACAAGCAGGAGTATATCAGGTTAGAGCTGAGAAACAAACACCTCGGGAAGCTCTAATAGGATGTCCGTATGGTTTAACAAGATCCCTTGTGTGATGACAATGTTCAAGAGAAATGTAGGCTACAAATATAGTCCAGGGCTCCAGACTGCGAGTGAAATGTTACCAGTTGTGACCCAAAATTGGCGACAGTGATTAAAAATATAGCTGGCGACATTTCGAAAAACGTTGTTTTCCTGCGAGTGCGCAGCAGCATTTCTTGCACACCAGTCGTGATGCTCGACTCTTATGTATCGGTTCTTTTTAATGAGTCAGTCATAACTATTTTAGCGGGCTGATTCGTTACAAAGTATAAAAATGACTCATGAACCGCGAGTCATTTTTCAATTATACCCGATTTATAAACTGTTACTGTGATGTGTACCTTAGGTTCCTGAGATTAACATCATTAATTTTAGTAGTTACATAATCTCAACAGCGTTTTGGAATTATTGTATTGTATTCTAATATAATGAAATAACAATATATATTGGTTATAAATGCTGCTGTTTAGGAGCCAATAACTTCTTCCTATTCATTTGTGTTTAGTCTGAAGCTCTGTAGACATTTAATCAATTAATGTCTAAACTAATATGATTTCTATTATTAGGCTATAATTTACAGACAGAAGCCCATTTCCACCACATAAAGAAAATAAAATCATGCTTTGGTAAATCATTTTTTTTTGTTTTTTTTAATAATTATAAGATATAAAGTAAATTTGACAACTGGACATTTTTTAACTTTTGAAAATTAATTAATTACTTTAAAAAACAAACATTTCCCTCTGTGGTGAAATGGGGCCTCCAATGGGTGTGTTCCCACAGTATGACTTTAAAAAAAAAAACTGATATAATTACATATATTATATTTTATTTTATAAATATTATATTGATGATTACCAAAGCATGATGTTTTTTCTTATGTGTTGGAAATGGGCTTCCATAGTTACCCCTATTGTAGAGGTTATAATCCTTTGGCTTTTTAGTAAAGTGCATGAAAAAAACATTTTTTTCCTTAAATAAAAAAAAAAAAAAGAGCAGACAGGCTTTTTAAGAAGCAATTTCCCCAAGGCTGAACGATTCAGTTCTCACCCCGCCCTGTACTTTGCATCCCACTTAAGCGTTTCACTTTATGAACTCAAAAAAATCTTTTGAATGAGAGGTTCATGTTTTAAAGCTCTATAAATCAGTCAGTGTTTTGCACTGCAAAAGACAGATTCCCTAGCGTCCATGTGGCTCCCAAGACCTGTTACTCAGACAGGTCAGAAGGCTAAGGATGACGGTCAGCTGGCAACAAATTTATTTTTAGTTCCACCAGTCAGTGTTGAGTCTCCTAGGCGTCCTGAGACACATAACAAACCCTCAATATGGCCTTGTGAATAGGCCTGTCGCAATAATCAATATATATCAACTTATCGCGCAATATATGTACATGACCTCAATAATTTTTGGTGACGCAATATATCGCCCATTATATTTACTTAAAAATGTATGTCACCATGTTTTGTACATTCCACTTGTGCCTGTGTCTTTTGCAGCTTCTCGTACATAACGTGGTGTAGTTGGTGCTAGTTCAAATTTTTAAAAAATGCTTCTACAAAAAAAGTTTCATCTGCAGATGTGGTCTTGTTTAGGGATCTGTGCCTTTGTGCATACGGACATCTGACTGCTAAGTAGTGATTGTGTTTTTCAGCAATAGTGCGCATCCTTAATTTACAGAGAAAAGAAGATCAAGGAAAAAAACTGTAGATGGAAAAATCTCCATAAAAGCGCATTTTTCTTTTTTTGTACTTGTTACTTTGCACTTTTTGTTAGAAAATGTTTATTTACTATTTATTCAGGTTTTTAAGGTATCTAATATTTTGATACTTAATTTCCATGATCTAAATATTCTTAAAAATGAAAAGTTTGTTGTATTATGATTATATATTCAGTGGCATAAAATGGTCTTTAAAATGACAATAATATCGCTTATCGCAATTATTTCTGTGGCAATATATCGCACAACAAAAAGTTGTTATCGTGACAAATCTACTTGTGAACTCTGTAGTTATTTCATTAAGCATTAATTTGAAGTCCTGACCACATCTGAGGCAAAAGCCGAAAGGTTTCGAACATTAGAATCTGTTTCATTATATACTGTTTAACCTCAGATGTCAGACTTTGATACTCATGGATCTGTTATTCTCCAAAGCAGCAGACCTTCTCCTGAACAGAAGGTTGACCAGCCGATATGTGAAGTCCATGAGGATGAGAAAATTAACATTTACTGCGTGACCTGCAGCGTTCCCACTTGTTCTATGTGTAAAGTGTTCGGCGCCCATAAGGACTGTGAAGTGGCCCCTCTTAACAGTATTTACCAGACGCAAAAGGTAAAAACTCTTGCGCTTTCCAGGCATATTAATATTTATGTTTGTCTGCATAAGTACGCCAGAGTTTGCGTCAGTGTTTATGTGCTTGTGTGTGCAGCATATATTTTTACAGTTGTGTGTTAATATGCTTACGCACGTCCTCATCTCCAGACAGAGCTCTCGGATAGAATAGCAATGATGGTGGGCAATAATGACAGAATCCAAGGCATCATCAGTCAGTTGGAGGAGACCTGCAGAAGCATAGAGGTTAGTCACACTGTGTGAGGGCTTCTCCCTCCCAAAAGCCTGGCATAAGAGCAGGATTATTGATGAGGAACGTAAGAACGCTTCCTCTGACAAAAGATACACACGCTCTGGCATCGACGAGCCAGGCAGGCAGGAAGCTGGATTCTCTCCAGACCTCACAGTTGCATTCACAGAGGCTCCATGATTGACAAGCAAGCAGAAATGAGCCATCTCTGTTAAACATATGGCTCCTCTGATGGAAAGCCATTGTGAGCAAGGTTGAGGGTTAGAGAAGCAGGTAGTCAAACTATTGGTTTAGAGACTATTTTTACACATAAACCTTAATCTTAAACTGTGGTGGTCCATAGTTAGCTATTTACATCAAACATTCTGGCTGTGTTCCAATCGCACAATAGTAGCCTATAAAGTGGCATTCTTTTGTAAAATTATATGATCATATGCTATATACCGCTTAAATAAAGTTTGGAGTCCTTAAGATTTTAATAAAGAAGTCTCTTATGCTTACCTAGGCTGCATTTATCTGATGGGGGAAAAAAAAAGATTTTCTATGTTCATATTTTTATTGTATTTATAAGTAATGGCAAAGCTGATTTTTTAAGCAGCATACTTCAGTATTCAGTGGTCCATGCTCTCGAAATCAATGCTGATGTTGCGGTTTAAGATACATTTCTTCTGATTATTAATGTTTGAAAACCGTTGAACTTTGATAAATTTTCTGTTCAGGATTCTTGTTTAGAATCGAAAAAAGAACAGATTATTTGAAATTGTGTAAATTATAAAATTGTGTACATCCTGTCACTTCAGCATCAATTTCATTTATCCCCTGAGGCTAAAATATATAAGTATTTCTTAAAAAACAAACTTTAATGATCTCCCCAAAATTTGAACAGTCAGTGTATCTAATATAAATATTATATTTTTGAATCTAAACTGTTAATAGAATTATTATATTTACATTTGTTATATATTTACAGGAAAATGGAAGGCGACAAAAATCCAAGGTGTGTGAAAAGTTTGACCATTTGTACGCCATCCTGGAGGACAGGAAGAGAGAGATGAATGTGAAAGTGAACGCTGAACAGGAAGAGAAACTGAATTACATACGTGGCCTCACAAGGAAGTATGGAGATCATCTGGAGTCCATGACCAAAATCATGGAGACAGGAATCCAGACAATGGAAGAACCTGAGATGGCTGTTTTCTTACAGGTTCTTTATGCCTACAATAGTTTATAGAAACAGAGTTAACACAATAATGGATTTTTTTTTTTTTTTTTTTTTAAAAAGCACATTTTATTTAAAGGGATAGTTCACCCAAAAATGAACATACTGTCATCATTTACTCACCATCATGCCGTTCCAAACCCGTAAGACCTTCGTTAATCTTCGGAACACAAATTAAGATATTTTTGATGCATCCCGAGAGCTCTCTTACCCTCCCTCAGCAAGGGTCCTTACACGATCAAGGATCAGACGTAGCAAGGTGATCGGTAAGATAATCCATGGTGACATCCAGGGGTTCACCGTAATTTTCGGAGCTACGAGGAGCATACCCTTTTGGCGTCAAAAAGGAAACAAAAATAACGTGACTTTATTCAAGGACTTGTCTTCACTCCTGGCGCCATTTGGGAGTTTACCAATGAACGTACAAAACATATGATGTTCATGTGTCACGCTGCGTCTCAAAGGGGTAAAAAAACATCGAAAACTCTCCGTGTGGCCGAGCTGACAAAGAATTCTTGTAGCTTCGTAAAATTAAGGTTGAACCTTTGATGTTGCATGGATTATTTTACCGATGTCCTTGATACGTTTCTGGACCTTGATCGTGGTAATTTCTTTGCTGTCAATGGGAGGGTCAGAGAGCTCTCAGATTCCATCCAAAATATCTCAAATTGTGTTACGAAGATTGAACGAAGGTCTTAGGGTTTGGACGGCATGACGGTGAGTACTTAATGAAGGATTTTCATTTTGGGTGAACTAAACCCTTTAAAAAAGTTTATTTTATTTTATTTAAAATGCCTGGAAAAATTTTTAAATCATGGGAATTCCTTTTGAAATATGCTATTTCTAGTTTGCTCTAAAATATTTAAATCGTCTCGACATTCTTTTGTAAATGCTGTAAAAGGTAAAGAAAAAACAGGCATGCAAACCAGAGTGAAAATATTAGGTCTGTCTGTGAGGGTTCTTATTGGGGCATTCATTACACTATTCATTATAATTGTTTAAATCCATGTATTCAAAAGACTGGCATGGAAATCCATGTAAGCGCTGAATTATATAAAAAAAAAAAGATTGATAAAAATTTGTGGGAACCCTGCAGAAATTCAGTATATTTTATACATAATTTGTGTTATCAATAAATAATCTCTTTTTCTTTCACACATGCCATACAGAATACCAAACCCCTCTTGCAAAAGTAAGTGTTGATCCTTTCTGCGACATTAATGTGTATTTTGAACAAACACACAAATTGATTTCTTGTTTGCTAGAATTGCAGAGGCATCGAATACCTCGCACCTGGAGAGAGTGGAGCGCGGCTATGAGAACATGGATCATTACTCTGTAAGCTTCAAAAGAGAGGACAGGGCCCTACACAATATTGACTTCGCCAGAGGTACAACTCACCTGAAATGCTCATTAACCTGATTCAACTTTGACTATCAACATGTGTGGGTTTAAATCAAGTTAGCTTGTTGAATTGATTTTGAAAATAACGTTTTCATGTGCTGTTTAGAAGCCTCTTAAGCATGTTTTCAGACTGTGACTCAATGAGCAGCCAGTTCAAAAGCCAGCCTTGCTTTTCAGTATATTAATCAGATTTGTCAGTCAATTTACTAAACTCAATCAGAAACATGGTGTAAAAACTGTCAGTATTGTATATAATCAGTATGAGGTTGATGGTATCTTCATGTTCAGATTGGGTAGAGAAAATGCACCTTTCCATTTCATATGTGAAAGGAATAGTTCACTTAAAAATCTAAATTTGCTAAAAGTTTACTCACCTTCAAACCATCAAGATGTAGATGAGTTTGAGTGAGGGAGGTTTTTTCCATCATAACACGCTTGGGAGAAATTAGAGTACATCTCTTGTCACCCATAGATCTCCTCAGTGAATGGGTGCCGTCAGAATGAGTCCAAACAGCTTATAAAAACATTGCAATAATCCACAAGACTCCAGTCCATTAATTAATATCATGTAAAGTGAAAAGCTGCATGTTGGTAAGAAACAAATCCATCAGTCTGGTTTATGTCTAAAATCTTTTGCTTCTGGTAAAACACGAGTTCTCTTTCATTAATTTGCTTCTCCAGTGACAACGTCTAAAACAGGAAGAAGGGAACTATTGGCAGAGAGATTCAGCATCGTTTACAAGGAAACAGTTCTAAGCAAATAGTGCTGTCAAACGATTAATCGCATCCAAAATAAAAGTTGTGATTGCATAAACATCATGGGTGTGTACTGTGTATCTTTATTAATGTATATATAACGACATATCAATGATGTATATTATAAGAAAAACAGTAATTTTATTAATATAAATTTATGAATATAAGTATAGACATATAAATACCTGTAAATATTTTCAAAATATATACTGTATGTGTTTATATATACATAATAAATACACACAATACACACACATATATATTATGTAAACAAAACCTTTTATTTTGGATGTGATTAATTGCACTCGTTGATAGCGCTTGAAAACAAAATATGTCACGTGAATTTTGAGCGAGATGGACAACACGCAGTGAAACTTTTTAAATGGATGGAAGTCTTCTTATGGAATTGGACGGGTATTTTGTGCCCGTTTAAAGTTAAAACACCTAAGGATTATTCTTAGCTTTCCTTCACAAGATGTTACCCGATAGGCTGGAGTCATGTGGATGTACTATGAATTATTGAATGTTTTAATCAGCGGTTCTGGACTCTCATTTCGGACGGCACCCATTCACTGCAGATGATCTATTGGTGAGCAAGTTATGTAATGCTAAATTTCTCCAAATATATGTTACGATGAGTCGGAAACAAACTCATTTAAATCTAGATGGCCGAGGATATTTGGATTTTGGGTTGACGTTTTAAACTCTCATGTTTGCACGAGGCTGATGAAGAGGAGGGGGGACGAGGATGAGGTTGGTGAGCGAGGCGGAATGGCAGAGCATGCAAACAGCAGCGGGAGAAGTGGACTCATGAATGAAGCACTTTCCGCCTTCTTCCCCACAACCCATTGAGCAACGCAGACCCACCACATCCATCAACTCCACAAAGTGCAACCATGCCAACACCATTATGATCCAGCATTCATTTGCAAGTGTTGGCCTATACAAAACACTATGGGACACTACATTTTAAAACACAGAATATTTATCGTGTGGTATGTTCTGTTTCTCAGTCATCTGCTTAAGAAAGTCACTAGAGAATAAATATAATTGGAGAGACTTAGAAACACCTTTCCCAAGATTTGTGGGTAGTTTATGCGTAGGGAGTGTCTAGCGTGGATTTCATTGCAGTTGGCAGGCATGGTATTTGAGGTTATGAATGACATGCATTCGTTTAAATGTTCTCTGGATTCTAATTTATAAACGTCAAGTCACATAAAGGTTCGCCTCATGTAGTGTAATTTGTCAAAGATGTAATTAAAATCAAATACAGTTCAGTTCTAAAAGCATGGTGTATCACATATACAGAGAGGCCTAAATATACATTGAAGGAACATCCGTTGGAAGTAATCGCCTGTCTTTTGCTACAGGATTGTCTTCCCCTGGTCTGTGAGGCGAAGAGTAAATAAACGTGGTTGTTCGCACATCTCGGTGGTCAGTGAATAAACGATGCCAGGACCATTGCGAAAATACAGCTATATTCTGGCCCAGTGGGAGGGGGATCCAGTGACAGGATGTGCCTTCTGTTGCGGCTCACACAGAGACGGTACAAACCAATTAATGATGTCCGGGGCACAAAAACACCCAAAACAACACTCGCTCACCATGTGTGGTTCCACCTTGCTGATGAATGATCCTAGTCGAAGTGATGGCATTCTGTGGTGCTACGTAAAAAAACATAAGGGTTTTTGAGATTTCTGAGTGGCTTGTTAGTGCACATTGTGAGTTATTGATCGGATTTGGATGTGATTCAGCCGTGATTAGGGAAATGGTTCAGTGAAACTACACCACGATCCTTCAGTTTGCTGTATAGAATGAGCACCATCAGCAGTTATTTGTTTTGGTGTGAAAAGTTCGCAGTCCAGCACCAGGTTATACGCATTTGATAATCAGTTGCCTGTGTCACTAATGGTCATGTCTATCAGGTTTTTTTTTTTCCACCACCTAACACTTTATGGGAATTACTTTCAAAGCACGCTGCCAAAGTCCAGGAAAATTCATGTTGATGTTTTTTGTGAACAAAAGTACTTATGGTCATTGAGCTCAGCAAGTATATTGATTGAATGATCAGTGTATATGGCAATTACTCTGATGGTCGGGTTGTTGTTGTTTGTTTCTGTGTTTGGTTCTTTTTTTGGGGTTTTTGTACCATATATGTGTTTATGACTTGTTTTTGAGCTTGTTTTTAGGTTCCATTTTTTGAAGGTAGGTGGTAAAAATGACCTTCTTGTAATATAAGAATATATTTACCCTTTTTAATTGTAATTAATAAATTATAGATTCAATATTTTATATAAAGAATTGTTCTACCCCTGGTTAAACCACTCAGGAACAAGATGCCTTGGCTGTCAATCATCTTTGGATTACCCTCATTTATTGATTCTTAAAGTTAGAAGTTTGCAGACATATTGAAAACATGTTCATGCATTGATAAATACACTTGATGACTGTGAAATATAAGTAGAGGTATTTTTAATTATTTAATCACTTTTTCATGTCAATAATCTAGACAAGAGGTGTCAAACTGGCTTTCAAAGTTTTATTGAAAAATATAAATATAAGACATTCTCTTGCACAACAAAAATTAATGGTTGCTCATTAGTTTATTAACAAACTTAAACAATGTACTGTATGTTACAATGAAACTCAAGTCTGTCAGATAAAATAATACAGTACTGGAAAATATTGTCTTTTTTTTTTTAAAGAAACTCGAACGTTTTCTTCATCTACAGTTCTGAATGATCACTTATACAATAACATTGATGGAGAGTGATGACAGTTTTGCGCTTCATATACACCTACTGTACTCTATTCGCCTTCATTGAAATATCTACAAATAAATAAGTCACCGGTATAAATAGATCATGATGGAAAAGCAGCACTATGGTACAGAATATTCATGTTTGTGCTAAATGTAAAAATATCTTTGGCTGATGGGTTTGCTCATGGTTACTTCCCGAATATTTCCATCATTTTGCGGTTGCTGTGAGCTTGCTGGGCCATTTGTTCGGCTCTGGCCATCTCCAGTACTTCTCGTAGCAGATGAAAGGTCAGATCCAGGGAAATCGGCGGCTCCTCCGACCTGCGCTCTCTCTCCACTGAGTCGAGCGCCCGGAGCGCGTAATTGCCATCCAAGCGGCCGATGTTTCCAACTTTCCCCTCCAACAGACGCTGCGTTAACTGGAGCTGCAGTGCTCTTTTGGAATACTGGGATGTCTCGGGGAAGCTGTCGCCTGGGGATCGGGGAGAATTCTGGTTTCTGTTACCGAGCCGGATGAAGTACTCCTCCCCTAAGCGTGCCAAAACCGGCGGGGACTGTCGCTCTCCATCGGGGTCCGTGGCTTGCTGGTTGGAGCTGCTTTCGATGGCTCTACATTCATACGGTGGTGGAAAGGCAACGAGCAGAGCCACGGTGGTGACGAGAAAATTGAGCTTCATGTCAAAAAGTGGCGAGGAGAATCTGCGGGAGAAGTGAGTCAATTATGCGCACGATTTCAACTTCTCAGCAACTGTTTTGCGCACCCTGGGACAAAGCTCAAATCTTGACAGATGCAATTTGTTACTGCACATTCGCATTCATAATTGCATTGCACCAATGTATATTTCTAAGTCCACTTGGGCATTTACGCGCGCTTTAAAGTTGGAGAGCTCAGTGCCTCATTGTGCGCAAAACACGAGGACTCATCTACAGCAATACAAACTAACTAGAATAAAGATTACCAGTTTAAGATGTTATTACCTGACGTTTACTAGACTACCTCAATATGAGCTGTCTCATTCCAGATAAGATGTTGCGTACCTGTGCGTAAATGATATATCCTTGGATGGTTTTTGAACTTTGCGAGGAGCGTCTGTCTTCCAGTTGGTGCCTACCAAGTTATTACTTTTAGGACTTCTTCAAAGGAAGGCTGGAGTTTGCGTTTATATAGGCACGGCCAGCGACAAGTGTCACGCATTTAGTAGCTTGCGTCTGCGCAGAGGGGAGAGAGAGTTGACTTGAATGAACTTAAGTGAACAGTTTTCGGTTTGAATGAGTCATCGAGGTGTGTGTGTGTGTGTGTGAGTCCTTGAGTGTGTATGTGTGTGAAAGAAGATGCATATAAAACCAGGGCTATTTTAGGATCCTCTATATTGATCTTCTCCCATCTTTTTGGAATATTTAGAACACTGTCCTATAGTTAATATTTGAAAGCTTTATGTCTTTATAATCTAAAATATGAAACATATTACGAGGCTCCATAATTATGACTTGAAACCCCTCAAAGGAAGTCAAAATAAACGTTTAGGGAAAGGGTCTTAAAAGTACGTATTTTATTTAACAAAAGTTCCGTTCCAAATTAGCCTTATTTGTGTTTGACGGTTAGCTGAGGGCGACAAATTACGCGACAAACGTCAACTGACAAAATGACACTCAATTAAAATAACTGACAGAAAAAAGGAAAAGCCCTTGAATTTATTAAATACTTCTTACACTGACTCAATTCAAATTATACAACTTTATACTTTTCTGTCATAAATCATTTGTTTGGCCAAATGTGGCATTTCACTGACTGAGTTTGAATATTTGGTCGCATTATTGATCTTTGCTTAATTGAATATTTATCTCTAATGACCAAAGATGCATTTTAAAGTGGTGTGACTGCAATAATCAATCATTTGATCACATTCCAAGTTGTTCCCTCCATAAAATCGATCAAATAGCCTACGTCACACTAAAGCGCAGGTTGTTCAGTTGTTGCAGCCACAGGCACACAGGCGTGGTGAACTTCAGGCGATGTTCTAGTGGGTGTCACTTATCCAGACAGCACAGACAGAGCTTTGGGTCCCGGTGATTACAGATGCTCAGCGGCAGGACCACGTCACTCTTGCAGTCACTGCTGTCAAGTGCTGTCCTCCCCCCTAGCTCTGCTCTGGCCATGAGGGAGGCTGGGAGATGAAACACTTGGCCCCAGCCCCTTTACACCTGCTTTCAGAATGCCAATCAGACAGCGTCCCAATCCGCTTCTAGACAATACATGCTAACAAGTGTAAAGAAATAGAGGTTACATGTTTCCCAAAAGGTTTGAATGGAAATTCCATGTTGTTGCTTTGTCCTTTCATCCAGACATGTGGGTTTCCATAAAAATAGAAAAAAGAAGTGAATTGGTTGTAAACATTTTCACCATGCAAAAATAAGAATTATTAGGCACTTTCAATGAATAGGATACAAACCATGGTTTGAAAATGCTTTTTTTTCTGAACAGATGATCAGTGAAAGAAATTGTTTTGTTATATATATATAAAAAAACAGACCATTTAACAGCTCATACACTGAAAAAAGCAGTGTAAATTTTACTTTGAAACAATTTTCACTCAGAAATGATTAGATCACAAATCGCAAAATGTTGACCTAATATGTTGAATTGCATTCAATTCATTGTAGTATTTTACTTTATATAAAAAGAATAGAATAGAAACAACTCATACACTGAAAAAATATAGTGTAGAATTTAGAATTTTAGTATATTTGAGCAATTTTTGAGTGAAAAGTAAATCCTACACTCAAAAAAAACCTTTTTTAAGATTTACGCAATTTTTAAATAAATAAACAAAATAAAAATAGATTTACGCAATTTAATTAATAGTAAAATTCCATCAAATTGAATTGAATAATCCTTACATATTTTAACTGATTAATTGTACAATCCTTAGTCAATTATTCAATTAAAATACATAAGGATTATTCAATTCAATTTGATGGAATTGTACTATTAATTAAATTGCATACATTAAAAAAGGCTTACATTTTTTTAATGTACACAATTTTTTTCAGTGTATGAACTGTTTTATGTTTTATTCTTTTATATAAAATAAAGTAAAATATTACAATGAATGAAAATTCAATAAATCAGGTCAAAACTTGGACATTGTTGTGTGATTATAATTGTTGGATACAATCATAAAATCAAGAAATATGGAGAGGCCAAAGGAGGGATACAGACATTTGATGTGTTTTGAACTAACTAACATTTCATGGTTATCTAACATTTCCAGTTCTTACAATAAAAGCATGGAATTTGTGCCTGTAACGGTTTTTAAAAAAAGTCATGGGGCACCAATTTGCACCCTATTTTTGGAAAGCGCCATTACATTTATGATATGTGGGATGGGGAAAGCTCAGGGGAATAAGGCTGACGGTTAACAAGAAGAGTGGATTCATCCCAAGAATAACGTTATTATGGATAATGACTGCATCCATCTACAATAAAGCTGACAGATGAAGAAGGCGGCAGACATCTTGGTTCTATTTCGAGCTCCTCAAAGCACCTAGTCCCTAATCCACTCAAATTTACGCCGGTGATTCACTCGGTAAATTAATTATTATTATATTCGCCCCACGTCTGTGTGATCCTAAAAGTTAGACAAAACACCTCTATGAAGCAATTCCTGACATTCATTGATGTTTCAGACTGAATACTTTATCTGCTGCGTGGGAGTTCTCATTCTGATCGATTGTATGAAGCGTTCAAACAAATGATGAGGTCAAAAGCTTAAGCGTTTCTCCGCAAAATAAAGCAGAGCCATTTTCCTCCTCCCTTCAGGCCCGGTGTCAAGTCCCATCATGACATGCGGCTGCTTACTGACACAAATCCAACATACCACCTCACCGCAAAATTCACAAATTCGCTCGTGGTCATCGATGTCACTACGATTTCAAATCAATGTCCGGAAGTGGATAACAAAACATGCCACGTAATGAAACACAGGAAGTGCCGTGGGCCCGGCGCATCGAATCCATACTAGCGCTTCGTGTGGTTTTCACTGGTGTATAAGGCATATGATGTGTCATATGTTTACCAGCGGTTCTAAAGAAAAAACCTGACACACTTCAGAGAGTCAGAGAAACATTACATCTTGCTCCTGATAGGTTTAATACTCTAACAGAGTATCATTTGACTCTCCATTCAAGCTCATTCAACTCTTTACCTCATTTGTTACTCACAATGCCATAAGACACTTCACTTTCATCCTTGTAATTGCATCGGATTACGGCAGTGCTGTTAACAATGACGCCGTTAAGCTGCGCATCGTCGTCAACAGATATAGTCTATTCTGGTCAGCTGTGAGGCGATATCAATAAAGGTTGTCAGTACTATAAATGAGTTTAAAGAGGCTCAGAGAGCCTGCTGATCTCCTTGCTCCAAATAGACTGGGGTCTGACTCAATATAAGGGCTCATCTGTCTTCTCAATGGGGTGTTTGCCGATATGAATTGGTGTCTTTAATTGAATTCTGAAAACGCACAATATTGGCTTCCTCCTGGTTTTCAGCCGCATTTTAATAACACCAGGAGATGTTTAAAAACAGCACACTCAGATGTTTAAAGACACCATGCTGTTGTTAAGTGAAAGACTTAACTTTATTATCCTATTTTTATAGGTTATGTCCAAATTCCCATAACTTCATATGTACTGAATTTGATGAAGAACTCAAAAACTTCTCAAATGTCAATATTATAACTTTATTGTTACGTAGCTATAACTTATTTATTATTTAAAATGATTGAATAAACTTTACATATTTTAGGCAACACTTAAATTTTAATATAATATTAAGGGGTCTATGATGCGATTTCAATTTTTCCTTTCTCTTTGGAGTCTCACAAGTTCTTGGTGCATAAAGACGATCTGTAAAGTTGAAAAGACTAAAAGATAAATCCAAGAGATATTATTTATAAAAGTTAAGAGTCAATCACGCTTACTTAAAATGGCTCGTTCTAACACGCCCACACATACCTACGTCACTATCTGGGAAAATTTGCATAACGCCGCCCAAATGTTCACGCAAAGAAAGAAGGCGTAACTTTGTTTCTCGCTGTAGTACTGTTGTTGCTGACCCCTGAAGGCACTGTGTGTTTCGTTGTGAAAGTGAAACTACTTTGGTTGGCCTTCCAAAAAAGGACGATATCAGCTTTGTCATGCCTAGAGCTGATCCGTGCTGGCTGCTGAGGAAATACAACAACTTTTGCTTTCATCGTGGACGAAGCGGAGTCCACCCCGGGATCGTCACATGTGGTTGCCGCAAACCCACCGGACGCTCCTTCGTCGAATCCACCAGCCGCACCGTTCTCAAGCCAGCCGCCTCTGCTCACTCTAGCCCTCCGGCCTCTGACTCAATCTAGGCGACGTCATGTTGTGACCCGCTGTTTTGTGGTGAAAGCGAAACTAATTTGTTTGGCCTTACAAAAGAGGACAACCACTAGAAATCAGTGGTTAAGTTGCATTTACAACACTGTTCCAACACTTCAACCCAAAATATTCAGATGTGTGCAGCGTATTTTATGGAGGACTGTTTCCTGGTAGGGTAGACTACAATGCCGGCTGTTCGGACTCAAAGACTGTAAGTAAGTTTTTATATATAAAGGAGGTTTATTTTTATATATTAAAGTGAGTTTTTTGGGCAGTGTGAGAGGCTTGTGTGTTCATTTCTCCCCACTCACAATGGCAGACGGTTTTAGGTTATGTGGCGCGATGCAATGCAACGCGTTAAAAGACAGTATAAGTCTTTATAATCCGTATTTATTTCCCCACTGGATGCAACGAATGACTCGTTTATAATGGGTTTTCATGTTTTTTTAATCATCGCTCCGGCCTGACGGCATCATCAACAGTATGTGAGGGTCGTAACATTTCCGTCACATGCTTGAGCTATTCGGCCAATCATAACACCTGGATAGCTGGCCAATCACAGCAATCCTTGCTTTTTTAGAACGATGAGCTTTGTAAAAATCGACGGGTTTCAAAAAGGCGGGGCATAGAGGAGAAACAATTTTTTTTTAGAGAAACAATAAGGTACAGTATGTGGAAAATAATGTGTTTTTTGAACTCATAAACACATTTCATTACACCAAAAACACAAAATAATGTTCTATTTAGCAGCATCAAATTTCCCCTTTAAATATTTGCTTATGGCACTTTACTTAAATATTTTATATAATATGTAATAAAGGGAGGTATCCAAAGTCACTGGGTCACTGGGGTTCCTCAGGGATCAGATCTTGGACCCCTCCTCTTCTCCATATAAACATATTTAGCTAGGGGGGGGATGATCAATGGTAGCTGCAAGTATTTCCAGGCTTCTGGAGAACATCATTTTGCATGGATAAATGACATCAACAGGTCACCCTTGGCAAAGATAAAGCTCATGGGCTCCCTGCCTCTCCAAACTCTACAGTATTGATTTCACCACCGTAGATTCATAAAATAAATAGACCTTACCCATGGAATAAAATACGCAAGTGTCTTTGAAAATACAAGGCATTAAAATGCAAGCACTGCTAATGCAATGCATTTTTTCTTCAGTTAGTGCCCAAATTCAAAAGTGCTTTTTGTTTCAACGACCTTGTCAGTATTTACTTCCATTTACCCTATCAAGTTCGGTCAGAAATCTTGGTGTAATCTTGGATGACCAGCTGACCTTTAAAGACCACATTGCAAAGACTGCTCGATCTAGCAGGTTTGCATTGCACAACATCAGAAAAAAATCAGGCCCTTTCTAACGGAGCATGCTGCAAAACTTCTTGTCCAGGCCCTTGTCATTTCTAGGCTGGACTACTAAATTAGATTAAAAACCTATATTTATATATATATAAACAATTATATTTTAATATAAAGATAGCACAATTCTTCTTCTTCTCTTCTACTTCGTCTTCTTCTGCATTATATATTATTAATAATAAAATAATATTAATGAAACATTTTTATAAAAATAATATATCATATATTAACCATTAATATATATATCCTGTGTTATACTATATATTATATATCTACTGTGTATATATATATATATATCTGTTATATATATATATATAGATATATATAGTACAATTATATTATTCTTATATATATATATATTGTATTGTAAACTTTTTAAATTATTGTTCGGCTTTGAACATTATAGTACAGTATGATACTGGAAGGTTGCCATGAAGAATATGCACTATTGCCGTTTTTTTTTTTAATACGTATATCTGTGTGGGCCGCTTGAGCCTGGTGGGTTATGGGATAACAAAGTGTCCACAGGATGCACGCTTTACTGCTGCACACTATAAGGACTCTACTAGCTTTTAATCTCAAATGAACTGAATCATAATGCAAATATGTCAGAGACTTTATTGTCTGACAGAGATGTCTAAATTCATAAGCTGTACCCTATAAGTTTTAATAAGCTTGTTAAAATCCAATTGCTCATGGGTGCGTAAATGTCATCCAGGATTATCGTCCAACCAGTGGAAAGTTATAAAAAAAAAAAAACAGAGAGCTCCAAAATAATGTCACTGCAACCCCATCAGCCAACTGTCCTTTAGGTGCATGCAAAATCTGCTCTATTTGGAAATTTCATTGAGAGCAGTGAGTCCATTAAAGTCTCTTAAAATACAAAGAGCTCTTGGCTGTCAGGGAGAGCAGATGAGGTCAGGGCTCTGAGCGGCCATCTCACCCCTCAGGCCACAATACTCTGAATCCAACTGGATCAGCACGGGTACGCCAAAGTCACACACAGCGTCAAACATAAGCAAAATATCATCTGGCTTAATTATTCATTCAGAGTGAGCGCTGATGGTCTCCGCATGCATCTTTGATTTGTTACTTTGAATATATTACATATCTGAGCCTAATTAAGGTTTCCATTTATAATTTGAAGCTTGTTGTTCTAAAATAGAAAGCTTTGTTATTTTGATGGATATTTTGGGAAGGCATGTATAATTGTGTAGAAGGAACAAAGATTTTCCTGTGTATTACAAAAGAGCTGAAATGTATCTTTTGTTCTGCCACCCACAGGTCCGTTCATTAAGAAATGCATTAGTTTACAGCTAATATGAATACAGTGCAGTTATGATTCATGAATGATAAGTTCTTCTATTTTGCTATTTTAAGCACTGTTCTTTTGAATTGTTTATACAGCAGGGATTTATGACTGTATTTTTATCTTTTTTAAAAGCATTCTTAGTTATATGTATCTTGGTCACAGTCTGTACAGACAATGGCCATCACTTCAATCTCAGCAATTTATGGTATATTATTTACATGTCTAGACATTTTGCCATTACCTCAAAACCGGTTGAACTGACGTTCAATTCATTAATATTAAAATAAACAAACAATTTTAAAGAGCTCTGCATGATTTCCCTCCATTTTTTAAAAAAAGGCCACACTATATTTTAAGGTCCAGTTCTCACTATTAACAAACAATTAACTACAACTTTTGCCTCAATAAACTCATAATTTGTCATTTCATTAATGTTAGTCGATAGCTGTTAGGTTTCGGTATGGACGTAGGTATTAGGGATGTAGAATATGGTTATGCAGAATAAGGCATTAATAAGTGCTAAGTACTAATAAACAACCAAAATACTAGTAATATGCATGCTAGTTAAAGTGAGAATTGGTCCTTAAAAAACTCTATATTTGGACCCACAGCATGACAATAATACAAGAAAAATTCAACCATATCACAGTTATTATTTTAAGACAAATTATTACAAATATATTTTCATATATTAACAATGTTTAACACTAAATAAAATATAAATGCTAGTTCTTTAAACATTGTATATTTAATATAAAATATTTATATTTCACTTGACCTCCTTTTGAGGTCCTCCTTTTACACTTGCTAAAAATAAATGAAAAAAAATCAAACGAGTCCTTGCACCATCGGTGCTTGGGCCCTAAAAAAGGGTTTCATAAATATAAATGCGTAATAATTCTTTAAACATACTGAATATTTTTAATAGAAAATATTTCTATTTCACTTGACCTCTTTTGAGGTCCTCCTTTAACACCTGCTAAAAATAAATGAAATAAATGAAAAAAGTAAATTCCAACCAAGTGAGTCCTTTCACCATCGATGCTTGGGCCATAAAAAAAAGAATCGAGCGTAGCGTTAGTTCTGGCAGGTCAAGTTAGTCAAGCTCGCATCAGCTGACTCTCAGCTGATCCCATCAACCTATGGGAATACGACACCTAAGTATTCCTATATAAGGTACCGCAGTAGTATCAGCAGTTTTCGCATTGCTCAATAGCTAATTACCCCCCTCCATCCCCAACTCCTCCTCTCGTCAGTCAGGATTCAGCCTTCTGATTCTCCTTTGAATCAGACTAATTCTAAAATGTGTACATAACATTATTGAACTTTAACGATATCTGCATTCATTTATGTTGGTTCTGTTCTGTTTACCCTTGGGGGGGTTATCGCTGCTCTCCCTGCTCTCATCCATGGTAGGCTGCATGGATGCGCAGGGAAATCATGCCCAGAACAGAACCATACCGCCAATCCAAACTGTATGCTAATTGTCAATCATCTTTGACGATAGTGGTCCTGACAGAACTTTCATTTTCAGGTCCTTATTTTGTAACCTGTTTGTAAAATTTCCTTTTGTTTTGTTTTTACACATGGATCATTCTTCACATGTTTGTAAAGTTGTAGTTCATCAAATAAATTCACTCTGACTGAACAAAATCCTTTTCCAAGTCCAGATTCCACTTTGCCACATTCTTCACTGTTGGCGTTTGTTGTTGAATCACCTTGAGATGATGAGGCATGGATATTCTGCCAGGAACACCATGCTCTATTGCACCCATCCCTTTCTGGTTTCATCTAACTCGTCCAGTTTTGAGTACCTGTCACAGACAGTGTAGGAACCCTGTCTTTTACCTTTTTCTGACACTTCTGGCTTTGCGATTTCCTGGGCCTGACACATTCTTTAGTTGGTCTGTGACATGATGATTTGATATGACGTGACATGAGTAGCCCTCATGAGAATACTTTGGACTCGACATAAGAATCAATCATACATTTTAGTCCACTGCACTGACATCTTTATATAGCCGAGATATCCTGTAAACTAAAGTCCTGAGGTCCTCCTTGTCTTTCATACTAAAATAATTTTAGCATGAGACTATTGTACTAGAAAACAGTAAAGATTTATTGTACATAGAGATAAACAACATGGGTTGAGTTCAATAAACAGCATTTGCAAAAACCTGTGTCATATTCACAAACCACTCACTGTAAATGTGCTGGAATAGTGTTGAAATATCGTCATCACTATCGTTTTCAAAGCAAACATGCGTCTTTTTCTATGCAAAATAGGGTTATTTTAGAATACTATGTATTTGCTATTAAAAATTAACTTCACCTGAACAGCAGAATCCATTGAAATCTTCATGAAGAAGCATCTGAAGACACTCTTTTGGGAACACTAGAAGAAAACAATATCAAAGCAAAAAATGAATGTGAATAATATCCCTGATGACAATAACTGTGAATAACAATTTCAGATTCGTTACAGACAGAAATCGTGATCTACAACTCAATTGAACAACATATGGGGTGAAGCGTCACTGTTTAAAAAAGCACCACTGAAAAAACACATCAGCTTTTTGTTTCTTTGTACGTCAAGGTGCCTTTTTTTCTTAAGAATACCTTTAGGGCTTGCTGCTGGCTTCCAGACCCACTGAATTTGTTAAAAAGACTTTAAGATTTAAAGAAGGCCTGCAGCATTAAACATATATCTGTAAGCATCCCAATAAAAAGCGTACTATAAGTGTATGTCATTCACGGGTATTTCAATTGTATACGTTTTTAAGTATAATTTGGGTACTGCAAAATATTTTTATGTTAGTACACAAAAAATTAATGAACATCATATTATGAAAATCATAACTTTGTAGTTAAATTTGGCACTGCACGCAATAATTGTTTACTGCAAAACCTTTCAGGCTTACACCACAAATCTTCGCCAACTAACTGCATTACTAAGCGCAATTCCATGAATATTTTATCCAAAGTGTACTTAATTTTCTTTTGTGCAGCAGCTTTTAAACTAAAATGCTTTGGAGACACAGCATTGGACTGTAAACATGTTTTGTTCAGGGCAGTTTCGTCAGAAAAAACGTCACACTTTTTTGTTAGGTAACCTAAATGTAATAAGCTTTATTCAACTCAAATACATTATTTAATACAAGGGAATCAATCTCACAACATTAGGTAACAACAATGAAAGCCATTTTAAGGGTCAGGTTGGGTAGAAGCAGTTTTGTTTTAGTAGTTGCGGATCACATTGAATGTTTTGAATATTAGCATCTTAATAGTTTTGGGTGAAAAAACCCAAAATATAGTTTGTAAACCTTATAAAATGCTAAACAGAACATAAATATTAAATATCCTGACTTCTCTCGATTTATCACTGAGCA